>OZ005736.1:270300070-270900070 GCA_963930755.1 Eudasyphora cyanicolor
TGTATATAAAAATATGAAAATATAAAAAAATAAAAATATAAAAGTATAAAAATATAAAAAAAAAATTAAGAATATACAAATATATAACTATACAAATATAAAAATATAATAATATAAAAATATAAAACTATAAAACTTTAAAAATATGAAAATATAAAAATATAAAAAAATAAAAATATAATGTATAAAAATATAAAAAAATAAAATTTAAGAATATACAAATATACAACTGTACAAATATAAAAATATAAAACTATAAAAATATAAAAATATAAAAATATAAAAATATAAAAATATAAAAATATAAAAATATAAAAATATAAAAATATAAAAATATAAAAATATAAAAATATAAAAATATAAAAATATAAAAATATAAAAATATAAAAATATAAAAATATAAAAATATAAAAATATAAAAATATAAAAATATAAAAATATAAAAATATAAAAATATAAAAATATAAAAATATTAAAATTAAACATCTCTAGAATAAATTTTTCGTAAGCACAAATTTGTATTTTTTTGGAAAAATTATTTATTAAATTAAATGCTGTAATATGGAGACAATATCGCGTCAATGGTGTAGGGCATTATAATGAAATCCAATTGTGATCCCACTGTGCGCCCTCCCTCTAATATGTGGAAATTTTGAAAGTGATTGTAAGAATAAGAATATAAAAATATAAAAATATAAAAATATAAAAATATAAAAATATAAAAATATAAAAATATAAAACATATAAAAATATAAAACATATAAAAATATAAAAATATAGAAATATAAAAATATAAAAGTATAAAAATATAAAAATATAAAAATATAAAAATATAAAAATATAAAAATATAAAAATATAAAAATATAAAAATATAAAAATATAAAAATATAAAAATATAAAAATATAAAAATATAAAAATATAAAAATATAAAAATATAAAAATATAAAAATATAAAAATACAAAAATATAAAAATATTAAAATATAAAAATATAATAATATATAAATATAATAATATACAACTATACAAATATAAAACTATAAAAATATAATAATAAAAAAATATAAAAATATAAAAATATAAAAATATAAAAATATAAAAATATAAAAATATAAAAATATAAAAATATAAAAATATAAAAATATAAAAATATAAAAATATAAAAATATAAAAATATAAAAATATAAAAATATAAAAATATAAAAATATAAAAATATAAAAATATAAAAATATAAAAATATAAAAACATAAAAGTATAAAAATATAAAAATTAAAAAATATAAAAATGTAAAAATATAAAATTATAAAAATTTAAAAATATAAGCATTTAAAAATATAAAAAGTACAAAAATATAAAAAAAAAATTCAAAATATACAAATATACAACTATAGAAATATAAAAATATAAAAACATAAAAATATAAAAATAAAAAAATAAAAAAATATAAAAATATACAACTATACAAATATAATAATATGAAAATATAAAAATATAAAAATATAAAGAAATAAAAATATAAAAATTTAAAAATATAATAATATAAATACAGTATAGCCTCTCTAATCCGGACACTCGATAGTCCGAACTATCCAGTAATCCGGAAAGCTCAATGATTCTGACAATATCGAAATTTTACCTCTGTAGTCCGGACATCAATATGTTTTTGTGTTTGTTTTTAAGTTTTTTTATCCTTATTATACCTTTAGCCAAAAACAATAATTATGTAGTGGTTCTGGGAAATGATAATTTTTTTCAAAGTAACCGGTGGTTGCTAAAGTTCAAAATTTGTAATGAAATTGATACTTGGAAATATGAGGCGAAAAATTATAAAGTGATAAATCTGCTGTATTATTTTTGAAAACCGTCGAGGAGGTGGAACTTGACTCTGCTCTATTTTTGAGGGCTCTTCCAACAACAACGTTTTTAATTCAGCTCCAGGCAGAAAAATGTCAGCAGATAGATTTTCCTTCATGATAACGAGCCTGGATCTCATACGTTGCCTTTCCTTTTAATAGGTAAGCATGAAAATCCATGAGTGTTTAAACAATGTTAACTTCCTTTTGCATATAAGTCTACCAAAAAAGGCTGGATATCGACTTCCGTTTTTGAAGATTGAAGAAATTTCGGATAAATGCTAAGAAGCCGCTGATAGCGGAGGATTACACAGAAAGAAAATGGGACCATACAAATCTTTCATTTCTTGTTCACCACTGATGATGTTATAGTTCCGTCAGTTATGTCAAACGAAAATATTGAAAAGGACATAGACTCCATTGTAGTCTTGAAGAAATTCACTATTTTTTGTAGACAAATAAGAAAGTGCTATTTTATAGGCTGAGAAAGTAATAATATTTCTAAAAGAATTTAAAAACAGATCTAAAAAACTGCAAAAAGATAAGTGTAAAAGAGTCGATTGTATTTATTATTTATCTTTTTCTTTTTAAGAAACGCGTTTCTCAATAAAATATGAAAATATGACCCACTTTCGAGTTTTGTACTGTAGTCCGGACAATTCAGTAATCCGGACAAAGGTCGAAACTATATCTGTCCGGATTAGAGAGGTTATACTGTATATAAAAATATGAAAATATAAAAAAATAAAAATATAAAAGTATAAAAATATAAAAAAAAAATTAAGAATATACAAATATATAACTATACAAATATAAAAATATAATAATATAAAAATATAAAACTATAAAACTTTAAAAATATGAAAATATAAAAATATAAAAAAATAAAAATATAATGTATAAAAATATAAAAAAATAAAATTTAAGAATATACAAATATACAACTGTACAAATATAAAAATATAAAACTATAAAAATATAAAAATATAAAAATATAAAAATATAAAAATATAAAAATATAAAAATATAAAAATATAAAAATATAAAAATATAAAAATATAAAAATATAAAAATATAAAAATATAAAAATATAAAAATATAAAAATATAAAAATATAAAAATATAAAAATATAAAAATATTAAAATTAAACATCTCTAGAATAAATTTTTCGTAAGCACAAATTTGTATTTTTTTGGAAAAATTATTTATTAAATTAAATGCTGTAATATGGAGACAATATCGCGTCAATGGTGTAGGGCATTATAATGAAATCCAATTGTGATCCCACTGTGCGCCCTCCCTCTAATATGTGGAAATTTTGAAAGTGATTGTATTTTAAACCGCATTTAATTCCTTAAGCATGTGGTCTTTGTTATCTTTCGTATTACACTCCTTTCGTATGTTCATTCCTTGATTTCCTCTTTTTATTTGCAACTTTGCCACGACCATCGTCACTACCACAATGAAAACCCGCATAAATTTGCCATTCACCGCAGGACCACAACATCTTTAATGCCATCCTTTGTTGGAGTGTCTATGTATGAATATTTGGTACTGTTTCCTTTATCCTTCTGGTTGCGTAGGAGGAGTTGGACCACCTACATCCCTTCAGAATGGGTTTAATTCAATACGCATAGATGCTAGTATGTATTTTGCTTTCGTCCTTTATTCTGCTGTTTTCAGCAAATGACCGACGGAGCGTATGAATAATAAATACGAGCAGTTTAGTATATCTGTTTTGGTTTACAACATAGCTTCTGCTGTGCTAAAGCTTTTGTTAAGCCACTACATATGTAGCTGAAGGTTTAGTGTCATCACTAACGATTCGATACAAATATTGAGTTATTCATTTTCATCGATACGAACATCTCAACGTCTTTTTTTATTATATACCCCACACCACTCCCTCATTATGCCTGGCGAAAAGTCAAAGCTGTTATCATCGATTTTATGATGTTTCGTTGTGACCGGGGAGTCATCTGCAATGAATGGCTATGTTATGGCTCCGATAAGCTATTTCTATTACGAAAAATTTATTCGAATTGATTTAAATGGCAGCCAGGATACCAAACATAGGTTACATCGATGGGGCGAAGGTTCGCCACACATTTGATTCACACTTATCCAACATACTGACCAAGGATAAACGAAAATAATGGGCAATTTAATACGTAAAGAGGATATATTTTTATACTTCGAGACAAACTTCAAAAGGATTACCCATATATCTAAAACAGTATACAGAATCATTAGATATTCATATATTTGGGCAACGTCATTTAAATATACCTTGTTTAGCACAAACATATTTGTTTTGGAACCAAACGAAAAAAATAAAATTGTCCCGGAGTACTACAGATTTGCTACTTATCTAACAAAAATAATTAAATATCTTAAATCACCAATCACCATAATTCATCTAAGAAAGCATTTAAGTTTAAAAAGATGGCCTTTCCGAATATACTATATTTGCTCCAAACATACACATACCATAAATAAAGCCCAAAAAAGTGTATTTCCGTGAATAAAAATTGTTTCTTTCTGTGAACAAAGTATAATATTATAATATTATGTATTATAAAAGCTCTGAAAAACAAATTTATTAAATTATTGTTACACCCAATAATGTTACGTTTGTGACAATTTATTTTGTTATTTATAAACATTAAAATTTTGTTCTCCAGTGTACACAAGATTTATCGCTTAACTGACAAGTGGCAACATACAGTTATGGTAGCAAGCGTAAGTCATAAATTGGATAGACTATGAGGTCAGGATATAACGCAAAGCGTAAAAATATGGTTTTTATAATCAAACATTACAAAAATAGCTTTGAAGATTATCGTACACATATGTATATATGTTTGTTTTCTAAGTTTATCTCAAAATTTTGAATGAAAATCTAGAAAGTGAAATGTCTTAGCAGAATTTGTACACAATCAACAAAAATACACAAAAAACACATAAATAAAAAAATGCCAATACAAAATTACAAATATATAAGAAAATATAAAAGTATAAAAATATAAAAATATAAAAATATAAAAATGTAAAAATATTGAAATATAAGAAATATAAAAAAAATATAAAATAATAAAATAATAAAAATATAAATATATAAATACATAAAAATATATAAGTATAAAAATATATAAACATTTTTATATATTTATATTTTTATATATTTATATTTTTATTTTTGTATTTTTATATTTATATATTTGTACATTTTTATATTTTTATATAATATATATTTTTATATCAAAATATAAAAATACATAAAAATATAATAATATAAAAATACATAAAAATATAATAATATAAAAATATAAAAATATATAAAAATATAAACATATAAAAATATAAAAATATAAAAATATAAAAATATAAAAATATAGAAATATAAAAATATAAAAATATAAAAATATAAAAATATAAAAATATAAAAATATAAAAATATAAAAATATAAAAATATAAAAATATAAAAATATAAAAATATAAAAATATAAAAATATAAAAATATAAAAATATAAAAATATAAAAATATAAAAATATAAAAATATAAAAATATAAAAATATAAAAATATAAAAATATAAAAATATAAAAATATAAAAATATAAAAATATAAAAATATAAAAATATAAAAATATAAAAATATAAAAATATAAAAATATAAAAATATAAAAATATAAATATATAAAAATATAAAAATATATAGAAAAAATAAATAAAAAACTGGTGGTTAAGTTTTTTTAAATTTTATTGTTTCCAATATTTCGAATGTCTTCGACAATCATCATCAGGGAACTTCAATTTAAAACAAAACTATGGACTTCTTCTCTTCAGAGTTAACAATCAACAATCAGTTGATTGTTAACTCTGAAGAGAAGAAGTCCATAGTTTTGTTTTAAATTGAAGTTCCCTGATGATGATTGTCGAAGACATTCGAAATATTGGAAACAATAAAATTTAAAAAAACTTAACCACCAGTTTTTTAATTAATACATGACCTCAAGCCTAACCATCAACAATTTCATTAAATAAAAAGGTCAACAATAAATAAAATTAACAGAAAAAATAAATATATAAAAAAAATAAAAATATAAAAATATAAAAATATAAAAAAATGCAATGAAAATATTAATAAAAATATAAAAATATACAAACATACAAATATACAAATATAAAAATATTAAAATATAAAAATATAAAAGTATAAAAATATAAAAATATAAAAATATAAAAATGTAAAAATATAAAAATATAAAAATATAAAAATATAAAAATATAAAAATATAAAAATATAAAAATATAAAAATATAAAAATATAGAAATAAAAAAATATAAAGATATTAAAATATAAAAAGATAAAAAGATAAAAATGTAAAAATATAAAAATATATGTAATTGCTGCGATATTATTGTTAAAATGTTAAAAAGATCGATCAGCTATGACCAAAAAAGTGCCATTCAACTAAGAAATTTGTTGAAGAAAATACAAAAATATTTGAACCCTAAAGGTCTGAAAAATTATTTAATTTAGAAATGTTGTCTATTCAGCTGCAACTACAATTCAGCTAAGAAAAATTACTGAATATATTCATTTTTATATATTTTGTTTATAATACCTAAAGATTTTAAATATTCAGCTGCTTACATTGTTGAAAAAACGCTTATTTTTATGAAATAAATTCTGATAAATAATTTTATTCAGAAATTTTGTCTATTCAGCTACCACAACTATAATTCAGCTAAGGAAATGCAATGAAAATATTAATTTTTATATATTTAACATATAATATCTAAAGATTTTACTTATTCAGCTGCTTGAATTATTGAAGAATTGCTTACTTTATGGATATAAAATTTTAAAAATTATTTTATTTAGACAATTTGTCTATTCAGCTACCACAACTACAATTCAGCTAAGAGAAGTTACCTAATGTCTGTTCCTTTACCTACTACGTTTTGCTATTTCAACAATTTGTACCATTTTTTCTATGTTGTTGTTGTAAAAATGGTAAAATGTAGTAAGTAAAGGAAATATAAAAAGTAAATTCAGCTGATAAATTATCGTTAAATATAAAAAAAATGTTAAAATTGCTTCCGCTAAATTTGCTTTGTCAGTAGGTATTATTGAAAAGGTTTGCTGGGATATATTGTCAAAAGTCCTTAATAGTATTAGGTATAGCAAATGTCATAAATCACAAGGAAATGTCCTATTTTTACTATCAAAATCAGTGTATGCAAAAGCTATAATAGCGATAAATTGCCCCATTAGAACTCTCAGTGAAACCTATAAAATACAATCAATAGATATAAGAAATCTCTGCAAAAAAAGCAAATCAAACACAGAGGAAAAATTGGAGTTTCGACAATACAAAAAAATCTAAGTTAACTCAAAAACTTTTACTTTTGTTTGACATTTTTTTTATCAAACGCCTACCCTAATTTAAATTTACAAAAGAACCCATGATATTTTCAAATCCAGCAATTATCATCTACAGTATTTGCCATATGCCGCAAAACAAACAAATTGTTAATTTTGTTCCATTTGTTTTGTTTTTCTACTTTGTTTTTTCTCTTAGAGAGTAAATAAGAAAATTTAATTACATCTTGCAAATTGAATTCAATTCAACTGCTCTACACATTCATGAGGAATCTAATAAAATTGTTTTTTCAGATCTAATGTTCAATTAAATTAAATGAATAGAAATTACCCGACAATACAGTCGAAGCCGGAGCGTTTCCTCTTGACATTGACTGGAAAAAGTTCAATGAAATGTGTGAAGGTCTTTGTCAACTCCCTCTCGGCAGCGATATGATAAGAAAATCAAACACAACTGGCATCGATAGCGAGGCAGATACTACGAAATACCTCCATAAAATGTAATGGTTACAAGAAAACTTTTCTGTAAAATTAAAAAAAATAATCGCCCTTTTCAAACACGATAATGTTACAATCTTGACATATCTACCTTTTGATTTTATTAAAGATTTCATTTATAAGATATGGAAAATGAGTGTTTTTTTAAATTTTATTTGGTGTTTCTAAGGGCGTTTTTTGTTACTGTGAACCACCTTCACTGTAACTGGGAATTTGTACAAATTGTGTTCCAATTTTCTTAAACCAATATTTCCTTGAAAGTCAAATAATCGTCGACGTAGTGCCAGTGCTGGCGCCACTACCGTTTGAAGAAGGTGTCAGTGACACGCACACGCTTGCCTGTGTGTACACAGCTTTTGTGGGGGCAATAAAGGTTGTTTTCTTGTAATTTATGACGTATTGAATAAATAAATGTTTAATAATGTTACTATATTAACAGTTGTATACAGTGAATTTAATAGCTTTTGAGGAATAACCCAGCAAAGAAATTACATCGTGTTACACCTGGAATAATTTAACTTTATTCAACTCTTACAGTTCATTAAATATATAAGTGATAAGGAATACTTATATATAGCGAACTTTTAAACCCACTTTATAATGAATACTTTAAATGCATAAAATTCTTCGATTTTTATATTTGATATTTAATTTCAATCCAGCTATGAGAGTTGTTGAAATATTCGCTTATTCAAATCAGTTAAAGTCTGAAAAATAATGGAATACCGAATTTCTGTCTATTCAGCTATCGCAAGTGTAATTCAGCTAAGATGATTTATTAAATATAAATATATTTATAGGTTTTACATATGATGTGCAAATATCCTAAGTATTCAACTGCCTAAACTTTCAATTCAGCTAAAAACATTTCATTAAAATGTGTAAAGAGTCTTGACTTAAGAAAGTTATAACCCTATTTTTTCAATTGGGCTATTCAGCTAAGCAGTTAATGTGGGAACACAATTTCAGTTAAAAATGTTATCTATTCAGCTACCGTAATTATAATTCAGCTAGGATAATTTATTAAATATACGTATTTTTGTATACTTTACATATAATTCTTAAAATTCAGTTCAAGTAAATAATTGTCATTTAACTGTGTAAAGAGTCTTCACTTTTGAAAGCTATAAACTTTTTTTTTGTTCTATTCCGCTAATCTGTTAAAGTCGCAAAAATAATTTAACTTAGACATTTTGCATCTTCAGCTATCGCAAGTACTATTGATATAAGACAACATATTAAATATATAAATTTTTATATACATGTTTTACATATTATGTGTAAATATCTTAAGTATTCAGCTGCATAATATTCAATTCAGCAAAGAAATTGTCATAAACAAAGAGCCTTACGAAAGTTATAAAATTATTTTTTCTATTCAGCTATTACTCGCTATTCAGAATTACTCGCTATTCAGATGAGCTGTTAAAGGATAAATAATTTAATTCAGCTATATTTTTCTATTCAGCTAAAGCAAATATAATTCAGTAAGGATAATTTATTAAATATGAGCATTATTATATATTTACTTTAAAATAAAAAGCTTTAATACATAACGTGTTGAGCTGCCCGGAAATCAATTCAGCTAAAAATCCATTAAAATGTACCAAGAGCCTTGACGTCTTAAACTTAGTTTTTTCTCTTAAGCTATTTGGGAATTCTTCGCTTTTCAAATAAACAGTAGAAATCGGAAGAAAAATTTTACTTAGAAATCTTGTTTATTCAGCTACCAGAATTATAATTCAGCTACAATAATTTATTAAAAACTTACATTTCTATATGTTTTCCATATAATGCTTGAATATCTTACGTATTCAGCTGCCTAAATGTCAATTTAGCTAAGAAATTATCATTAAAATATATAAAGAGCAGTTGCTTATGAAAGTTATACACTTATTTTTTTGTATTCAGCTAATTGGGAACTATTTTCTATTCAGCTAAGCAGTTAAAATCGAAAAAATAATGTATTTTAAACATCTTGTCCATTCAGCTATCGCAAGTATAATTCAGCTAGAATAATTTATTGAATATAAGCATTTTTATATATTATTTGCAAATATCTTAAGTATTCAGCTGCTTAAAATTCAATTCAGCTAAGAAATTGTCATTAAAATTTGTAAAGAGCCTTATGAAAGTTATAAAATTATTTTTTCTATTCAACTAGTTGGGAATTATTTTCTATTTAGCAGCTAAAGTAAAAAAATGATTTAATTTAAAATTTTATCTATTCAGCTACCGCAATTATAATTCAGCCAATTAAGATTTGTTATAATTTAAATTGTGTTTTAACCTTAATTGTAAATTATTTGTTTTTCGATTATACAGTTTCATACGTGCTATTCAGCTGAGAAGATATTTGAAGAAATGACTTGTTAGAAGCAGCTAATTATGTTAACTCCAAAATTTGGTCTATTCAGCTTCCACGACTACAATTCAGCAAACATATATAAAGACTATGTTTTACATTAACGACCAAAGTTTTTACTTATTCAGCGGCTTCAAACTCGATTCAGCTGAGAAATTATTACTAAAATATGAGAATCGTCATTATGATTGTTTTCAAATATGAATTTCATGGTTTGTCACCTATTCAGCTAAAAACTATTAATAGTAATTTAAATTTATTTTTAAATTTCATAATTTTGAAGTACCTAGAGGTTATTCAACTAAGACAGTTTTGGATGAAACCAACATTGGAAATACTATTTATGAATTGTGGAAGATTTGCGTTTTGAATTATTCCATTTGCTATTCAGCTGAGAAAATTCTTCATGAAATCGTTTGTTCAAAGCAGTTAAATAATTTCAACTAGAATTTTAGACTATTCAGCTATGGTAACCATAATTTAACTAAGATAATAAATTAAAATATAAATTTTCCCATTTTTTTAATAAGAGGCTAAACATTTTACATATTCTGTGGGTTAGCGTTCAATTCAGCTGGAAAATTATCATTAAAAATATTATTTTGCCAGGATTTTTAAAAGTTTTAAAATATCAATATTTTGTTAGGAAAGAAAATGTATCTGTTTTATAGCACAGCTCAGACTATTTCAAAGAATTTGTTCATTCAATTATAAAGTGTTTGTTGTTTGTAATTCATATTCAGCCACTGACATTATTGAAAAAAATACTCGTTCGAAGCTATTAACATATGAAAAATCATATAATGAATAAATTATGTTTATTAAACTGCCTTAACTAAAATTGAGCAAAGAAAATAAATTTCTAATGTAAATTTACTTATTCATATACTATATTCATCTGAAAAATTGCTTCAAGCATCAACGAGGATCAGCAAAATATTCAAATATTCCGTTCTTTACCTATTAAGCTAGAAAATAAATTTATGGATTAGACAAAATTAAAAAAAATGTTAGATTATTTAATAACAAAGACTTCAGCCGAAATTTTTCAAAGAAAATCATATTCAAATTATTGCTTATATGTACATTGTGAAATATTAGTTTTTTTGTAATTCAACTTTTTAATAGCTATTCAGCTACATGAATAATCCACTAGTGGAACAAGTGATTTTCTATTATTCATAATTGGTATTCAGCTGCGAAAATTATTTAAAAATAACTGAAATTATATTGAAAATAGTTTTCCACCTGCGGTAATCATAATTCAGGTAAGACAAAAACTACAAAAATTAAAATTTTAGATCCTACCTATTCAGCCTTTAATTACTATTCAGCTTAAAAAAAAGGATTACGTGAAGCCGTTTTTACGAAGCAATATAATCAATCAATCGGCCAAGTTTGTCTATTCAGCTGGCGCAATTATAATTTAGCTATGAATATTTATAATTTAGACTTAGCATATAATTCATAGCGATTTTATTTATTAATTAATCAAAGTTTATACATACTGTTTTCCTTTTAAATACAATTCAGTTTCTACTATTCCGATGAAATTATTTGCTATGAATTGTGAAACATTCATTTTTTGGTTATTCCATTCAAAAATGCTATTCAGCTGTGGAAATTGTTCAAGAAATCGACTGCTTACAAGATATCAAGTCTAAAATATCACTTATTCTTGAAATGTGTGTCTATTCAGGTATCAGAAATATAATTCAGCTAGGATAATGCATCAAATGTCTACATTTGTATACTCTTTACGTTGGAGATTAACTGAGAGATTATCGTGAATACCGTTATTTTATCTAGAATATTTTTGTATCTTTAACACAATTTAAATATTTATTACATACAGTTTGCTATTTTACAAAAAAACATTTATTGGCTGAATTAAAGATGCAGCAGCTGAATAGTTAAAATGTCTATATCAATCCTTAGCTGAATTGTAATTATAAATGGAATTGCCAAAAAATATTTCCTTGACAGTTCATGAGGAACATTTTAAAAGGGTTTCCTGCGAAATAATCTTAGCTGAAATATTTCTAAATAAAAAAATATTGATTTATTTAAATTGGACAATTTCTTTAGCCGAATAGTAAATAAATGAAATTGTTACTTATTTTAATGATATATGCTTAGCTGAATGGGATTTTAAATAGCTGAATGATTTAAACTTTTCGCGCACCATACGTCAAATATATTTATGATTATTTATAACATACAAATTAGTTGCTGAATTATATGTATCGTAGCTGAAAAGACAACATTTCTAATTAAACAAATCTACCTCAAAAATAGTTTTGTTTATTGATAATTTCTTCAGCTGAATAGGAAATAAATATAAATGTGAATGCTCAACTGCATCAGAGAATTGTTTTGTTGGATAATTTATTTAGCTTACATGTGTCGTAGCTGAATAGGCAAAATTTTTAATAAATTTTTGAGGCATGTACGCTCTAACTCCTTCGAAAAAATCCTTTTGTTGAACAATTTCTTTAGCTGAATAGTAAATAAAATTTTATTAACCCAACAAAATCAGTGGTAATAGCTTTGCTGAATGTGATTTTTAAAAGCTCAATTAGTCAAACCTGTAACGCATCTTATATGAAATATATGTATGATTATATATGACCTATAAATTATTTGCTGAATTGTATGTACCGTAGCTGAATAGACAATATTTCTAATTAGTTACATTTCAACGCTCTAACTGCGTCAAAAAATTTTTGTTTCATAATTTCTTCAGCTGAATAGCCGGATTCTTCAGAAATTTCCTTAGCTGAATTGCAATTATAAATGAAAATTACAAAATAATATTTGTTTGACAATTTTCGATGTAATTGTTCCCTGAATTGTGTCTAAATAAAAAGAGCATAGAAACAAAACAAATATTTAAATTTCTATAAAACCACAAATATCTTGCTAAATGATTAAAATAATATGTAAGATATACGAGCATATAAAACTGAAATTA
Source organism: Eudasyphora cyanicolor (assembly GCA_963930755.1). NCBI lineage: Eukaryota > Metazoa > Arthropoda > Insecta > Diptera > Muscidae > Eudasyphora > Eudasyphora cyanicolor. Next base: position 270,313,155 of record OZ005736.1, read on the forward strand.
GCCATTGGAATTTTTATATTTTAATAAAGAAAAAAAGTGAAATTATAATGAAATTTTAAATAGCTGAATGAACCAAAGCTGTAACGCATAGTATGTCAAATATATTAATGCATTTTGAAGCTGCTTATACAATTTCTAATTAATAAATTTTTGAAGTTCTAATTGCCTCAAAAATTGTTTTGTTGCATAATTTCTTCAGCTGAATAGTAAATATATATTTACGCTCTAACTGCCTCAAAAATGATTTTTTTGATAACTTCTTCAGCTGAATAGTATATAAACGAACCCGTTACGTATTTTTATGAAATGAGCTTAGCTGAATGGGATTTTTAATAGCTGAATGAGTCAAACCTGTAGCGCACCGTAGGTCATATATATTTATGATTATTTATAACAAACAAATTAGTTGCTGAATTATATATATCGTAGCTGAATATACAACATTTGTTATTAATCATTTTTTTACACTCGTAACTTCTTCAAAAATGTACTTCAGCGTATTTTTATGAATTTTTATGATATGTGTTTAGCTGAGTGATATTTTAAATTGCTGAACAAGTCAAACCTGTATCGCATCGTACCTGAAATATGTTTATTAATATATGTAACATACAATTTATTTGCTGAATTATATGTACATTTGTCATTAATTAAATGTTGATGCTCTAACTGCCTCAGAAAAAAGTTGTTGAATAATTTTCTCAGCTGAATAATAAAGTATATTTAACTGTCGCCACAATTTATTTGTTAGACAATTTCTTCAGCTGAAAAGTATATACAAAATTTTGATATCCAAAACCTCCTACAGACAACCTTGTAAAAGTTTTAACTGAATTGTAAATAAAGGACATACAATTATTTATTTTTAACTCTGTATATATTTTTGTGAGAGCCCAACAGGGTTTCTCCTTCGGCTATTTGTGGGTTCTGTCCCTTTAAATTCTTAGATAAATACACAAAATTTAATAACAAAGAGAACAACTTCTAAAAACTGTTTCGAAAAAGTTATCTTTAAAAAAGTGTTTGCTGAATTGTATCAAAGTACGTGGAATGGTTTATTTTTCTACTGTATAACATTGATGGAGGCCAACAGAGTTTCTCTATGGGTTATTTGAGGATTTTGTCTCTTTAAAGTACTATATAAACATAGAAAATTAAATAAAACCAAAAAAATATAAAGACAGTTTTGAAAAAGTTTTCTTGTAAATAGTTTTAGCTGTGCTTTATAAAAGGACGTGATCTTTTTACTGCATAGTTTTGTGGGATCACAGTCTATAATTTGTGGATTTTGTTCTTTTATTGGCCTAGATAATCATAGCTTTCCCTCTTATTATATGTAATAAGAGTGCTGTCCTCTAATATTAGTAATAGTCATTTGTAGCCCAACATTTTTCAATTACGAACGTGACACCTCCATTTCGGCTCCCATGACCTTTACGGCACTAATAACAAAGTTTCCTAACTACTTCAATGTTAGAGCCTCAATTGCGACAAACATTTAATCTTGAAATTTGGCAAATTCAGCTATCGTAAATATAATTCAGCTAAGAAGACATTATTTTAATACGAAATTATTGAAATTGCTTAAGATTAAAATAATTGCTTGATATCGCCAAAGATTCATGGGAATGCTTGGAAGACCTAGATTCTATTCGTTCCTTTATTTCAGCATACATACTTTCTTTCCTGGGTTATACTACAACTACCATTGTTTAATACCAATATAATCACTACACTCATGTAGGCATTGAGAGAATGTACATCTGCGTTTTATTGACTACGGAAGGACACTTGCTCAATTCTTACAAAGTTGTCTGTTTGCCTAAGGAATACTAAACAAAACCGACTTGACATGCGAGGAAATAATTTGATTTCCTACTGACGTTATGACGCGATTAGCGCTTTGAAAGCAATTCAGCTGGGACGTAATTACAATGTTTTATACATTCCGGAATATAAAGGCGGAAGAATGGTTTTGGGTTAGATCTACATTTATAAATTCCCTTGTTTTCAGATAATGCTGGAAGGTCGGTCTCTCTTTCGATGTACTTATTTAGGAAACTCTTTTGTTATACCCTCGTTTTCATAAATTTTTTATAAACCAGTACCTATTACTTTATGTTCGATGAACTCATTTCGAATTCATTCAAAATGTGTTCTTCATTTATTTATTATGTTTTTGTAATTTGTGACCCAATTATGAATAATTGGCTTTCATACATTTTACAAATTGTGAAAACTAATGTTACTTGGTTTTTTTAGGTCAATTTATAGAATTAGTTTACCGCTGAAAACAATGTACGAAACGTTTAAAGTGGCCACAGTCATCAAAATGCGAGTGTGGCTAAGAAAGTTGTTTGACAATATTTGCATATTCAAAAATTACAAGTCATAACAAGTACTCAAAATTCAAGAGAGCTTTTGTACTGTTTTTAACATTTTTGTAGTCTTTCTTTAACTCCGACTATGGGCCCGCAGATATGTGTCTAGAAATAATCAAATAGAAGTATGTTCCTTCTTCTGAGTTCATCAATATTTAAAAATGCAACTTATTGTTATGTAAATTTGCTTAAATCAATGAATATTATTTTTTAGCACTTCTTTAAAAATATAACTTTCTATTTATAAAAAAATTTTAGATTTTGATAATACTGAAGTCCTTTAAATTGTACCACAAATCTTCGTGTAGCTTAATAAAGGGTGGTTAAATTTGAAGGGCCGATGTTGATTTTGAATAAAACACAAATTTGTTTAGGAAATTATTGTCATTTCCTTTTATTATGATAATATTGGTATGGTTCAATTATGTATGGAACAAAATATCAGCCAAATGGCCGCCGCGACCTCGGCGGCACACCTCCATCCGATGGTCCAAATTTTCGATGATGCTGAGGCATAATTAAGGTTCTATGCCGTTAATGTGCTGAATTATGTCATCCTTTAGCACTTCAATTGTTGCTGGCTTATCAACGTACACCTTTTCCTTCAAATAACCCCAATAAAAGAAGATCTTGGCGGCCATTGAATTTGTTGCGCAAAAGAGCCATTGTTTCGTTAGCTGTGTGGCAAGTGTCCACATCCATATCTTCCAATTCGGGCCATTAAAAGTTCGTTATCATCTCACGATAGCGAACACCATTCACAGTAACTGCCTGATCGGCCTCATTTCGCCCGATGACGCATTTGGTCGATTACGCTGATCAAAAAAACATCACGAAATGCATTTTAATTTTTTAAACCATTTTCGTAAAAGGCTTAAAAAACTTTAACGCGTTGCTTGATTGTGTATCTTTCCATGGTTCAAATTGAGTTAGTCTGAAATTGAGAAATGTCAAATGAAATGCAGAAAAAAACTTGACTTTAGGTGTGGTTCACATTCAACATCGGCCCTTACAATTTAACCACCCTTTATATGAGTTCTGCAACACAAAAGTATATTTTATCAACATTTTATTCTGTTTAGATACCATAAATTTACCATAATCAATGAATAATATTTTTCGGCACATCCGTTAATAAATAATTATTATATATTAAGAGAACTAAAGTCCCTAAAAGATGGTACACTTCGTGTAGTTTAATGTCTGCACATATTTAGTAAATGAAGTTTCTACTCGTATTAATAAGAACACTATGAGATTTTAAAAGCACTAAAGACCAGAAAAGTCTATCACAAAAATTAGTGTACCTTAAATGTAAAAGTTCTGCATAGTATGTTTCTACTTGTCATTTCATCAATAGTTTAAGTTAAAGTTTTGTGGTATATAAATTTACAAAAATCACTGAATAATATTTTTCTGCACATCTTTAGAAAATGAAGTTTCCATTAATAAAAACACTATTATATTTGAAAATCACTAAAGTCCCTAAAAGGGTACCACAAAGCTTTGTGTAGCTTAATGGAAACACTTCTGCATTGATTGAAATAACAACACTTACCTGTAAGCTACATGAAAGTTCTGCATTTATTGAAAATAGCAAAAATCATTTATCAGTTTATAATCCATTAAGTTTTTAATCTTAACGATAGCTTAATGGAAAGAGTTCTGCATTGATCGTAATAACAACATAAAAGTATGATTCTTCTTCTTATTTCATCAACATTTTAAATTTAAATTTATGAGTATGTAAATTTCCTACAATCAAAGAATAATATTTTTCTGCACGTCTTTAGAAAGTGAAGTTTCTATTATAAAAAAAATAATAGATTTTAGAAACAATAAAGTGTTTCACAAAACTTTGTGTAGCTTAAAGGTAAGAGTTCTGAATTGTTTGAAACAACAACACAAAAGTATATTTCTACTTCCCATTTCATCAATATTTTACATTAAAGTTTTATGGTACGTAACTTTACCAAAATCAATGAAAAATATATTTCTGCACATCTTTAGGAAATAAAATTTGCATTAACAAAAAATGTATTAGATTTTAAAAACACTGAAGTTCCTAAAAGTGTACCACAAAAAATCGTGTAGCTTTAAAACAAAAGTTCTGCACTGTTTGAAAATAAATCAAAACTGTTGAGAGCTTCTAATCCATTATTTGTTTCTTCTGTTAACGATAGCGTAATGACGAAAGTTATGTATTGATCGAAATAACGACACAAAAGTATGAGTCTTCTTCTCATTTCATCAACATTGTAAATTTAAATTTATTGGTATGTTAATTTTTCTGCTCATCTTTAGGAAATGAAGTTTCCATGAATAAAGAAAATATTAGATTTTAGAAACAATAAAGTCCCTTAAAGTGTACCACAAAAATACGTGTAGCTTAAAGGTAAAAGTTCTGAATTGTTTGAAAATAGCTCCAAACTGTTAAGAGTTTATAACCCATTAGTTTTTTTCTTCTCTAAAACCACCCTCGCAACTCTCCAAAACAACTTTCATCACATTTGTAGTTCAGCAGTTCCACAACATTTAAGTCATCCATTTCAATAACGAACACAATAAACCGCTGAATAGACTAAATCCATCACCTGTCATGAAGGTTTTTCATTTGCCTCGCTCTGAAAATTATTTCAAATCACAGAACATGATACATCCGTCATTTGTTTCCCTTTGTTATTGTAATCGCTCACATGAATGTTTAGCGAAGCGTTTAGATTAATGTCGGTGCGGATAGAAGAAAATGCAATTTCAAGTTTTTTGTGGTGTTTCACATCTCATATTTCAGCTGTTTTATTGAGGACTACATACATATATGGAAATTTGGTCAATAATCACGAATCTCTTGGGTATAGTTTGTCGTAATTGAAGCTTTAACATTGACATAGTCAGTGGACAGGAATATTAGTGCGGCGTCAGAAGGTCAAAGGAACTGAATTGTAGGTGTCACGTTTATAACTGTTGGGCTACAAATGACCATTGCCAATATGGAGGATCTAAGATTTTAAATTAAAGCACATTTGGTTATTATAAACAACAAGCCATGAAAATCTATGGTTATCTAGGACCATGAAATGACAAAATCACAGACCGAGGTATACTATTAGCATCTCTCAAAACTGTGCAGTCAGAATATTCATCATTTCACATGCTGTGGTATAATTCAGATAAAACTTTTTCCAAGAAAAATGTTTCCACACACAGAAATTGTCCAGTTAAATGCTTTTCAAAAATAAATAAATAGGTACAATTCGATTTATCTAGAAATTTTGTCTATTCAGCTACGATAAATATAGTTCAGCTAAGAAATTTTATATTTAATATAATCCTTAATATATTTGACTTACAATGCGTCGCAGGTTTGGCTCATTCAGCTATTAAAAACCCAATTCAGCCGGATATATATCATTAAAATATGACATTGTAATGGCAAAAAAAACATTTTTTGTGGTGAATAAAATATTTCGTTATAATATTTATGAACAATTTTTTGTTTATTCAAATTATATTTGCAATTCAATCCCACAATTTTTTAAATAAATCTGAAATTTGCTTGTTCAGCTATGATAAATATAATTCAGCTAAGAAATTTTTTGTTATATATGTATACTCGTTAATATATTAGATTTACAATGCGTCGCAGGGTTGACTCATTCAGCTATTAAAACCCCAATTCAACTGGACACATATTTTTTGAAAACTAAATTCTAATGGCAAAATACATTTGATTTGGTAATTTAAATATTTCATTTCAATATTTATGAGCAAATATAATTTTTTTTTAAGAAAACCCTTTTTTGATACACATGAAGTGTGAAAAACCCTTTAATCTAGAAAATCTGGCTATTCAGCTACGATAAATATAATTTAGCTAAGAAATTGTATGTTATATATATAGATTAATATATTTGACTTACGGTTTGTCTCCAATTTGATTCATTCAGCTATCCAAAAGGCAATTCAGCTAACCATATATCATTAAAAAATATAAATTGAATTATTTTTATCAATTTTATAGAAATATTGTCTATTAAACTAGGAAAAATATAATTCAGCTAATAACTTTTTAATATACTCGAATTACGAAGCGTCACAGGTTTGAATCATTCGGCTATTTTAGCTGGACACAGGTTATTAAAATATGAAATTTTAATAAAATTTAGGGTACGAGAGTCATTACGAGTATTATTTTATAGTAGAACATTTTCCTTTTTGCCATTCCATCTGTTATTCCCATTCAGCTAAGGAAATTGTTCAAGAAATCGATTACTGGATCCGATTTCTGTGAATCAATCAATTGACATTGAATTTTTTCATATTCAGCTGCTATTACCACAATTCAGCAACGACAATTTAATAATAATATAAAATATTATATATTTTACATATTATGAGTATCATGTTTACATATTCAGCTGAAAGAAATCATGTAAATTGACGAAATACTTTCGGAGTTATTATTCACTTACATATTTATTTTTACTTTATACTTTTCACTTTTAATTGTAATTCAGCAGAGTGCATTTCATAGAAAAATATCTGGAAAATGTCCAGAAAATTATTTTTTTAGGTTTTTTAGATTTTTTAGGTTTTTATACATGCGGCTACATTCATTTACATTCAATGGTTTTTTTTCCATATAAAGCTCTAAAGTTCAATAAACTAGCTTTGCGTTTAAAATGATAATAAAAATTCGTTAGTATTTGCAGTCCTTCAATTAGAAAGTCAAGGCCAAATTTTACAATTCGGCGCGACATACATAAAAATAGTTCACAAATTTGACCTTTTTTAATCTCTCTGAACAATTTATTCAAATGCATTGATTACTTAAATACCCCGCTTAAATTCTATCTCCTACCTCTATACATTTCACGTCCTTTGTTCGTTAACTATTGTAGACCAACACCTTTCATGTCCTTTGAAGCAAAAAGCTAAGGTATCAAAGACAACGTGTCACCTGTCAGACGTCACAAATGATGTTTACACATCATTAACTGAGTTACACCTCTCACAGATAGTTGACTTGAAATACAAAGTCAAACGGGCGACCATATCATTAGACGGACACAATAAATGACATTCACTCGCAGCATATGGTTTTCGTATAAACGGATATTTAATTATCCTTTATGCCCCCTTGGGTCGTTAATGGATTTAAGAAGATTTTAGGAAATTTCACATAAAGAAGGGAGACAATTTGGACTGAATTTGGTCATAATGTCACGCTAGAATTTACCGCAACTTTGGTTTTCCTCTCCTTTCGGGCATTGTTGTAATTTTAAACCGGAATTCCGAACACATTAAATGTTCAACACATAAACCTCAGCATTTTAAGCTAAAGCAAACGTGAGGATTCTTAAAAACAAATGATTTTGGGGTGACAGAAAGATTGAAGATACATTTAAAGTCAAACATGGCTGCGATTTCATCTGCGAAGTCATCCCAAATAAAAAGACGTCTTTGGGGGAGATTAAGAAATCGTCCCTGTGAATTCAACAATCCATTTTTTGAAAAATGTTCTTAGCCGAAGTGGTCTTTAGTCAGCTGAATACAGAAAATCCTGTGACAATAATATTTTCCCCGCTAAAATACAGAACATTTTAATTTTCAAATAAATTTACTTAGCTGAATTATAGGTACGGTAGCTGAATAACAAAATTTTAAGGTTGTCACACTTTCCCTGTTCCAAACTATCGATTTCTCACACAATTGCCCTTAGCTGAATAGCAATTGAAAGTGCGATAATCAAAAAATAAACTTTCCATAATTCGTAGAACATATTTCAAAAGTTTTTTTGTAAACAATGTCATAGCTGAATGGCTAAATGTGAAAAATTATTGGTTTTTAAACTTTAATGTTTCTCAATAATTAAATCCTCTCAATAACATTTTTCAAAATTTAGAATTAATTAAATTTCTGCAAAATTGGTCATTAGAAATAAAATCGTTCATAAAATGTTAAATTTAAAATGCATTTTTCTATCTGAATTGTATTTACGCTAGCTGAATAGAAAAGTATTTGTGATGTTCACATTGTAATTGTTTCAAAATATCAATATATTGAACAATTTTGTAGCTGAATTGCATTTACGGTGGCTGAATAGACAAAACTGCATGGTTTATACCCTTTAAGTGTTCCATACCATTGCTTTCGTGAAAGTTTATTTAGCTGAATAGCGATTAGTTGCATGAGAATAAACAACAAATGTTATACAAATCATATAAATTATATAGAAAGCTTTTTATTAATTTAAACACATAGCTGAATCAGTCTTTAGACAGCTGAAGATATAAAATCTTAAGACATTAACATTTCCCCGGTTAAAACACATACATTTTAACTTTTTAAATAAATTTTCTTAGCTGAATTGCGCTAACGGTAGCCGAATAGTCACATTTTTAGAGGTTTCGCTATTTAATTCTTTTAAATTATTGATTTCTTAAAGAATTTCTTTAGCTGAATTGCAATTACGAACAAGCGCAATAATCAAATGTTATTCAAATCATAGAAATTATATAGAAAGCATTTTATTAATTAAAACACTTAGCTGAATTAGTCTTTAGACAGCTGAATATATAAAATCTTAAGACACTAACATTTCCCCGGCTAAAACACATACATTTTAACATTTAAAATAAATTTTCTTAGCTGAATTGCATTAACGGTAGCTGAATAGTCACATTTTTAGAGATTTCACAATTTAATTGTTCCAAACTATAGATTTCTTAAAGAATTTCTTTAGCTGAATTGCCATTACAAGTGCAATAATCGAAAAACAAAAGTTCAAAAATTCGTAGAATATATTTCGAAAGTTTTTTCTTACAAAATGTCTTAGCATTGCTTTCGTGAAAGTTTATTTAGCTGAATAGCGATTGGGTGCATGATAATAAACAAAAAAAGTTATCAAATCACATAAATTATATAGAATGCTTTTTAATAATTAAAACACTTAGCTGAATTAGTCTTTAGACAGCTGAATATATAAAATCTTAAGACTCAAACATTTCCCCGGTTAAAACACATACATTTTAACATTTTAAATAAATTATCTTAGCTGAATTGCATTAACGATAGCTGAATAGTCAAATTTTTAGATGTTTCTCAATTTAATTGTTCCAAATTACTGATTTCTTAAAGAATTTCTTTAGCTGAATTGCAATTACAAGTGCAATAATCAAAAAACAGAGGTTCAAAAATTCGTAGAATTTATTTCGAACGTTTTTTCTTGGAAATGTCTTAGCAATTGGTTCTGAAGACATAAAATTCATCAAATAAAATCAAAGATACAAATAGTACGTATTTAATGTATATGCTTTGCCTTCAGCTGAATAGCAATTAAAAGTGGAATAACCAAAAAATAATGGTTAAGAAAATATATTTTTAACGTTCTTCCATCCAAAATGTCCAAGCTGAATTGTTTCTAAAATAAATAAAACAATAAATTCATAATTAATTTGTTTTATTTATGACCTCAAGCCAACAAAAATGTAATTAAAGAAAATATTTAAAATTATAACAGTAAACATATTATCCTTCATTTTTATATATTAATTTGTTTAACCTTTTGCTGAATAGCAATTAAACGTAATGATCAGTATTCTAAAGTTAATAAAATAAATAAAAAACCTTTATTCATCGAAAATGTCCCAGCTGAATTGTTTCTAAAATTACCTAAATTCAAAGAAATCTTCATATTCTTTACTAATTTACCCTTTCATGATAAAAATGTTACGGAATACACATATTCTACCATAGACATCTGACATTCAACTCAATAACGATGCTATTCCTTATTTTTGGGTAAGATTTATTCTTATCTAAAACATTATACAAGTTACATGACAACACCTTTCCCTTCTGTTAGTACTCGTACAATGTGCATAAAGGGACTAAATATAAGAACCTCTTGAGCAACTCTTTATGTAAGTACACGTTGCTTTAGTGCTTTCCGACACGTTCCATGAAAATACCTCATAGACCACATAACATACGATTAAGGACAGCAGCACAAAAACTATTACAAGTTTCTCAAAAGCTAAAATACACACAAAAAAAATAAAACGCATCATTAGTGGTAAATGCCACCACAAACCTACGCGTGTGCTTCAACATGCGTGTGAATGAGTATCCTTAAAAACCAAAGTATAGTTTGAAGGATTTCCTTTAACGCCTGAATGCAACAACTCGGAAGTAAAGCAATTTGCTACCAGTTGCTTTGTTAGAAAAAACTTCGAAAAGAGGAGGAAAACACGACTACTAAAAATGAAACTATTTTCATTTGTGGAAATGATTTCTTATCTGGCCCATTTTTCAACTCATCTTTTTATGCGGCTCAATGAGAATATTTCATGTAAGCCTTTTTCTCAAAATGTTTAGTTTTGAGAGAGAGTTGCCAAGTTTTTTTATATATTGAAATTGTGTTGTTGCCTGACTTATTTTTGGATTATCAGTTGTTAGGGAGTTGACGGAATATAGTATTTGATTAAGCGATTAATTGTGTGCTTTTTAGTTTTTTTCTCTTCAAATTTCGCTTATTAGTTTCTATTTATTCAATTTTAAATTGCTGATGAAATTTACAGAAAATCTGTTTGAAGTGCAAAAAATCGATTATTCTTGAAATTTTGTCTATTCAGCTATTTTAACTATAATTCAGCTGAGAAAAATATTTTCTAAAATAGTAAATTGTATATTTGTAACCATTATTATTTAAGTTTGTACCTATTCAGCAGCATAAAAGTCAATTCAGCATCATCATTAAAATATGATAATATCCTTTCCTAACGAACATATTTAAATGTTTGTCGCTATTTTGCCAAATCAGTTATATACTCCTATTCAGCTAAAAAGAAATGTTCAGTAAATCTATTGTTCTTGAAAAAATTTATTTTCAGCTATTGAAAAGAAATCTATTGTAAATCTATTGTTCTTTTCAGCTGAGAAAAATATATTCCAAAATAGCAAATTGTATATTTGTAACCATTATTCTTTAGGATTTTACCTATTCCGAAGTTTTAACGTCAATTCAGCTAAGAATTATATAAGAATATCCTAAACTAACGAATATTTGTAAATATTTGTCGTTATATTACATAATCAATTAGATAATCTCATTCAGCTAAGGAGAAAGGTTCAATAAATCCATTGTTATTGATTTTTTTTTCTATTCAGCTATTGTAACTATAATTCAGTTGAGAAAATTAATTTATTAAATATGAAATTGTATATTTGTAACCATTATTATTTAAGATGTTACTATTCAGCAGTATAAAAATCAATTCAGCTAAGAAATTTTCTTTAAAATACATACGAAAATTTCATGGACTAACAAACCTTTTTTAAACGTTTGTCGTTATTTGACCCATTTAGTTATACAATCCTATTTAGCTAGGGAAAATGTTTAATAAATTGATTGTTCTTAAAAATTTGTCTATTTAGCTATTGTAACTATAATTCAGATGAAAAAAATATTTTCTAAAATATCAGATTGTATATTTGTAAGCATTATTCTTTATGATTTTACCTATTCAGTAGTTTAAAAATCAATTCAGCTAAGAAAATATGAAAATATCCTAGACTAACTTGTTTATTATTTAATTTATAACGTTTAAGGCTTCGATCTTTTAAAGAAGACAATACAGAGTAATTTTTGCAGAAATTATGGACATTTATTTTTTAAATCAATATTTTATTGTAACTTGCAATTCAGCTAAATAATTTATTCAAAAATCTTTTGTTTTTAGTAATTGAAGTGTGAATAAATATAAAAATAAATAATTGTTCATAAAATTTAATAAATAATTGCTATAATTTCAATTCAGCGTGTAATTAACGTGAAAAGGTGTAAGAATCAATTCAGGTGGCATGTTATAATGCTAATTTCTTAGCTGAATTGAATTTCTATCAGCTGAATGAGTAATATAATTATGCGGTATATGTAGAAATATATAATTTTACTTTTTAGAAAACATTTCTCTCAGCTGAATTGTAGTTATAATAGCTGAATAAACAAAATATTAATAAATGTTAATTATTTGTATATTAACTGCTTCAAATAATCGATTTCTTCAGCTGAATAGCAATTTAAAATGAAATTGTCATAACCGAAATGAGTTTTTTTTTGTATTCAGCCATCGTAACTATAATTCAGTTACGAAAAAGTTTTCTGAAATAAAAAGTTGCACATTCCAATGCTAATTTCTTAGCTGAATTGGATTTTAAATTGAATTTAATAATTATTAATTATTCGTTCATTAACTGCTTCAAGTTATTGATTTCTTCAGCTGTATTGCTATTAAAAATTTAATAACCAAAACCGAAATGTGATTTTTTCTACACAGCCACTGTAACTTTAATTCAGCTAAGAAAAATTATTCTAAAATAAAAAATTTCATATATTGATAATTTCACAATTTTTTGTATTCAGTATAATTCAGCTATAATTCAGCTAAGAAAAATGTGTTCTGGAATAAAAAAATTGCATATTATAATGCAAATTTCTTAGCTGAAATGGATCTCTACAAGCTGAATGAATAAAATCATAATGCATTATAAATATGTACAAGTATATAATTTTATATTTTAGAACACATTTTTTAGCTGAATTGCAGTTATAGTAGCTGAATAGACAAAATATCAATAAATATAAAATAAAAAATTACATATAATTTCTTAGCCGAATTTGATTTTTACCAGCTGAATGGGTAAATCATAATGCATTGTATGTTCAAGTATATAATTTATATTTTTTCCTAGCTGAATTGTTGTTATAGTAGCTGAATAGACAAAATATTAAGAAATAGTAATTATTTGCTTCAAATAACCGATTTCTTCAATAATTGCTTATTAATTATTTGTATGTTAACTGCTTCAAATAACCGATTTCTTTAATAATTTATTTAGCTGAATAGCAATTAAAATGGAATAACCGAAAATGAAATGCTTGTTTTGTGTTTTTTTTTTGTAAGTAGCTCAAATTCAGCTAAAAAAAATTATTCTTAAATAAAAATTTTCATATTATATTGATAATTTGGCAATTTTTTCGTATTCAGCCAACGCAACTATAATTAAGCTAAGAAAACATGTTTCTAAAATAAAAAATTACATATAATTTCTTAGCCGATTTTGATTTATACCAGCTGAATGGGTAAATCATAATGCATGGTATGTTCAAGTATATAATTTTATATATTAGAAAACATTTTTCCTAGCTGAATTGTTGTTACCGTAGCTGAATAGACAAACTATTAAGAAATAGTATTTATTTGTATGATAACTGCTTCAAATAACCGATTCCTTCAATAATTGCTTCAGCTGAATAACACTTAAAAATGGAATATCCGAAACTGAAATGTGATTTTTTTGTATGCTGCCACCGCAAGTAACTATATCAACAATTTCATATTATATTGATAATTTTAAAATTTGTTTGATTCAGTCGCCACAACTATAATTCAGCTAAGAAAAATGTTTTCTGAAATAAAAAAATTGCATATTAAACTGCAAATTTCTTAGCTGAATTCGATTTATACCAGCTGAATTGCTAAATCATAATGCATTGTATGTACAAGTATATAATTTTATATTTTAGAAAACATTGTTCTTAGCTGAATTGTAGTTATAGCGGCTGAATAGACAAAATATTAATAAATAGTAATTATTTGTAATTAAACTGTTTTAGATAATCGATTTATTCAATAATTTCTTCAGCTGAATAGCAATTGAAATGGAATAAGCGAAACCGAAATGTGAAATAATTGACCGACAAAAGTTTTTAAGTATACATACGTATATTTTAAAAACAATTTGTAATTCTTACTTCAAACTTGGGCAACTCTAGTGACATCTCAAAATTGCTTCTTCTGCCAATAACCATAACAATTTTAAATAAACAAACAAACTAAAAATAAACTTTTTCAAAGTTCTCTTCATAAATGTCGGTTAAATTTGTTTGAAAGGTATGTGTTTAACCAGGAAGGTGTGAGTGTATTATTATATACCGTTGTAAACTCTCATTGGCCCCCCAAAAAAGCTCACAATACAGTTCTCTTTCTCCCCACAATACACTCACGACTGAGCAAAGTTTTAGCCAAAGGAATCGACGATTTTTTGTGGGTGTAATAAAGCTTTAGTGCGTAAATGGAAAAAGGTTTTCTGTTTGGCTTAGCACTGAGGCAGAGAGAGAGGAAAACACCAAAACAGTTTCTAACGAGACGTCAAACAGTTTGGCTCGTGTTCTTTTTCTCTAGAACCCCGATTTTCAACTTCGGAGAAAACGAAAAAATCGTGTTTTGCGAAAAATAAACAAAATAATAACAAACAAAACGTGAACATAGTTAGTTATTGCTTATCAAAGATAAACAATAATTTAATTAAAATTACACAATAAAAAGTTTGTAAAATTATAACAAATTAACTCTCATGACTTGAATTAACTCCGAGTGTTTGTTTTTAATTCACACAAAAATAAGTTTGTTTCACTTTTTTATGGGTATCTCAAAAAGAAAAAATAAATACTCCAATTTGGAAACTTTTCAAAAATTTCGTTGTGAAATTTTTTTGGTGTGCCAAAAGCCATAAAATCAATTTGAATGTAATAGTAATAAAAAAAATAAAACAAAAAGAACAACTAAAAAATTCAAGAACAAATTTATGTGTGGCCTTCAACTAATTAATACCAATTAAAAGAAGGAAAAAACGACTTTTTTGAAATTATAACGTTGACTTCATTTACTCGTATTCGCCCGCTCATACCTCTGCTGTGTGAGTGGGATTAATTTTTTAAATAAAAATTATTTGAAAACACTAACAATTTGAAATGGGACGTTATGAAGTATGAAAATAAAATATCGCCTATATATATACATGCAATGTTTTTTTTTTAATTAAGTACATAATTCCTGAGTGCATGAATTTATAGGAATTTTTAACTTGACTCATTCTACACCATTTTCAGACGGAATACGAACAATAGAAATTAAAAAAAGTTTGAAATTCAAATCATATCAATTATAATTCGAAAATTTAATTTCCCTATTTTTACAATATGTATAATAATTAAAAAATTTATTGATTGATATTTTGCAAATAGGCATTGGCATTTCTTTGTTAGGATGATAGCTTTCTCGAAATGGAACAAACAATTTTTTGGCGAATTTTTTTCTATTTTTTATGGATTTTTTTGTGAACATGATTTTTTAAAAAAAAAAATCAAATTTTTTCTAAATGTTTTAACGACAGTTGCTAAATTTCCGTTTCCACGTGAAAGTGTCATTACTATCAGTTGCGCTCCTCATAGTTTCCTTTCATTTAAAATATATCCGGGCTTTATATATGCTCTATATATACTTCAAATATGGCCCAAAATATGGTCCAAATACTGAAGATACCCTCGAAGAAAATGGGAATTTTGAAGAAAATTTAAAAAAAAAATACCATACAATTTATTTTTTATATTTTTTTGTGTGTTTAGGACAGGAAATATTGTCTACAAATCCTTAAATAAGCATTCCAAAGCGAAAAAGACGAAATATCATAAATCATTATTTCTTGGTCAACATTTTATATTTCCTTTCCAACACTTTAAATGGTTATAACTCATTAAATAAACGTCATACTCGTACAGCGAAAAGCAAGAAATTTCGTATTGCCTTTGCAATGTTTTATTTTTTGCTGAAAATCTTGAATTTTCTATCCTAATCTTAAAATGGCTATACTCTTCAACCTAACCTAAAATGGCTATAACACCTTCAATAAGCATATTACAGCAAAAAACATTTTATAATTATTTATTTCTTCTAAAATTTTGGTATTTTCTTCAAAATTACCTACGATATAACTAACATCTCTGAGTTCCTCGCAAACTTTGTGCTCGAATATCGCGAAAACAAGAGCTAGCCTAGAAAAACGGCTAACACCGCTGGTCTCCTTTCTGTTACATTTTTTTAGTAGCACAGTGGTATTAATAATATTTAGTACATTTTCCATATTTAACTATACTCTCCTACACACAGAGAAATGAAGTAAGCAACTCATATAATGCTAGTTATAAAAAATAATAGGAAGTTATAACATCAGAAAATATTACTCAGTAAAATTGTGCTATAATATTGTGCAATTCTATTAAATTGTAAATTGCCCCCTTCCAATTACAAATGCAATTTAAATGCACACGTATATAATGTCAGGGGGTGGTGATGGGGTTCTCTTTATGTGACAATAAATAAAGAAAGGAATATTATGTATGTCACAATAAAAAATGCGAATAATGAATAGAAACGTTGCAATCTAATAAACTTATTAACTGGGAGAAAATTTCAATAAATTATTCATAATTTATAGATAGCAGCAGACAATGGCAATAGAATAATTTTATAAAGTTAATAAACCACACACAAAGTGGGGGAATTAAACAAGTAAGGAAACACTAAAGACAAGGAAGTCGACTTTATGACACCCTACACCATTTGCTTAGATCAGAATATTTGCTTTTCTATAATGATTACCTTAAAACTTTCGCAATCTTCATTCCGAGAACAAGAAACTACTCTCTTTCATATTCAATAAAGATCGTTTGGAAAATGTGGCTTCAGTAAAGCTTAAATTCAGAATCGGAAGACACATACATATGGCAATACATATATCTAAATGTGAAAAGTCTTTCATCAAATCTGGCAGAGTTTGTTTAAAAAAAACTCCTATCAGCTTTATTTTCATTAGGAAAATTGCATTAATAAGACATTTTATAACTAACTAAAATATGTTATAATCATTTTTCGGTAAATCCCTGGTAAAGGATCTTTCCATTGATGTATACTTTTATAAAATTGGAAAATATAAAAGAATCCAAAAGTGTGACACAAAATCTCTGTACTATTAAACAAAATATTGTGCGAAAACACTAGCTTGCCAAATAAAACAAGCCTATTATAAGTAATTAAAAGTTTTTTATATTTCTGCCCATCTGTGGTAAAAGATCTTTCCATTCGTATTTATTTTATTACCAATTGTGAATATTAAATACCTGTAAAGTATACCACAAAATGCATTATACGACTTTTAAGCCATACAAAAAATTTAAATAATAATGCATTATAAAGCGTGATCCATTTCGAGGTTCCCTACTTTTTTAAAGAAAAACACACAGAAAATTCAAATTGAATTGGGAATGTTTATTAGCATTTGAAAGAACATTCAAGGCATGAATCGAAGCGGGTTTGTCCGCATAAACTTTAGACTTTACATATCCCCACAGGACAAAGTCTAACGGTGTGACATCACACGAGCTTGGTGGCCAATCGACCGACCCAAACGTGAAATTATCAGCTCACCGAAGTGTTCTCTCAATAAATCCATTGATTGATGCGATGTGTGGGAAGTGGCGCCGTCACTTCCCACACGGTCGCACCATTGACGGTTACGTTCTCACCGGTATAATTTTTGAAGAAATATGGACCGACGATTCCACCGGTCCACAAACCACACCAAAAGTAAAGTAAAAGTTAATGCAAAAAATATGCAAAAATGCTTATATAAATAAAACACGACTATTATAACTAAATAAAAAATTGTTTATTATTCTGCACATCTGTGGTAAAACAGCTCCCCACTCGAATATATTTTATTGCCATTTAAGAATACTAAATACCTGAAAAGTGTACCACAAAATGTATTATACAACTTTTAAGTCATACAAAGAAAATTAATTAATAATACATTATATAACTAATCAAAATTAGTTGTATTTATTTTGCAGCAAACCTTTGGTAAAAGAACTTTCCATTGATATATTCTTTATTACCATTTAAGTACATCCAAAGTGTACTTCCAATTAAGATAAACTTTTTTGGCATCCAAAAAAGTTTATTTTAATTGGCTTAAGTAAAGGGTTTTCCAATAAGAGTGATATGATTTCTTTAAAAAAAAACACTTATTGTTAAGGAAATTCAAAAGTTTTTTATTTAATGTAAAGTACAATCGGTACAATTAAGTTCTGCAGGAACGAATTCGATGAACCCAATTTTCCAGCACTTTTTCCACTAAATCAAGTCGTATGTCATGAATGGCACGTTCAATATTGACTTGTAAAGCTTGAAGAGAGTGTGGTTTATTTCGAAAGACCAATGACTTCAAATAACCCCACAAGACATAGTCTAATGGTGTTAAATCACAACTTCTTGGAAGCCATTCAATAACACAATTTCTTGAAATAATCGAATCTCCAAACTTTTCTCGCAACAATTCAATTGTTTCATTTGCTATGTGGCACGTAGCCACAATCGGTCAGTGGCAAAAAGATAGCTCTTTACGAGAGCTAAAATATTGCTCATGGGTACCAAGGTCTTATGTCGACTGGAAAGTGTTTTTTTGGATTAAAAAAATGGACTTAGCGTCATTTTCAAATGTGAACGGAAAGGTTATTTTTGCTCTAGCTCCTTAACGGTACGTCGGATCGGGAATTGGTCAATGGCAAAAAGATAGCTCTAGCAAGGTCGTAGGTGGACTAGAAAGTGCTTTTTTTAGATTTAAAAAAAATTGACAGCGCACGAAAAGTTGCAATTGGAGAACGATTATTTTGATAATAAAACTGAATAATTTTTAAACGTTGTTCTTGCGTATATCTCTCCATGATGAAATTGTAAACACTACTGAATACAATGAAAAACAAAGGACAGATCATGACATATTACAAATGGCCGAAACGTCACTTCAAAATCATATCATCCCTTTTTAAAACACTTTATAAAAGAAACCAAAAATGTACCACAAAATCTCTGTACTATTATACGGCGATTCAATATTTCAATATTCTGCGCCTAAATGTAGGCAATATGGGGTAATGTTTCATAAAAGTTAAGGCAAAATATTATACGAAAACACTAGATTTCTAAATAAAACAAGCCTGTTATAAGTAATTAAGAAATGTCTATATTTCTGCATATCTGTGGTTAAAGATGTTTTCATTCGTATATATTTTATTAAAAGTGTACCACAAAATGTATTATACAACTTTTAAGTCATACAAAAAAAATAAATAATACATTATACTCGTATAACTAATCAAAATTAGTTGTATATGGGCATTTCCGCAGGTCGCGAACGTACGTTCGTACGCTTTTGATGTAAAAAAATATAGAAAACAAAAATTTTTTTGGTGATTTGATAGCATATTAGCAGCTCTATGTTAGGTGCAAAAGATGTGTTTCATCGAGTTTTAGTTTTCATAATAATAGCAATAAACATGTGGTCACGAACGTACGCGAAATAGAAGTCAACTTTAGCTGAATCTAGTAACATGCAAAAATCTGCGAAAAGGAACTGTATATTCTGAAGCTATTAATTTATTTTAAAAGAGGATTAATGTAGCTTTCTATCGAGTATTTACACAATAAATTATCTCTATTGGTTTTTTTTTCTAATTGGCTTAGGTGCCGGTCGCGAACGTACGGTCACGAACGTACGATTTTTCCATCTGTTTTAACCGTTAAATTAATCGTTAATCCAACTTTTTTTTTGGTCTCCTTGCATTTTTCTCTTCTTAATTGATTGTAATAGAGAAATTTTGTAGAAAGAGTGCAAGCATAACATATGTTTTTATATGTAAAATAATTAAATATAAAAATGTCTGTAAAAGTAACTTAAAATGGAAAAAATGCAATTTTTCAGTTTTTAGGCAAATTTTCTCATGAAAACAACCGAGATATGCTATGAAACCATTATATTTTAAAAATGTAGACATTTTTCTATTAATTTTTTTATAATTATTTACAATAAAATACGATGATTACCAACATTTTATTTTTCGGCCCGGGTTGACCATTCGGCGGAAATGCCCATATGTTTTTCAGCAAACCTTTGGTAAAAAAACTTTCAATTGATATATTCTATTTTACCATTTTAGTAGGAAAAAAAACTCAAAAGTGTACCACAAAAATCTCTATAGTACATAGGTTTCATTCGTTTTATTAACAATACATATTACAACTAACAACAAATTGGCTTAAATATAATTCTGCAAATATTATTTACAATAAAATACGATGATTACCAACATTTTATTTTTCGGCCCGGGTTGACCATTCGGCGGAAATGCCCATATGTTTTTCAGCAAACCTTTGGTAAAAAAACTTTCAATTGATATATTCTATTTTACCATTTTAGTAGGAAAAAAACTCAAAAGTGTACCACAAAAATCTCTATAGTACATATGTTTCATTCGTTTTATTAACAATACATATTACAACTAACAAAAAATTGGCTTAAATATGATTCTGCAAATCTTTGAAAAAAGAGCATTTTGCACATTTATCATTTGGTACCATCTGACTATATTAAAGTACCAAAAAGTGTACCACAATTTATGCAGCTCAAATATTTAATATAATGATTTTGGTGTACGTACTATCAAGAGAAATATATATTTTTTATAGACATTTAGTTGCAATTTCCGAATTTTTAGCATTTTTACACCGCACACTTAATTTTCCTATTACAAATCAAAATTCAATACGACCTAATGTCAAGGCTTGCCCTCCTTTTATCCTTCATTTTCTTTCTGAACTAAAAAAACTGTTAGGTTAGGTTAGGTTGAATAGAGGAAACGTTTAAAACGTCTCATGTCCATGGACATACACTTAAGCCAGTGGTTCGGCCTGTTAATCAATGTCACTTGACGCTTATTGACAGGACTAAAACCATTTGTATTTAGAAAAAAGATTAATTCTGTTCCAAAAAATCCGCCACAAAATTAACATGCAACTCTGTTAAGAGATTTTCACTTGCCAGATGACAAGGGAATGCATGATTCCTCGGAATATATAAAAGAACCCAAAAGTGTTGCACAAAAATTCCTATAGGGATTAGGCTTCATTCAAAAAAAAATTAATAATGCATTTGATATCTAAAAAAACTAACCTTTATTCATATATCATAGTGCAAATCTTTGGGAACATATCTTTCCGCTGATATAAAACATTTTAGTGCCATTTGAGTATATTTAATAACCGAAAAATGTTTCATCCCAAAAATGGCATTCATAAGGTATTTTATAACTAACCAATATATGTTTTAAATATTTTTCGGCAAATTTTGGGTAAACGAGCTTTGCACTGATATATACTTTATCACCATTTTAATAGATAAAAGAACTTCAAAGTGTACCACAAAAATCTCCTTAGGGCTTTGGTTTCATCTGTTACAAATAACAAAAATTTGGTTTAAATACGATTCTGCAAATCTTTGGAAAATTAGCGTTCTGCTGATACGCATTTTGGTACCATTTCAGTACATTAAAGTAACAAAAATTGTTCCACAATTTATGTAGCTCAATTATTTAATACTTACACAATGATTTTTCAGTACTATCAACACAAATATATAATTTTGAAGAAAATAAATAGAATGAAATACATTTAGTCGCAATTTGCTCAATTTTTAGCAATTATTTGGAAAGAAATAATAACCAAAATGCAATACGACCTAATGTCAAGGCTTTCGTTCCATTTTTCCTTCTTTTTCTTTCTGAATCCTAAAAATAGTTAATCAATGTCACTTGACGCTTATTGACAGGTATAAAAACCATTTGTATTTTCTAAAGAAAGGAAAATTGAGTTATGCTCCCAAAAAGCCGGTTTTTTGCTGAAGTGTCTTCCTTTTCCGCCATTTTTGAGCATAAGAGTTATCTTCATGGGGACATTTTACAGAAATGAACATGCAACTCTGTTAAGTGATTTTCACTTAACACCATTCGTCGTCGCCACTTGACAAGGGAATGAATGATGATGACAGAAAATTTAAAAAAAATCCTGTGCATATTTCTTGGAAATATTTCACATAAAGATGATTTTGTTGTTGGAAATTCATGTCGTAATGTTAACAGTTTTTTAAATTTAAAAGCATGACAGCAGGATTCTTTTAAGAACTCATAATGAGAAGGATGTAGATAAAGAATGATTTAGTCCTTTTTAGCCTACCCCTTTTTTGGAGGTCCATTAAAGCTAACGGACCGTTATTGGTTATAGATGATTAGAACTAACAGAGCCTTAACGGAGCTTCCCGAAAACTGCGGTTTAATGGATATTTCTCGTTTAAATTTGCAGGTTTTTTAGACATACTAATTTGAAACCCTTGCAAAGTGATTATTTCCATTGTCTCTTAATTTGAAACGGATATTTCTCCTTCAAGTGAGATCCTTTTAAGAATATTAATTTTAAGCTCCATAGGAGGTAGAAAAAGTTCTAAATTTTTTTAATTTAAAATGGATATTGCCTTTTTTGAAAATCAATCTTCTTTTCCGTTTGATGTTAACATTTAGCCGCCGTTTCCCCGCTTTGCCTCTCATCCTTCCGTGGCTTTTAGAACCCTTTCTTTTAATTTCAAATTTGGTTTTGGTCCATAAATTATTTTTTGTTTCCTCTGCAGCAGCTGTTTTTGTGGTTTATTTAATGCTCGTTTCAGCATTTTGGTCAAGCAACTTATGATGGATGTCGTAAAAAATAAGATGAATGTGTTATATTTGTCTGGCTATTATTGGTGGTTATAGTATTTCGTTTATTAAAAACATTCTTTTGTTATTTATTAAAACATATTTTTACACAGATTGATGTGAAAAAGGCAACTGGGGAAAAAACAACAAAATAATTTTAAAAAACTTCATTTGTTTAGCATCTGTGACAACAGTATTTCAAGCGATATAATACTTGTTAACAGACTTTTTATCCTAAAGCCGGAACAATTTTTTCAGTGTATCCTTTTAAACTTAAAAAAATAAAATTTTTTCAAAGAATTTTCTAAATTTTCAACCCTTATTTTCACCATCTCTTGTTAAAGCTAACCGGCGGCTTACTATTTTAAACTCCTTGCTACCTGGCAGCTACATCTGTAGGTTAGCTCTAACTGTAGGATAAACGGAGGTGGTGAAACTCAGCGTTAATTTTCTAACTTTTTTATTTTCATATTAAATTTTAGGAATCTTATTTACTATTTTAAACTCCTTGCTATCTGGCTGCTATAACTGTAGGTTAGCTCTAACTGTAGGATAACCGGAGGTGGTGAAACTCAGCCGTAATATTCTAACTTTTTATTATTATTTTCATATTGAATTTTAGAAATACAGCTTGGTTCTTCTTCTAGTTTTATCTCTCTGAATATTCGACATGTTTTATTTGCCGAACTAACAGAATTTCCTAAATTAGTGTCTAATTGAAATAAAATTCCACTGATTCAAAACAGTTGCGCCTAAATGTAGGCAATATGGGGTAATGTTTCATAAAAGTTTTGCAATATACTAAGCGAAAACACTAGCTTGCCAAAAAAAAACGCCTATTAAAAGTAATTAAAAAAATTTTATAAATCTGCACATCTGCGATAAAAGAGCTTTCCATTCGTATATACTTTATTGCCATTTCAGAATACTTTATACCTAAAAAGTGTACCACAAAATGTTTTATACAACTTGTATATCATTCAAACAATTTAAGTAATAATTCATTATATAACTAATCAAAATTAGTTGTATTTATTTTTCTGCAAATCGTTGATTAACGAGCTTTCCATTGATATGTACTGCATTTCCATTGGAATACATAAAAGAACCAGAAAGTGTACCACAAAAATATGTACAGGGCTTTGGTGTCAGACAAAAAAAAAATAATATTGCATATTATTATTAAATTACAAGTCTATGTTATATATATAATTGCATAAATCTTTGAAAAAGGTATCTATTTAGTGAAATATATTTTATTATCAATTTAGTATATTAAAATTCAGAAAAGTGTACCACAAAAGTCGTTATAGGTCTTTTGTTTCATACCAAAAATTGCTTTAAAAGGAAATTTTCAAACTAACCAAAATATGTTATAATTATTTTTCTACAAATCTTTGGTAAAGTGACTTTTCTACGATATACACTTTATTACCATTGGAATATTTAAAAAATCCGAAATGTGTAGGAGTACCACAAAAATCTCTGTAGGGCTTTGGTTTTGTCCTAATAAAAGTTATTAAAAATCAAAATCTGCAATTTTAATTAACTTTCTGAATATATTCGCGTTTTATTTGGCATGCTAATGAAATTTTCTAGATTATTGATAAATTAAAATAAAATTTCAGCGATTCAATATTTTGCGCCTTGATGTAGGCAATGTGGGGTAATGTTTTTAAAAAGTTAAAGCACACCAAATAAGCTAAAACTCTTGCTTGCCAAAAAATACGCCTAATATGACTAGTTTAAACATTTTATTAAACTCTGCACATCTTTGGTAAAAGATCATTCCATTCGTATATATTTTATTCCCATATGAGTATATTAAATACCTGAAAAGTGTACCACAAATTGTGCTATACGAATTTTGTGCCATACAAATATTTTCAGTAATAGTGCATTATATGACTAGCCAAAATAAGTTGTATTTATTTTTCTGCAAATCCTTAATGAAAGAGCTTTCCATTGATATATACTTAATCGACATTTTAATAGTTAAAAGAAATTGTACCACAAAAAGTTCTATATGGCATAGGTTTCATTGAAAAAATTATTTAATAATGTATTTTATAACTAACAAAACTAAGATAAATTGTATAAATCTTTGAAAAATTTAGCTATTCAATGAAATATATTTTATTATCAATTTAGTATATTAAAATTCCGAAAAGTGTACCACAAAAGTCGTTATAGGTCTTTTGTTTCATACCAAAAATTGCTTTAAAAGGAAATTTTAAAAGTAACCAAAATATGTTATAATATTTTTCTGCAAATCTTTGGTAAAGTGTATTTCCTACGATATATAATTTATTACCATTGGAATAAAAGAACCCAAAAGTGTACGAGTACCACAAAAATCTCTATAGGGCTTTGGTTTTGTCCAAATAAAAGTTATTAAAAATCAAAATCTGCAATTTTAATTAACTTTCTGAATATATTCGCGTTTTATTTGGCATGCTAATGAAATTTTCTAGATTATTGATAAATTAAAAAAAAAAATTCGAGCGATTCCTTATTTTGCGCCTAAATGTAGGCAATGTGGGGTAATGTCTTAAAAAAGCTAATGCTGAACTGATAAGCTAAATCTCTTGCTTGCCAAAAAATCGCCTAATAGGACAAGATTAAAAATTCTATACAATTCTGCACATCTTTGGTAAAAGATCTTTCCATTCGTATATATTTTATTACCATATGAGAATATTAAATACCTGAAAAGTGTACCACAAATTGCGTTATGCGAATTTTGTGCCATACAAATATTTTCAGTAATAATGCTTTATGTGACTAGCCAAAATACGTTGTATTTTTTTTTCTGCAAATCCTTGGTAAATGAGCTTTCCATTGATATATACTTTATTGCCATTTTAATAGATAAAAGATACCAAAATTGTACCACAAAAATCCCTATAGGGCTTAGGTTTCATTGAAAAAATTATTTAATAATGTATTTTATAACTAACAAAACTAATGGCGAATTCTTTTCTGCAAAAAAGTGCAACACTTGCATTGCCCTTTTACCGAAAACAGCACTATTAAATCGCTTTTTTGAAATTTTGAAATTTTAGTTGTGCTAAATTCTAGTAACTTAATTACCAAATTTCAAAAAAGTATCACAAAAGTGCCGTTTTCGGAAAAAGGGCAATGAAAATGTTGCACTTTTTTGCAGAAAAGAATTTTCCATAAGTGTATTATTGTGCAAATGTTTGGAAATAGAGCATTCCACTGATATACTTTTTAATACCAATTGAATATTTGTAATAACCGAAAAATGTACCACAAAAATTATTATAGGACTTTAGTTTCATCTTTGACCAAAATGCTGAAGCGAGCATTAAAAGAACCAAAAGAGGGAGCTGCAAAGGAAACACAATAATTTGTCATTAAAACGTTTCTAATAGAAACTGAAGGATGAGCGGTCAAAGGGAGGGAAAACAGCGGCTAAATGATGCATCAAACGGGGAAGAAGACTGATTTCCATAAAAGGCAATATCCATTTAAAATTAAAAAAAATTAGGAATTTTCCTACTTCCTGTGGAGTTTAAAATTAATATTTTTAATAGGATCCCACCTAAAGGAGAAATATCCGTTTTAAATTAAAAGAAAATAGGAAGTCATGTTCTATGGGTTTTAAATAAAGCGTGATCCATTTCTAAGTTCCCTACTTTTTTAAAGAAAAAACGCAGAAAATTCAAATTTAATGGGGAACGTTTATTATCATTTGAAAGAACATTCTTTGGCATTTATTTTTTGAAGATTATGTCTATCAAATGTTGGCCGCGGCTAGGTCTCAGATGGTCCATCCGTTGAGTCCAATTTTCGATGACTCGTTCGAGCATTTCGACTGGTAACTGGCGAATAAACATTGTTCAGGCGTAAGTCTTTCCATGATGAAATGCCAAACAATAACTAACAAAAATGACATGACAGCATGACACGACTCACCCGTGACCTGTCAAAAAAGGCTATTGAAAAAAGTATCTCTACTTGGATCACCCTATATTTCTAAAAACCTGCAAATTCGGAATTAAAAAAAACGAAATCGTTTTCTTTCGACATCCTTCTCATTAGGGATTCTTAAAAGGAAGTCATGTTCTATGGGTATTCCTTAAATCCTGCAAATTTGGAAATAAAAATACGAAGTCCTTTCCTATCGACATCCTTCTCATTATGGATTCTTAAAAGAAACCTTCTGTCATGCTTTAAAATTAAAAAAAAGAACTGTTAAAATTGCAGAATGCATCCCCAACAACAAAATCTCCTTTATGTGAAACATTTGGAAGAAATATGGAAAGGAATTTACTCAATTCTGTGTCATCACATTTCATTGCTTTGTCAAGAGGCGACGAGAAATGGTGTTAAATAAAAATCACTTAACAAAGTTTCATGTTCATTTTTGTAAATTGAGCTCATGAAGATAACTCTTATGCTATGGCTCAAAAATGGAGGAAAGGGAAAAGGCACTTTAGCAATTAACCAATTTTTTTCGGCGCACAACTCAATTTTCCTTTTTTAGAAAATACAAACCGTTTTTGTACCTGTCAAAATGCGCCAAGTGACCGTGATGAACTGCTTTTTAAGGTTCATGGTGAAAAAAAGGAGCGAAAGGATTTTGCAAATTGCTAAAAATTTAGGATATTTGCAAAAAAAATGTTTATATTTTTTTCCCTAAAAATTTTGTATTTCTTGTGATAGCTCATTAAAATCATTAAATTAAATAATTGCGCCAAATGAATTGTGGTACACTCTTTGGTACTTTGATGTACTCAAATGGTACTCAAATGGTACCAAAATATGTACTCGTATATGCTAGAAGCTATTTACTCAAAAATTTGAAGAATCATATTTATACCAAATTTTAGTTAGTTGTACGAGTAATACGTGTTGTTAATCACTTTTTTGGTTGAAACCTAAGCGCTATAGACATTTTTGTGGTACACTTTTGGGATATTTTATTTATTAAAAGAGTAGTAAAGTATGTATATATCAAGGGAAAGCTATTTTTCCAAAGATTTGCAAAAAATAATTATAACATATTTTGTTTAGTAATAAAATGTCTTACTTATGCAATTTTTACAATGAGACTTAATCGTTATAATGATCCCAAAAATTGCATTAATAAGGCATTTTATAACTAACCAAAATAAATTTCAAATATTGTTCTGCACATCTTTATTAAAATAACTTTCCACTGATATATACTTTATTAACATTTAAGTAGATAAAAGTCCCAAAAAGTGTACCACAAAAGAATTTACAAGGGTTTGGGTTTTATCAAAAAAAAATATTTTATATATGAAAAGCTGCTTGTCCACGGTTGAGCATAATCATATTATTAACCTATTTATGCATAGCTTTTTGTGGTACCTTTTTAGGGTATTTAATTTCATAAAATTTTACTTAACTATATTTCACAGAAAAGCTACTTTTCCATAGAAGTGCAGGATCGCAGCAACTTTATAATAAAAGCCCTACTCTTTTTTTGTGGTACACTTTTAAGGTATTTAGTGTCCTCAAATTTTATAAAAATTTATATCCCTGCAAAGCTACACTTGTTAGGAAGTGCAGAATCACATTTGTATACCATTTCGGTAGATACGACTATTTTGAAGCAATAGATGCTGTTTTTTCAAACCAGTTTGTTTTACATATTTTTTCTGCTAGTCTATATCTATAATTATGATGAAGGCCGTAAAACAAAATTCCCATCGGTTAAGTAAATATAACCGTTGGAAAAATTAAATTTTCTGAGAAAAATTGCTTTAACTCAAGATTCAGCCAAAATATTTACGATACGATAAAATCCTAATTGGAGCTAAACCAGAAACACCCAAATGGCATTTTGTTACTTTCGATAAGCACTTTCAGAAACCGAAGTCAAAACGGAGTCAACTTTTTATGCGTTGCCCTGTGTCATAAGATTACCAAAAATAATTATTTTTTTATGTTTTTTATATAAAGAACTTCTAATTTTTAGTTGTTTGCTCAACGAATGTAATAAAAGCACTAAGAAGAATTTTTTGTGATACACCTGTAGGGTCTTTAGTATCCTTAAATTGTTATAAAAATTATATAACTAGAAAACTTAATTTCCTATGATGTGCAGAATCTTATTACTATTTAAAATGCTCTACTCAAACATTTGTTTTTAGGGCAAGCTGTTTAAAATGAAGACCATTTTTCAGTGTATGAGTATGAACCAAGAAGGCTATAATACTTTGTAGATAAACTTCCGTTTCATGAAAAACTATTATTTGAAAAAAAATTCAACTCGTGTCATATATTGCCATTAAAGTCTATAAAATCCTCTCCCATTCCTTAACAACTTATTTTATCTGACAAGAATACCTTTTCATACTGTACCTAATTGAAACATTTTTTGTGCACACTAGTGGACATTAAACCCTTTCAATAAATCCTTTGTATATTCACTAAAGCATGAAATACATTATAACACTCAGGAATATAAAGCTTACTTGAAGAGCCTAGTAAATCCAGTAGGATTTACACTGCAAATCCTGCTATTTATTATAAACAAACCTTTTTGGAAGGGAATTCTTACAAATCTCTATTTGGATAATAGAGAAGAAAATAAGATAAACGGCTTTAATGTTGAAGCAAACCAAAGAAGATTTTTTTCTATTCCCCTCTCGATGGAAACATTCATATTTTTTTTATAATCCCTAGCAAAATTAAAATGATAAATTAAAAGACACAGAATTGGGTTTATTTTTAGAAATTTTAATGCACAAAATATGCGTACTCGTATTTCTTTATGCAAATATGTGTAAATGATTAACCAAGATTGTTCATTTTAATGGCATTTGCAAACAGCTGATTAATATAGAGGTTGCAATGTCAATAACTGAAAGGCAATGGGAAAAAATTAAAAGTATGTAAAATTACTGTGTATTTTTCATCTATTTAGCAAATTGTTGTGCCTCTCCCCGTATACTAACTGTTAATGAACAACTGAGTCATATGACAAGTTTCCCAAAGTAGCTTAAATACTCTAAAGGAAGAGTTACGTTTACGCTAAGTTTAATTTAGGGTTTGAGTTAGACTAATAAAAGTGCCAACTGGATTTTTGTGGTACACTTTTCGCATCTTGAATGCAATCAACTATTAATAAGATTTACATCAATGGAAAGTCATTTGCCAAAGCCTATGCAGAAATTTGTTTCTATTTATTATTTATTAAATAATAATATAAAAAATAAAATTTAATTTTTTTTCCTGACTAAAAGTGATGTCACGATGTCAATGCAGAAAAACCAATAAAAAAATCAATGTATGTATTTAAAATTATTGCAACACTTTAATAATAAAAAAAGTATTTGTCTTCTGTTTAGCAAACATTTGTAACTCTCTTATTTTCAAAGCAGCTTAATTTCTCTGAAGGACAGCGTTACGTTTACGCTAGGTTTACTTTATGTTTTGTTGAGGCTATCCGAGTCTTTAAACTTATGAATTTTGCGAATCAGCTGTCCCAGAAATGCAACACTGCTAAAATCCACTTCTCATTATATGGCTGCTACCTAAATAGCCGACGACGGCTTTCGACATCTGTCGAAGAACGGATTTTGTGTCCTACCACCAGTGGACAAACCGAAATCTGGATTATTTGGTCAGTCAGAAAAAGTTTCTGGATACTCTGAATACATGGAAATGTTCATATTGGTTTCCTCTTTCAGTGGAGCAAAATTCACAATATATTGTATTTCTGTTTGGCTTCCAGACTGGATTTTGTGTCCTAATCACCAGTTTCAAAACCGAAATCTGCATTATTTGGTCAGTCGGAAAAAGTTTCTGGAAACTCTGAATACATGGAAATGTTCGTATTGATTTCCTCTTTCAGTGGAGCAAAACTTGGAATATTCTGTATCTCCGTTTGGCCTCCAGACCGGATTTTGTGCCCTGATCAATTGTGGCCAAACCTAAATCTAGATTATTTGGTCAGTCGGAAATGTTCGTATAGGTTTCCTTTTTTAGTGGTGCAAAATTCTGAATATATTGTCTCTTTGTTTGGCTTCCAGACTGGATTTTGTGTCCTGAACTCCAGTGGCCAAACCTGGCCAAACCTAAATCTGGATTATTTGGTCAGTCGGAAACAGTTTTTGGAAACTCTGAATACATGAAAATGTTCGTATTGATTTCCTCTTACAGTGGAGCAAAGCTTGGAATATTCTGTATCTCCGTTTGGCCTCCAGACCGGATTTTGTGCCCTGATCAATTGTGGCCAAACCTAAATCTGGATTAGTTGGTCAGTCGGAAACAGTTTTTGGAAACTCTGAATACATGGAAATGTTCGTATTGATTTCCTCTTACAGTGGAGTAAAACTTGGAATATATTGTATCTCCGTTTGGCCTCCAGACTTGATTTTGTGCCCTGATCACCAGTGGGAAACTGCAAGTATATAACTTGCGATGAGATTTGCGGCCTTTTTCTGTATTTCTAACGAAAGTCTCTGCGAACGAAAACCAGTCACTCACTTTCGTCAGGAATTTGGTTTCTCTAACGTTCTATCGTTCGTTCGCCTGGCCTTACGTCAATGACGTTAGCAATTTACCAATTGGAAAATAATGTAATTGCCAGATCAATAATTTCACAACTTCCGGTCTAAAAAAGCACACATTTTTGTATGGTCGACCTTAGCAAATACATCTCTGCACTATTTACACTAGCGGTGGCCAAAAAAGCAACCCTGGGTGGTCAGCTGAGCTGCACCAAGACTCTCATTTCTTTCTCTCTCTCACGTCTCTCTCGTTGTGCACTGATAATTTTTTTCCATCTTAGCGACCAACTTCTTGACTTCTTTATGCTAAAATATTTACACATATGTACGTTTTTACCATAATTATATTAATATCTACTTATTTTTTGCTTCTGATAATGTTTATTTTGTCATTGTTCCTGTCAGTCGACAAATAAAATAATGTGACTCGATCTGACATTTGTATTCGCCGAGATGACAGCAAAGAGAGATAGAGAAACCAAAATTTGCACTGAAATGATTACGTTTTCGTACGAGTTCATTATCGTACGACTTCTAGTTGTGATGGTAGTTAGTGAAACCCACATCAGCTGTTTGTCGTCTGGCAGGCGAACGAAAGCAAATTTTTAAGTTACAGAAACAGGCTGTTGGTATTTCAAGGACATATGGTACACGAAAATGTTCAGTGCAATGCCGTCTTTTAATTATATTATTCACTTTCCTTTAAAACAAAAATAATTTTCACTTATTTACTAAAAAATGACAATCACACATCTGTTATTCACCGACCAAAATTGGTAAATTGTTCTGTTAATTTTCTAAAACAGCTGAAACGTATCTACGCACACACGTACATTTTGTTATTGACATTATGTTGTGCTACTTTGGGTCACCTTGTTATTTGGTGTTATCGGAAGTAGGGATGTTACGAAAGTGACTTCAGCGAAAGCGAATATTGAAATATATTTCTTGCGAATGCGAAAGCGAATAGGGAAATATGAATTTTTGCGAAAGCGAATGCGAATAATAGTTTGACCCTTTAGTACCAACAAAATTAAGGAACTACATAAATTGATACTTTTCCAGGATATTCAAGTATTAAGAATGTTTTTCATATTTTTACCTCCTGTTACCACAAGGAAAAGCATATTTTTCAACTTTTTTTAAACAGAAAAGTGGATGTGGTTTTCATTGGTATTAATATCTTCAAAATGTGTGAAGCGAATAAGAAGATATAACACTTTTAACAAATGGAAGCGAATACTGAAATATATTTTTGCGAAAGCGAATAATCCAAAGATGGTTTTTGCGAAAACGAATGCGAAGGCGAATATTAAAATGGTGCGAATAATTCGCGTTCGCATATGCGAATGTGAATATTCGTTACATCCCTGATCGGAAGTTATCACGCAGGTTCGTATTTGAGGGAGGCCCTAAGACTATAAAAACATACAGCCTGTTTCTGTAACTTGAAAATTTACTTTCGTTCGTCTGCCAGACGACAAACAGCTGATTTGGGTTTCACTAACTACCATCAGAATGACAAGTCGCACGATAATAAACTCGTACAGAAAACAATTAGTTAAAATACTAGTTTGACTGATGATATACGCTTTTCTCGTATTTGAGAGAGGCCCTAAGACTATAAAAACCCTTATTGAAAGCAAAAATAAGAATATATTAATATGTCAACCAATTAAATAATAAAAAAAATTTTATTCATATGTATACATATTAGATGGACAAATGTTGTGGCCACCGCGAAGAACAGAGGTTTATTTGCTAAGGTCGAACATACAAAAATGTGTGCTCCTTTAGATCGAGAGTTGTAAAATTATTGATCTGGCTATTATATTATTTTCCAATTGGTAAATTGCTAACGTCATAGACGTAAGGCCAGGCGAACGAACGATCCCTAGAGAAACCAAACTCCTGACGAAAGTGAGTGACTGGTTTTCGTTTGCAGAGTCTTTCGTTGGAAATAAAGAAACAGGCCGATAATATGCCCCTGTTTCGCCTTATACCAAATGAAATGTTGCATAGTGTGAGGTGGACTTAAAATCTTTCAACACGACCCAACCTTAAAACATCAATTACCATTCCCCAATTTAAGCTAGACAAATAAAACAGAACATTTTTATGAACTTTTTCACTGCATAGAACGTGCCAAATCCCCAAACATTCCTAAATTCAAAGAAGCTTGGGTATGTTTACATTAGGCCAACGGGATTTATCATGTTTACCTTATTTTATCTCATCTTAAGTAAATCATGTCTCACTAAATGGATAATTATTTTGTTTTTATACTCTGCAAGTTTTTCTCCCTAAAATTTATTTACACTTGCTACCTGTTTGGGCTCTTCTTCGCCCCCGCCTTGTTTAATCCTCAATGATTTATGTGACTCATATACGAGTATTATTATTTTCTTTTTTTAAGAAAATCATATAACTTCGAAGTTGGCACGTATATTGCGTGTGATATATTTCGTAATTGGAATCTTTGTAATGGGATATTCCTTTGTCGTAATTGGTCATTAAACGTTGGAAAATTTGCTCATTATCTTGGGATGGCAAAGGGACATAAATTAGTTGAAATTTTTTGTTAGGGCAACTGTTTTGTTTTTTGAGAAGGATGAAGGAATCTGGGGTCATGCATCAGAGATATGCAAAATCTTTTCTTATATACAAAATTTGTTCCTCATTTTAAAGATTTTCTCCTAAAAACGTTTTAATATTCTAAATAAAAATATTAATATTAATTTGCAATAGACAGAAAGTAACTGGAACATATGGTCTCGAACCAAAATAAATTCTAAATAACAACAATACAAAATATTAAATATTTAAAATTAAGTCAATTTGCATTTTTCCATGTAATAATGAAAAAATATATATTTTATCTATTAATTTACAACTGATGGATAAAGCTCAGGCCTTCTTTCCCGTTTTTAAATGTCCTTATTTTGTTAACAATACTTCACAAAAATTACCTACACGCAAAAGTGGCGGAATTGGAATTTTAATAAAAAGTTTTTAATTATAAGCCTGGAGGGCTCCTATTGAATGTTGGAATTTGTAATTGAAAAAATTAGCATTTATGTCATAAAAACCTGAGATAAACAAGCCAGAGATAAAGGAGAGGCTATTATACCTATGAGTATAAGAGTTTTTAATATCCATTCCGGCACCCTGAGTTGTTGTGGCCGCACACGATAACATGTAATTTATGTCACACCGTAACACAGATTATTTGAGGTCGAAGATGGTGAGTTCACAATGAGGATGTCACGCATCGCAAGGATTAAGGGAAATTGTGATGGTCATGAAGTACAAACAGCAAACAAAAAATGCTGCATATATTGCGGCGACTGGTAAGGGGCGAAAAGGAGAGGCGCAATGTTATTTGCTTACCAAAGTGCTGAATATGTGCTGATTTTTTCTTTATTTGATTTTTTTTTGGGTTTAACAAAGAATCCCACCAATTGTTAAGTGAGTACAAATAATTTGCTTTGTTGAACGCTAATCCTTTAATGAGATGTGACATGGCATTAAATGAGCATTCAACACCTTGTCGTATGCTGACACCTTTCAATTAGTCGCTATAGCTTTTTTGCTTTGATTCTTTTTTTGAACAATGTTCAATTTTTTGCTGAAAGTGTTTTTTGCCGCATAATTACTTTCCTCATGAGTCCAAACGTAGACCATAGCCTACATTTCCTCCCCAAAAAAAACCCAAATGCCAATATGCAAATTGCTCTCTAATGAATGTAGGTAAAGGACATAAATCATTGTCATCGTCTCCCTAGTATACAGGTACACATGGCTCCTCAGCATAGTCAAGGAAGAGGAGCTCAGCTTAATTGATTTTCGTTAAACGAATACAAATTTTCAAATACTAGACAAAAAACTTTATTTATGTTGAAATTTCAAATTGTTTATGTTAATCTATGTGTATGTAAGTTTATCCTTAAAGTAGCATTTTAATGGTAGATTTTCAAGGTGGTATGTATTTTTAAAGCAACACAGTGTTTGGTAACCGAAAAATCAAAAATATTTGCAAATTTAACACAAAATTTCAGGAGTTATAAGCTTAATAAAAATTTCTGGAGTTTTTTACACACGATTTTCATAAGTTTTTTAAAAAAATTTAAATTTTAATAAAAATTGTAATAAAACAAAATTTCAGGAGCTAGAAGCTTAATAAAAATTTCTGGCGATTTTTCTTTACAAGATTGAATCTAATATAGCGCACATACCCATTATTGGAATGTCTATCAATAAGGAGAAAACGCACCACCAAGTCTGGTTATCTTACAGTTGGAGCTAGGTTAGTGACAGCATGTATTTCAGTCTCAGAGTGGCAGAGAAAATGCTGTACTTTTTCCATAATCGAAATTCCCATAAGTAAGCCTGACATACCATATGACGGAAAATATGAGATTTTCCATTCCATCTCGTTGAATCAATGTAATTGATACATACACAGAAGGTGTTCTATCTGAGCCACATTAGCCTGGAATATATGCAGGTCTTGACTAGTGACCACCTTTCATTTGTTGCCTTAAAGGCACTTTCTCTCAAAAAGACATTGCCTGTCTATGGGGGCATGTCCACGTATAGCAGTTCCCCTGGAGCATATAAAGTTGTCCCTGGCCTTTTTTTTCATCTGCAGTACAGTTCCCTGCAATGTGCTAGTCCTTCGCCATCCATATCAGTTGAATTTTGAGCTGCTACGGCATATCGTTAAGAGATCTGCCACAGCCGAGGGCAATTATAGAATTCAGGAATACAGAATCCACGATAGCCATCTCGCGACATGCCATTACATCTCTACCATTCTGCAACATTTTCAGCCTGCTAAACACTGTTCTAACCAAGCAGTCTACGAGCTATAAATATCCGCAGAACTTTCGAGAAGACCCTAACATTATGTTTGGAATTATCAGTATAGGAATTCATACCCGAAATGCGGCCTCTCCATACAACCCTGTCTGACAGAGCCTTACAAGCTCATTTAGTTCCTATTCCACTATAGTTCCCTTGATTCTCCCATTGGTCAGCCATTCATATTAGGTGGATTTTTAACTACTCAATCATCTCATTAAGAGAACTGCGGCCGTCAGATGCAGTTCTAAAATTCAGTCAACTTTTGTCAAACCATTATATCTCAACGAACCGTTATATCCAATATTTCAGCCTTCAGTAAACACTGCTCCAATCAAGCAGCCTACGAGCTATATATATATCCACCGGACTTTTGAGTAGAACCCGAGGCATAGAACCCGAGGCATAGACCCCGAATGATTAGTATAGAAATCCACACCCGGAATTCGGCCTTTCCATACACCCATATATCTTATAAATGTGTTATACATTTTGTCAAAGAATGCCTAGGTTAGAATTAGGATTAAAACTAACCTGTAACGCAGCTTATTCTTTACAGCATAAAGTTAGTTTAATCTCAAACTAGCAAATTCAAAAGTATGATTCTGCACATCTTTAGACTTTCCATTCATATATATTTTGTTGTATTTTTATGACCTGATAAAACCTAAAATTGTACTGCAAAGATAATTTATTTAAAATTTGTCTACACCCAGCGAAAAACAAAGCACATACGTGCTTAATCTTTGCAAATTCGTTTATGATAATGAACCAACCCCGTATGTTACGAATTCAAGGCGGTGCATGAATAAAGCGTCAAAAATCAACAACGCTTCGTTGCAAAATGAATACCAACTGGGGATAATTTAAATCAAGTGTTGGGGACAACTATATAACGTGCGGGGGACGACTAAAGCACTTGCTGAGGACGAATAAAGCACGCGCTGAGATAACTTTCCATTCTAAAAATCACCCCCGTTTCGTTGATAATTAATGAACGAATCGGTGGCGATTTTTCCTGCACGTTGCGTTTATAAATTGGCACCAACGGTGTTTATTTTGCAACGTCTTTTTTCCCTCAGTGTACTCTCCCCCATAGAAAAGAGGTATACCAAATTTGACATTCTGCTTACAATAATTTGTGTACGAGTATTCATCTGGGACCTTATATACTTACATCTGCGACCCTATATACATACATATCTGGCCCTGCAGACGGTTAATCTGTCCTTACCTGTATATAAAACAATATTTGCCGTGTTGCTAATGCAAATGTAGATAATTTTGATATATGTGATATATGTATTACTGCAGGGCCAAATTTTAATATTTTCATAGAACAATGCCTGCCGTTGTATTTCTGGAGCAAATCTAGATAATTTTGTATTTTTGTAAAACCTTTTTGCGGTTATTCTGCCCTTACCTGTATATAAAGCAATGTCTGCTGAGTTGCTAAGCAAATTCAAGTACATAATTTTGTATTTCTTAATATATTACTGCAGAGCCAAATTTTGATATTTTCTGTCTGGCCCTGCAGACATAGAAATTTTAATATTTTCTATCTGGCCCTGCAGATGTTGTTCTATACTTACCGGTTCATAGATCAATGTATGTCGTCTTTCTAGAACAAATGTGTATAATTTTATATTTTTGTGAAATCAAATATTTCGAAATATATCTACTACAGCGCCATCTATCCGATCCAAATTTTGATTTGTCGGAATGGACTCTTGTATAGAGGAAGACCTCAAATGTTGACTCTAGCACAGAGAAAGCCCTCTGAGGTCGACTCTAGTATAGAGGAAACCTTCCGAGGTCGATTCTACTATAGAAGAAGATCTCTGAGGTCGACTCCAGCGTGCAGTATAACCTTTAAGCTCGACTCTAGCATAGAGCAGGACCTCTGAAGATGGCTCTGGTATAGGGGAACACCTCTGAGGTTGACTCTAGTGTAGAGAAACCCCTCTGAGGTCGACTCTGGTATGGTGGAAAACCTCCGATGTCGACTTTAGTATACAAGAAGTCCTCTGCGATCGACTCTAGCATATAAAAGTCTTCTGAGGTTGAATCTAGGAGCATAGAAAAAGAATTTGGAATTGACTTGCTTGACATCAAACTCGTGTACGTTTGCACACCTACGAACCATATTCACTAACATTGTAACATTGCTTGTCAAGCAATTTTGATTGACTGCGGGCCCTTAAGATATCAAAGACAATTTAGGCTATAGACAACCCACAACCTTGCAACTTTTTCCCACAAGTGGGAAGTTTTTAGTTAGCCATCTAGAGTTTGCAGATGCGAATGTACTTCTGAAAACGCCGTTGGGGTGTCTAGTTACTGAATGGTCTTTGAAGATATATTCAATCAGCTGTTTCGCTAGTGTACAGAAACATTGCTGATACGTTTGTCTAACTCAGCCTAATGTCATGTCCGTATAAACACAGGCTAAAGGCCAACGCTAAAGATAAGCGTCGCCGTAACGTTGCCCGCTGGAGAAATTACCCAAAACTTTAAAAACGTGATGTATTACACAGACATTCACAACAAAAATATCAAAAAATTCATTTTATTTTATTTACCGTCCAAATCAAATTTCTGCAGATTCAGCCGTCCGTTTCCGTTGGCTAATCGTTTACACTGATTTTCATATGTCTGATTGAAACAGCTGATTCGTTACGCTACGGGGGCGTTAAGGTTACGTTTGCCTAACCCAGCCTTAACCCAGGAGATCGTTCTTCATAAAACAATCAGCTGGGATGGCTGGGTAACTCTATGGAAAAACTATGTTTAATGTCTTATTTTTTTGCCTACAACGATTATTTTCTATCTTCCAATAATTCATGCTTAAGAACTAGATTCAATTTTTATAGACTTAGCAAAAAAAAAGTTTTGCTCGCCTTTTGTTTTGAGAGTGTTAAGAAAATCCTTATCATTTCCTTCCATACGTCATTAATTTTGATTGACAGCTGTTAACATCGTCATTCATATCGTGGCAGAGAGTGAGAATGAAAGACACAAAAAGTGAGTCGAATAGCACATCACTGTTCGTGTTGTGTAGTTCACGAGCTGGCGGTGTTATTAACACTCAATTCCTTAGGTTTTGTTTGGCTGCCTTTGGCAGGAGCCAAATAGGGCCTCAACAAATGTCAAATATTTCGATTCTCATACCACTGCCAAGTTCCATTTCCTGACTAGCAAAGTTATTAGACACTTTTGTTTTTCCACTACCATCATCACCGCCACCGCCATTCATTATAGATTCCTTTGTAAATAGACTTTCAGATTGGTGATTTTCTAGGCGGTGTGGGGGGTAAGGATATCGTTTTAGGCCCCCACCACAAAAATTGTTTTTGTCACGAAAGTTTCGGTTTTTCGTTTCGTTGTTCTTTCATTTTTTTCTGACAGCTGGGATATGTTAAACAAAGCCCCAATGAGGACATTTAAAATTGTTTGGTTGGCGTGTTTGCTTATTTTGCTAAGACTCTGCCGACAATGGAAATGGAAACCCTCATCCCCCCCCAAAATAAAAAATAAACTTTTTCGTTTTACTCTATTGCCTTTAATGTGAGTAGGTATATTAATGAAAAATGGTTAGTATCGAAATCAAAATGTCTTTTGATGACATTTCTAAGATATTGTTTTAGTGTTAGTTTGATTTGGGTCATAAATTAAGAAGTTTTCAATAAAAAAGAACACTTAATAATGCATGAATTGAGGTTTGGAAGCAATATATATGTAGTTGTAGGTAGTCATAGTTAGTTAAAGTTAGTCTGCTAACAAATGATAATGACACCTTAAGCAGAAGGTTGTAAAGGGTATGTTCAGTGTGCCCGAAATTGACATTTAATAGGGTTCACATGTCTATTCTGTTAGAATTACCCATCAACGAATCATTGGAAAAAGTGGTCTAACTTTTCTACTAACTTTTTCTTAGTAAAACGTGGTATCTGTCAGCAGTTTTTTATTTTATTAAGAAGAAAGGGTGGCCTCTGGCAACTTTTTCTTAAAATAAAGTAGACTCAGACAACTTTTCCTTAAGAAAAAGTGGTCTCTGACAACTTTTCCTTAAGAAAAAGTGGTCCCTGACAACTTTTTCTTAAGAAAAAGTGGTATCTGACAACTTTTCCTTTTAGGTTTAGGTTAGGGTGGCAGCCGTATTTCTTTTACAAGCTCACATAGACCAGTTTAGGTCCCTAGTGTTACCACGGGCTGAAATGCCCCTCATCGAAACCAACCTGCTTGATATATAAATTTATCGATAGTACGAATATCAGTACTGGAAAGATCTGTTAGGCTGCCTAAAAAGGCCGACCCCAGTATGTCCTTAAGAAAAGGTGGTCTCTGACAACTTTTCCTTAAGAAAAAGTGGTCTGTGACAAATTTTCCTTCAGGAAAAATGGTCTCTGACAACTTTTCCTTAAGA
Organism: Eudasyphora cyanicolor; assembly: GCA_963930755.1. Lineage (NCBI taxonomy): Eukaryota > Metazoa > Arthropoda > Insecta > Diptera > Muscidae > Eudasyphora > Eudasyphora cyanicolor. Next base: position 270,353,820 of record OZ005736.1, read on the forward strand.
AAAAGTGGTCTCTGGCAACTTTTCCTTAAGAAAAAGTGGTCTCCGACAACTTATCCTTAAGAAATGGTGGTCTCTGACAACTTTTCCTTCAGAAAAGGTGGTCTCTGACAACTTTTCCTTAAGAAAATGTGGTCTCTGACAACTTTTCCTTAAGAAAAGGTGGCCTCTGACAACTTTTCCTTAAGAAAAGGTGGTCTCCGACAACTTTTCCTTAAGAAAAGGTGGTCTCTGACAACTTTTCCTTAAGAAATGGTGGTCTCTGACAACTTTTCCTTAATAAAAAGTGGTCTCTGACAACTTTTCCTTAATAAAAAGTGGTCTCTGACAACTTTTCCTTAAGAAAAAGTGGTATCTGACAACTTTTCCTTAAGAAAAGGTGGTCTCTGACAACTTTTCCTTAAGAAAAAGTGGTCTGTGACAACTTTTCCTTAAGAAAAAGTGGTCCCTGACAACTTTTCCTTAAGAAAAATTGGTCTCTGACAACTTTTCCTTAAGAAAAAGTGGTCTCTGACAACTTTTCCTTAAGAAAAAGTGGTCTCTGACAACTTTTCCTTAAGAAAAAGTGGTCTCTGACAACTTTTCCTTAAGAAAAAGTGGTCTCTGACAACTTTCCTTAAGAAAAAGTGGTCTCTGACAACTTTTCCTTAAGAAAAAGTGGTCTCTGACACCTTTTCCTTAAGAAAAAAGTGGTATCTGACAACTTTTCCTTAAGAAAAATTGGTCTCTGACAACTTTTCCTTACGAAAAATTGGTCTCTGACAACTTTTCCTTACGAAAAAGTGGTCTCTGACAACTTTTCCTTAAGAAATGGTGGTCTCTGACAACTTTTCCTTAAGAAAAGGTGGTCTCTGACAACTTTTCCTTAAGAAAATGTGGTCTCTGACAACTTTTCCTTAAGAAAAGGTGGTCTCTGACAACTTTTCCTTAAGAAAAGGTGGTCTCTGACAACTTTTCCTTAAGAAAAGGTGGTCTCTGACAACTTTTCCTTAAGAAAAAGTGGTCTGTGACAACTTTTCCTTAAGAAAAAGTGGCCTCTGACAACTTTTCCTTAAGAAAAAGTGGTCTCTGACAACTTTTCCTTAAGAAAAAGTGGTCTCTGACAACTTTTCCTTAAGAAAAAGTGGTCTCTGGCAACTTTTCCTTAAGAAAAAGTGGTCTCTGGCAACTTTTCCTTAAGAAAAAGTGGTCTCTGACAACTTTTCCTTAAGAAATAGTGGTCTCTGACAACTTTTCCTTAAGAAAAGTGGTCTCTGACAACTTTTCTTTAAGAAACAGTGGTATTTGACAACTTTTCCTTAAGAAACAGTGGTCTCTGACACATTTTCCTTAAGAAAAATGTGGTCCCTGACAACTTTTTCTTAAAAAGTGGTATCTGACAACTTTTCCTTAAGAAAAATTGGTCTCTGACAACTTTTCCTTAAGAAAAAGTGGTCTCTGACAACTTTTCCTTAAGAAAAAGTGGTCTCTGACAACTTTTCCTTAAGAAAAAGTGGTCTCTGACAACTTTTCCTTAAGAAAAAGTGGTCTCTGACAACTTTTCCTTAAGAAAAAGTGGTATCTGACAACGTTTCCTCAAGAAAAAGTGGTCTCTGACAACTTTTCCTTAAGAAAAAGTGGTCTCTGACAACTTTTCCTTAAGAAAAAGTGGTCTCTGACAACTTTTCCTTAAGAAAAAGTGGTCTCTGACAACTTTTCCTTAAGAAAAAGTGGTCTCTGACAACTTTTCCTTAAGAAAAAGTGGTCTCTGACAACTTTTCCTTAAAAAAGGGGTCTCTGACAACTTTTCCTTAAGATAAAGCGGTCTCTGACAACTTTTCATTAAGAAAAAGCGGTCTCTGACAACTTTTCCTTAAGAAAAATTGGTCTCTGACAACTTTTCCTTAAGAAAAATTGGTCTCTGACAACTTTTCCTTAAGAAAAAGTGGTCTCTGACAACTTTTCCTTAAGAAAAAGTGGTCTCTGACAACTTTTCCTTAAGAAAAAGTGGTCTCTGACACCTTTTCCTTAAGAAAAATGTGGTTCCTGACAACTTTTTCTTAAAAAGTGGTATCTGACAACTTTTCCTTAAGAAAAATTGGTCTCTGACAACTTTTCCTTAAGAAAAAGTGGTCTCTGACAACTTTTCCTTAAGAAATGGTGGTCTCTGACAACTTTTCCTTAAGAAAAGGTGGTCTCTGACAACTTTTCCTTAAGAAAATGTGGTCTCTGACAACTTTTCCTTAAGAAAAGGTGGTCTCTGACAACTTTTCCTTAAGAAAAGGTGGTCTCTGACAACTTTTCCTTAAGAAAAAGTGGTCTCTGACAACTTTTCCTTAAGAAAAAGTGGTCTCTGACAACTTTTCCTTAAGAAAAAGTGGTCTCTGACAACTTTTCCTTAAGAAAAAGTGGTCTCTGACAACTTTTCCTTAAGAAAAAGTGGTCTTTGACAACTTTTCTTTAAGAAAAAGTGGTCTCTGGCAACTTTTCCTTAAGAAAAAGTGGTCTCTGGCAGCTTTTCCTTAAGAAATAGTGGTCTCTGACAACTTTTCCTTAAGAAAAGTGGTCGCTGACAACTTTTCCTTAAGAAACAGTGGTATTTGACAACTTTTCCTTAAGAAACAGTGGTCTCTGACACATTTTCCTTAAGAAAAATGTGTTCCCTGACAACTTTTTCTTAAAAAGTGGTATCTGACAACTTTTCCTTAAGAAAACTTGGTCTCTGACAACTTTTCCTTAAGAAAAAGTGGTCTCTGACAACTTTTCCTTAAGAAAAAGTGGTCTCTGACAACTTTTCCTTAAGAAAAAGTGGTCTCTGACAACTTTTCCTTAAGAAAAAGTGGTCTCTGACAACTTTTCCTTAAGAAAAAGTGGTCTCTGACAACTTTTCCTTAAGAAAAAGTGGTCTCTGACAACTTTTCCTTAAGAAAAAGTGGTCTCTGACAACTTTTCCTTAAGAAAAAGTGGTCTCTGACAACTTTTCGTTAAGAAAAAGTGGTCTCTGACAACTTTTCCTTAAGAAAAAGTGGTCTCTGACAACTTTTCCTTAAGAAAAAGTGCTCTCTGACAACTTTTCCTTAAGAAAAAGTGGTCTCTGACAACTTTTCCTTAAGAAAAAGTGGTCTCTGACAACTTTTCCTTAAGAAAAAGTGGTCTCTGACAACTTTTCCTTAAGAAAAAGTGGTCTCTGACAACTTTTCCTTAAGAAAAAGTGGTCTCTGACAACTTTTCCTTAAAAAAAGGGGTCTCTGACAACTTTTCCTTACGAAAAAGCGGTCTCTGACAACTTTTCATTAAGAAAAAGCGGTCTCTGACAACTTTTCCTTAAGAAAAATTGGTCTCTGACAACTTTTCCTTAAGAAATAATTGGTCTCTGACAACTTTTCCTTAAGAAAAAGTGGTCTCTGACAACTTTTCCTTAAGAAAAAGTGGTCTCTGACAACTTTTCCTTAAGAAAAAGTGGTCTCTGACAACTTTTCCTTAAGAAAAAGTGGTCTCTGACAACTTTTCCTTAAGAAAAAGTGGTCTCTGACAACTTTTCCTTAAGAAAAAGTGGTCTCTTAAGAAAAGTGGTCTCTGACAACTTTTCCTTAAGAAAATGTTGTCTCTGTCAACTATATTTTAAGACCACTTTTTCTTGAGAAAATGCTAATCTTCTACAAAGTATCCATCCAAAATGCTATTTTAGATTCAAAAAATATCTAGATAAGTGATTTTTTGTCTATGTTTTTCAAGAAAGAAGTGAATGGAATGATATGTCTTCCTTCATCAATTGAAATAGAATATCCTGCTGTGAATTTTAAAGAAAAATCAAAATATTTAAAAAAAGCCATTAAAAGCACTTTATTTTCCCCATCAGAGCTCGCACTGCTTTGATTTGCCATCAACACAATTGAATTTGTCATTTTCTTCATGGTACTTGCTCATCCACCTCCTTTCCAGTATACGCAATGCATAGTAGTATCCTGTCATTCCTAGGCTTACACATTGGCCCTTGTCATTTGCAGTTTTTTATGGTATCTACTACATCGTTGTCTTGTTATTTTATTTTTTTCTCTTACAATGACTGCTTTTATGCGCTTGAAGAAAATTAAATAAAATTCTAGAAAAATGTTCATTCATCCTTGGTGTTGTTTTTTCCAACACTTCCGGTGAAAGTGTCATTGTTTTTCTTCTTCTTCTATTTCTTTTTTCATTGGTGGGTGAGAAGAAGAAAAGGTTTCATTTACCCCTGACATGGGTGAGCGTACTTGTGTCGTCAGCTGTGTCATTGGTGCCATTCGACTGGCACTGAAGTAAGTAACCATTTAACATGGAAACGGGGTTACGAACAATTAAATTAATTTTAAATTTTATGGCAGAAAGCTTTAGTGATTCGAGAACCTAATACAGACGGCGAAATCAGCAGGAAGAAATACCTTCACACTTCCTCATTGCTCTTGATATTGTTTAGGTCTTGGACAAATGCTTAACTTGTTTCTAAATTCAATTGAATTAGCTTTAGGTTAATTGCTCTCCAACAGGTTCTGCTAATATTAAATCTTCTTCGCGGCAACTACTAAAGAAAATTGTCTTAATTCTTTAACTATTTATAATTATTCGGACAGACCTTTGCAAATGACTTGAATCTGCCTATCCTATATCTTGTCTAAACACGTGTATATACTTGTGGCTGAAATAGAAAAAAACGAGTAACATCATTAAATTCTTGTTAACAATTCTAAATGTACGTAAAACTGTGTAATTGCCCCAGGTCTGCTGCCATGATAGACAAAATTCAAGATTCATATGCCTTCAGACATTCTTATCTTAGGTAGACACACATTGTTCATAAACTTGAAAGTACGCAATTCTCTTTATGTGGTAAATTATACAAAATTTCCCAACGTCTCTAGTACTCGTTTTTAATGAGTCGATCAAATCACGTGTGGAATTGTTACGATTTTTTTGCGCTGGGAGGTTATTCACTTCTCTGGGTTCAGTAAGATAATTTTAAATAGCAATATTCCTCATTCCTATGGAACATTGCAGCATTTTGTATTAATCATCAAATTGGCAACCCTTGTAATATATGTCAAAATCATAAACAGACGATGAGCAAATAAAAATGATGAGAAACTCTTTCACTTTTCGCGATTTATTACACACAATTATATTTTTTACAGTTCTGAAGAAATGTAAACTTGTGTAAATCGAGAATTTGTAAAAAATCAAAAAATTGTTTTAGATAATTAAATTTATTAATTGTTGAAGTTTATTTTTAAAAACAATGCTCATTCCTAAGAAACTCTTCAGCATATGTAGTAATTAATAAAAATAAGTTATTAATTATATGACCAAAATCTTTCCATTTACTAAAATAAATTTAAAATATAACTCTACACTTCATTGGGAACAATTTTTTTCTCTGATATATAAATTACTACAATTTGAGACTATTAAAAACCCAAAAAGTGTACAACAAAAATTTTGGCATGGCCAATATATTTTGAAGAGAAATCTATTTATTATCTAAAATGTATTGAAAATGTAAAAAAATGCACTCAGCACATCTTTAAGAACAAATCTTTCCAATGATAAACGTTTCATTACAATTTGGAATGATTAACTACCCCAAAGATGTACCACAAAAAATTAGGTAGGGTCAATATAATCCGATAGTCAGTTTATTGCTACAATCTTTCATTTACTAAAATCAATTAAAAATATAACTCTGCACATCTCTGAGTGCAACACTTTTCATTAACAACTAAACATGTATGACTGCACACCTTTGAGGGCCAATCTTTCCACTTACAACCTCTTAATTGCAATTTGAGATGACTAAAGACTCCAAAAGTGTACCACAAAAAATGTGGTAGGACCATTATTATATGATGAGTTTATTAATAAAATTTGTCTGTTCCATTGATTCTATTAAAAATAAGACTTTGCACATCTTTGGGAGAAAATATTTCCGCTGATATACATTGTATTACAATTAGGGATTATTAACTACCTCAAAAGTGTACCACACAAATTCTGTCAGCATCTGTTAGCGCAAATTTTTTCATTAATATTCATTTTATTACTATTTGAGAAGTGTACAACAAATTTTTTTAGGGCCATTTGATAATAATTTTATTAATAAAATTGTTCAAAAATCAATTAAAAATATAACCCTTCACACTTCTGAGTGCAACATTTTTCATTCATAAATTTTGTATTAAAATTTAAGACGATTAGAATACCCAAATGTGTACCACAACACCACAAAAAATCTGGTTTCATAAAGAGTTTTTTACTAAAATAAATCAATTTACTAGAATCTATTAAAAAGTGCGATCTGCACATCTTCGAAAGCATATATTTTCATTGATATTCATTTAGTACAATTTGAGATTATTGTCTTTAATACGAAACAGTTTTCTACAAAAATTCTAATTGGTCCACTTTATAATAAAGAGTTTAATACCAAAATATATATTATCTAAAATGTATTAAAAACATGTTACTGCACAACTTTGAGAGACTTTATTTTTATTTATATACAGCTTATTACAATTTGAGGGGTTTAAAGACCCAAAAAGTGTACCACAAAAATTCTGGTAGGGTCTTTATAATATAAACAGTTTTTAAATAAAATTTTTAATAAAAATTTTAAAATTAAAAATAGCACATCTTTGTGAGCAAATCTTTCCACTGATATACATTTTATTACAATTTGCGATGACTAACTACACCAAAAGTGTACCACAAAAATTCGGGTAGGGTCAAGATAATCTCATAAAGATTTTAACTTCTACTATAATCTTTGCACTTACTAAAATCAATTAAAAATATGACTCTGCGCATATTTTTGTCATTGATATATATTTTTTTGCAATTTGAGAGGATTAAAGACCCAAAAAGTGTACCACACAAATTCTGGCAGGTCCATCATAATCTGATGAGTCTATTAAATTCACTATGTACTTATTTTCCAACTTTCCCTCGTATTACTAAACAAAGATTTTAATGTTTTTGTTCTTGGTTTTTTGTTTTTTTAATTTTAATTTATTTTTCTAGCTATCTAAAGCAATCACTTAAATTTTGATTAGTTTATATTACATTTGATTTATTGTTTACTTTTCGTACGTTTCGAATACAATTAGACGCCTCGCTAGCACACTTCTTATCTTCACTGCATAATGACGTCAAATATTAACTCGTCAGAAAAATGGCAGAGTTTCGCAATGTTTTCGATTTAAAATCACTTCAATGTCTGATAAGAATATATTTATGGGTAGATTTAAGTTGTTGTATTTATCTGCCTAGTCCACTTGACTTTTGGTAAAAAAAAACAGTCAGACGACATCTATTTAAGCATTGTGATTATTTTTTTTTCGAAAACTTGTGATAATTTTGAATCGTATATTTATACAATTGTATATATCTACATAGTATATGAATGTGTATGTCTGTCCGAAGATAACCAAAGATTTTGAAAGGGTTTATATTTAAGAGTGAAGGGATTTGGTTGATTTTTATTTGGCAGCTAGACATTTCAGTTATATGTCATTTTATATAAGCTCAAATTGACGTTGGTGATGACAGGCAATCATTCACCGGGAATTATTAAAAAGAAGAAAATAAAAACAACGACGAGAAATTTTAAATAAAACGTCAAATGTGTAAAAATAAAATTAAATGATAGTTTTTTGTGGGTTTATGTTTGATACCCTTGATATTTCAGTAATATACTAGTAGTATTTAAAATAAGGACAAGTTGATTTTATGAATGACAGTTTATTATTAAAATGTGGGTCACTTATAATACAGTTTGTAAAGTATAACAGTTTTGATTGGTAATGTAAACACTGAGTATAGCTTAAAAGAATTAGCTATTATAACAAGTAATTTATTAGCTTAATATTAATTTGTTATAACAGTTTTTTTAAACGGTTATACAACGTAATTTAATTATGAACATACTGAACGATCCGGGCATAGAAAATATAATTTTAGAAAATGAAACAGATTTGTAAAAAATTAAGTTCGTACATCAGTTTGGTCCTTTTATTATAAATTTTATAAAGTATAACAATTTGCATTGGTAATGCAAACTCTGAATACATCTTAAAGGCAATAGCAAATATTGCAAGTAATTTAACCGCGTAGTTTATATGTGTATAACAGTTTTAGAAAACTGTTATACTAAGGAAAAACATAAAATAACGGTGGATATTGAATATGCTGGACGATCCAGACATTTAAAATACAATTTTAGAAATTATAACAGTTTAATAGTCCTGCTATACATTAAGTTTGTAGAACAGGTCATAAATTAGATTGATTTGATATTAGATTTCTTTCAGATATTTATATTGGTCAATTGTTATACACAACGGAACATTGTCAATGGAATGGAGAATTATTAAACAACATTGAATGTTATTTATTAGGCTTTTAAACTTTATGACGTTTGGAAAAAATGCTACGAATATTTTTAAAGACAAATTCAAAAAAGCACAAAAATCTAAACTTCCTACTCAAATGTAAAATATATGTAAGCAAATATTTGAATAACTAATTATTTCTTCATTCTGCTATATTTTCATAAATTCCATCATGCCATTTTCAAATTGCCCTCTCCCCCTTTCTGCCTAAACATATTATCACAAATAACATAAATAATACCCTAATGGCCATCAAAAACCGTTTAAATCATTGCAAATTGTACGTTTATGGCGAACAGTTGAAAAACGGCAATATACTGTAGAAAACATTCACCTGCGAAGAAAGTTTATTTTTTAGAACAATTTGTTTTCTTTTTGCTACAAAAAAAACAAACAAAGTAAAAAAGTGAAACAAACTATTATTTGTTACAATAAAACTTGAAATATTTATGTGAACGATTTTTATTAGAGGAACCATAAAACTTAATTGAATCGTAAAAAGGTTTAAACCAACAAAAAGTTACGCGAAAATGTCATTCGTTTGGATGGGCGCATTTAAAGTGACCATGATTTTGGGTCTCACCTATGCAGTGGTAACCAGGTAAAAGCTTCTATACTGTTATATACTAAATATTATTTATGATAACTTGTGCAAAGCGTTTGTGCCATAAAAAAATTATTGCAAAACATAGAATCAGCGATGTGCTGATACGATAAAATTTTATGACAAAACGGGTTGAAGGATATCTTTAAAAACGAAAACACCGTAAAAAAACATGGTTATATACATACATGTGTAGATATAGAAAGTGGAATTGTAGCATAAATAGTATTCAAACATTATGTATACAAGTAAAATTTTTTTTGGTATTTTCCAACTTTCTTATGCACTGAACTAAAATTTAATTTTAAAGATTTCGCTCCATTGGCTATTTCATACCTAAAATTAAGACAATTTCCTCATTATTAAGTAAATTTACCTAGTTCAAAGTATGTATTGTCGTTATTTTAAAGGATACAATTAATTATTATTATTTCAAGTAATGCAATAGCTTAGATTGTATGCGTATAACAGTTTTTCCAAACTGCTATACAACTGATATATTGCAAATAACACCTTTATGGCAGAAATCAGTTTGGCAACATTAGAAGTACTCGTAAAATGTGGGTCATTTATAAAAAATTTTGTAAAGTATAACAGAATTGTTTGGTAATGAAAACACCCCAAACCGCTTTATTGCAACTGATATTATCACAAGTAAATAAATTTCATAGTTTGCACGCGTATAACAGTTTTTAGAAACTGTTATACTCCAAAAAAAAAAACTATTTAATAATGGGGGTGATGAATATATTGGAAGATCCGGACATAGAATATACAATATTAGAAATTATAACAGTTTTTATGCAGGTTATAACAGTTTAGTAGCATTAGATAGAATATACATATTGAAATAAATGTGAACCACTTATAATAAATTTTGCAAAGTATACAAATTTTAATTGGCAATATAAACATCGAGTTGTTTATATGTGTATAACAGTTTTTTGAAACCGTTATGCAACTGTTATTCTCCGAAAAAGAGAGAATAATGAATTTAATCCGGAATATACAATTTTATAAATTATAACAGTTTTAATGGCGTATTTAAACATTACAGAAAGCAGATAATGAATTCGATTCATAATAGATTTCTTGTGGATTTTGCAGTTTGGTAAATTGTCAAATAATAGCATAATTTCATTAGATAAAGAAAATATTAAGTAACTACAATAAGTAATAGAGAGAAAGAAGAAAATAAATTTGAGTGCAATTAGTTTAATCACCGATTGTTGCATACAACTCTTCAGTTTCTGGAATATTATTTATTCCAGAAAACACTTTACATTAGATAGTTACATACCTTAGGTAGCATACATTGAAAATGTTGGATCATTTATAATACATTTTGTACAGTATAACAGTTTTGATTGGTAATGTAAACACCGCGTACAGCTTAATAGCCATAGATATTATTACAAGTAATTATATTGCAAAGTTTGCACGTGTATAACAATTTTTAGAAACTGTTATACAACTGTTATACCCAGAAAAGCTTTTAAATAAAGGAGGTATATACTGGTATATGTATATACTGGACGATCTGTACTTATAATACACACTTTTAGAAATTATAACAGTTTTAGGGGCCTTGTTAAACATTAAGTACAGAGAGCAGCTAATAAATTGTATAATTATATGATAAATTGTAATATTTTCTATGTGTATAACAGTTTTTTGAAATTGTTATACTTATGAAATCTGTCAAATAACCGAGGATATTGATTATATTCGACGATCCTGACATTTCGTTTTAACTAGATTTCGTTGTAGATAACTTAATAGTGGAAACTTAGTATCGCTAACCACTTTTAATCTTTGGGAATTATTTTCCTTGGGTTTATTCTGTAATTTCTTAACTTCCTTGTTTTTTTTATTTTTTGGTCTTTAGTACTCATTTGTATTTTCTCTGTTCTGTTTTTGCATCTTCCAGGAACGCTTACAGTCGAAGAAGTCTACAAAGACCGCGACCAATTCGCTGCCTTAGTGCGCGAAGTGGCCGCACCTGATGTCGGTCGCATGGGTATCGAAATACTCTCCTTTGTCATCAAAGATGTCTATGACGATGTCCAATATCTGGCCTCGCTGGGCAAGGCACAAACGGCCATGGTTAAACGTGATGCCGATGCCGGTGTAGCTGAAGCCAATCGTGATGCAGGAATACGCGAGGCTGAATGCGAGAAAGGTGCCATGGATGTGAAATATTCCACCGATACGAAAATCGAAGATAATGCTCGACTCTTTAAGCTGCAAAAGGCCAACTTCGATCAGGAGACTAATACCGCCAAAGCCGAGTCCCAATTGGCCTATGAATTGCAGGCCGCTAAAATTCGTCAAAAGATACGTAACGAAGAGATACAAATCGATGTGGTGGAGAGGCGCAAGCAAATCGAAATTGAATCTCAGGAAGTGCAACGCAAAGAGCGAGAATTGATAGGCACAGTAAAATTGCCAGCCGAGGCCGAATCGTTTAGGGTCCAAACCATAGCACAGGGTAAACAGTAAGTATAATAATGTTTTTCAGACATACGGTGAATTGGATTTTAATGTAATTTGTCTTCTGCAGATGTCAAACTATTGAAATGGCTCGTGCTGAGGCGGAGAAAATACGCAAAATCGGTGCTGCCGAAGCTCATGCCATTGAGCTGGTGGGCAAGGCCGAAGCTGAACGCATGCGCATGAAGGCCCATGTTTATAAACAATATGGCGATGCTGCCATCATGAGCATTGTTTTGGAATCTCTGCCCAAGGTAAATATTTTTTCCCTGGGGAGCAAAAGTATTGAACAATTTTCTGATATGATTTTTTTTTACATTCGCCTTACAGATCGCCGCTGAAATTGCCGCTCCTCTCGCCAAAACAGAGGAGATTGTTCTCATTGGCGGCAATGACAATATCACCAATGATGTTACTCGCCTGGTGGCCCAACTACCTCCCTCTATCAATGCTTTGACCGGTGTCGATTTGTCCAAGGTTCTCTCCAAGATACCGGGTGCTAAGGCGTGAGAATTAGCACATATTTCCTCCCATGGATTCGATGATCTGGCAATGGCTTGAGAATTGAACTAACGATATTAGTCGACTACATACCCACTTATCCCCCAAAAAAATAACGATGAAAATAATAATGATAATGACATTGATGATGACGACGATATATACAACACATAAAATGATTATGACCGATAATACCGATATTTAACGACAAGATTATGGAAAATCCTTTCCACAAACAAAAACAAAAAAATAACTGCTTCGAACAAAGCAACCAACACAAAAATTGAACTTAAATGAAAAACAATCACCTAACATTTTTTTACAAAATGAAATTTATTACGTATAATAAAAGAAATCAATGTACTATTTAAAAGAAATTTAGGCAAAGCAAAACTAAAGCATTTAAAAAAATCATAAAGTGTGTGAAAAAGATATTTTTTTAGGAAAAATCAAAAAAAAAGAAAAACAAAATTGGCTTAAATACAAAAAAGACAAGAAATTAATTTTGAGCAGGATGAAAAGTTAGGTTATGAAAATCAGCTGGATCCTCCGTTCAGTTTACGTAATCGTTTATAAACATTTTCGGTTGGCAACAGCAAACTTCTTCGGTATTTCATTTCAAGAGTTTGGCAAAGACAATTCTTTCACCAATTTAAAAGAAATTTCTAACAAGTAAGATAATAATCATCTAGATTTCTTGACATTTTTTAAAAATTTTATATTCATAGCATTTTCTTGGAATTTTTATGTTTACAGAAAATTTATATTTATAGAAAATTTCTTGAAAATTTTATATTTATAGAAAATTTTATATTTATAGAAAATTACTTGGAAATTTTATATTTATAGAAAATTTCTTGGAAATTTTATATTTTTATAGAAAATTTCTTGGAAATTTTATATTTTTATAGAAAATTTCTTGGAAATTTTATATTTATAGAAAATTTTATATTTATAGAAAATTACTTGGAAATTTTATATTTATAGAACATTTCTTGGAAATTTTATATTTATAGAAAATTTCTTGGAAATTTTATATTTATAGAAAATTTCTTGAAAATTTTATATTTATAGAAAATTTTTTGTATTTATAGAAAACGTGATATAAGACAGATTCGAAATTAGATTCGCAGAATTCAATGGAAAAGTTTTACTATTTTTGTATTTCTGATAAGAAACCCTATTTTCTTTGTGGTCAATGTAGCGTTTATTTAGTAGTAAATGCAAATTTTGATCCATAAATACTCATAACGCAGAAAATATTCTTCAATTAAATGCCAAAATTAAAAAATGGTTGATTTTTTATCTCCGATAATAAAATTAATTGATTTAACTAAATTTTGTGATTCACAAAATGTCTCGATTCAATTAATTATTTAATTGAAAGCAAACAATTCCCAGTCGTAATATGTTTAAATAATTTTTTTTTAATTTAATAACAATTACAATAAATTAATAACAATTTTGATATCAACGTTTTTATTTTATTTTATTTTTTTTTTTATTTTATTTTATTTTATTTTATTTTATTTTATTTTATTTTATTTTATTTTATTTTATTTTATTTTATTTTATTTTATTTTTTATTTTTTATTTTATTTTATTTTATTTTATTTTATTTTATTTTATTTTATTTTATTTTATTTTATTTTATTTTATTTTATTTTATTTTATTTTATTTTATTTTATTTTATTTTATTTTATTTTATTTTATTTTATTTTATTTTATTTTATTTTATTTTATTTTATTTTATTTTATTTTATTTTATTTTATTTTATTTTATTTTATTTTATTTTAATTTGTTTTATTTTATTTTATTTTATTTTATTTTATTTTATTTTATTTTATTTTATTTTATTTTATTTTACTTTATTTTATTTTATTTTATTTTGTTTTATTTTATTTTATTTTATTTTATTTTATTTTATTTTATTTTATTTTATTTTATTTTATTTTATTTTATTTTATTTTATTTTATTTTATTTTATTTTATTTTATTTTATTTTATTTTATTTTATTTTATTTTATTTTATTTTATTTCATTTCATTTCATTTCATTTCATTTTATTTTATTTTATTTTATTTTATTTTATTTTATTTTATTTTATTTTATTTTATTTTATTTTATTTTATTTTATTTTATTTTATTTTATTTTATTTTATTTTATTTTATTTTATTTTATTTTATTTTATTTTATTTTATTTTATTTTATTTTATTTTATTTTATTTTATTTTATTTTATTTTATTTTATTTTATTTTATTTTATTTTATTTTATTTTATTTTATTTTATTTTATTTTATTTTATTTTATTTTATTTTATTTTATTTTATTTTATTTTATTTTATTTTATTTTATTTTATTTTATTTTATTTTATTTTATTTTATTTTATTTTATTTTATTTTATTTTATTTTATTTTATTTTATTTTATTTTATTTTATTTTATTTTATTTTATTTTATTTTATTTTATTTTATTTTATTTTATTTTATTTTATTTTATTTTATTTTATTTTATTTTATTTTATTTTATTTTATTTTATTTTATTTTATTTTATTTTATTTTATTTTATTTTATTTTATTTTATTTTATTTTATTTTATTTTATTTTATTTTATTTTATTTTATTTTATTTTATTTTATTTTATTTTATTTTATTTTATTTTATTTTATTTTATTTTATTTTATTTTATTTTATTTTATTTTATTTTATTTTATTTTATTTTATTTTATTTTATTTTATTTTATTTTATTTTATTTTATTTTATTTTATTTTATTTTATTTTATTTTATTTTATTTTATTTTATTTTATTTTATTTTATTTTATTTTATTTTATTTTATTTTATTTTATTTTATTTTATTTTATTTTATTTTATTTTATTTTATTTTATTTTATTTTATTTTATTTTATTTTATTTTATTTTATTTATTTTATTTTATTTTATTTTATTTTATTTTATTTTATTTTATTTTATTTTATTTTATTTTATTTTATTTTATTTTATTTTATTTTATTTTATTTTATTTTATTTTATTTTATTTTATTTTATTTTATTTTATTTAATTTAATTTAATTTAATTTAATTTAATTTAATTTAATTTAATTTAATTTAATTTAATTTAATTTTATTTTATTTTATTTTATTTTATTTTATTTTATTTTATTTTATTTTATTTTATTTTATTTTATTTTATTTTATTTTATTTTATTTTATTTTATTTTATTTTATTTTATTTTATTTTATTTTATTTTATTTTATTTTATTTTATTTTATTTTATTTTATTTTATTTTATTTTATTTTATTTTATTTTATTTTATTTTATTTTATTTTATTTTATTTTATTTTATTTTATTTTATTTTATTTTATTTTATTTTATTTTATTTTATTTATTTTATTTTATTTTATTTTATTTTATTTTATTTTATTTTTGGTGATCACAAATTTTATGCCCTTAGATGAGCATCCTAGAGTTAAAATGGCAAAATTGTATGACCACTTGTTTTTTCCTTAACATTTTGAATTGCATTTCCAAAACTTAAAGTTTCTATAACTCTATAAATAAACGTAAACAAGAAGGAAAAACTTTTGTGATCAGTATATGCTTGGTAAACATTTTTAATGATTTTTGTTTGCAAATTCCTTCTTTCAAATTACTATCTGTCATCGAAATGTCAATTTTGCTTTATCGTTGGTTTTTTGGTGTAAACAAATAATTTCTCAAATTTTGTGTTAATTTTTCATTTTAAAAAATTGTGAAAAGCCTTCATGCACTCAGTAAAACTATTCTTATTTTAAAGACTTGAGACAAAGATTTCCTTATCTTTATAATAACTACATTTCATACTTAAAAGAAAGACAATTTACATAATATTAAAGACTTACTTACAAATTTTATAGGAATTGTCTTAATTTTTAGTATAAATTTAACTTAGTTTGTAGATTAGGACATCTTTGTCTCAAATTTTAAAAAATAAATTAAGGATCGTTTTTTTTTCTCTCTATGTATGTATTTGAAAATAGGTAGGAGTACAAAATCACTGCCAATAATTTAATTTTAATTTTGAAAAGACCAAAAATACTCCCGACTCTTAGAGTTTTGAAATATTAGTTCTGAAAGTCTGAGATTTAAGCCAATTTTGTATTAAATTAAAAAAATAAAACAGTTTTATTTTGTAATTTCCATCATGTAGAAAACAATTTTATAAAAACTGGTTTGAATTTTTTACCAAAATGTATCTTAATTTGGTTAAAGGGATTTGATGTCAATATCTAGTTATAGATATTTAAAGACAAGATTGCTATTGATAGCCAGGGCTGTTAGGACTACACCTGTTAATAGTCCCTCCTGTTATGGCACACCTATATCTTCTATCAAAATATTGGGAAAATTTTAAATCTATTGATTTTTGTCAATTTTTGGAAGAGTTAGTTACTCTTATGTTGACAACTTGCCCCTAATGATGTAAATTACAACATAAACCCCCCTCTCTCCTCTACTAAACATTTGGAAGCATTTAAAAATACGCACATTTTTTTGTAAACTTTATGAGATGTAAAAAAAAATCTAAAAACATAAATTTACTCAAGGGCAAAAAATAACTCGAAAGTTAACCTTTAGTTAACTAGAGAAAATTTTGCATTTATAAAAAATCTCTGGCTAAAAGCCTATATTATCAAAATCTGTTTTAGAAATTCATAATCTTAGCTATGAAGAACAATAGAATCAAAGTAAGACATTTTTAACTAAAGGTTAAATTACTTTCGTAACAAAGCCTTTCGAGTAACAAATAAAAAAATAATCTAATGCTAATTAAAATTATTTTAGTAAAGAGTCAATTTCTCAATGTAGATTTTCATATTTGTGTAAATTTTTAAGTTCCTTAATTTGTGAATTTTTCATTTTTTTTTTTTAGAAATCATTTTTCCTAAATCTTAGATTTAAATTAAAACAATAACAAAACCCTGTCAATTTGACATATGTAAATGTCAATTAGACAGGTAGGCATATATAAATGTCAGTTTGACATGTGTTAAAGTCAGTTTGACATTTCACCTTGGCAGACATATAACTTTTATACAAAAAAATATTTTTTGTTTTAGTCTACTGGTTTTGGTGTATATTTAAAATTAATAACATTTTTTTATACTCTTAAAAAATATTAACTTTTATGCTTTTACATGTTTTTTTATTATCATATCAAATAATTTTTGTTACTAACATTTGTTTTATTAACGTTAAACAAATTAATTATTTAATCAAACATAAATTATTTTAGTATCAAATTGTCGAACACTGTGCAATAAATTTGAATGCAAAAATATGCTAAATTTTCAAATTAAACATGCTTTTTGTCATTTTTTTCTCGAAATTTCTTCAAAAGTTTTAGTTTTTAAATCTATCAAGTTTCGTATTAATTTTAAAACCCCCTTAGAATCTTATAGTTTGATTAAATAATTAATTGATATTACTTTTATTACTTATAACCAATTCAATTGCCTAACAATTTATTTACTAATAACAACAACAAAATACAAAAATATTACTCCTCATACACAAACGAACAAACATTTACAAATCTCTTTTGAAATTATTACATTACAACTAACAAAAAATAATTTTAATACCACAAAAAAACACAAAACTGCTATATTTTGTATGAAATTAAAAACAAATAAAATAAATAAAAACAACAAAATTTTCTATTTCTATTAATAATATTTAAGAAACAATGTTAAAAACAACAGCAAACACAACAACAATTCTGTACTAATAATATTTAAGTGATGAATTTGTTTTTCGAAGATTTTTACCAATTTTTTTGCAAATGTAAACAGAGAACTTATACTAACAGACAACAATACATACAACATACATATTTATGTGTAATAATATTTGTAAATGCAAAACAAGATTTAATAAATGAAATATACATACAACTACAAAAAAGAACACAAATTTAGCTTTATTTTAAAAGAAAGGCAATTTTTTTAAATTTTGTTAAGGAAAGAAAGAAATCGTCTTTAAAAAAAAGCTATTTCTGCCGGAAAATGAAGCAAAACTATGATTTTGCCTTCTGTAAATTTACAAATTTGTAAATTAGGCAATAGGTAAATTAGTAAATTACACTGTCCAACAAATTAGGACTTTTTGATTGGAACAGAATACCGACCCTATAATTCTGAAAGTGCATATTGAGTAGATCATTTTTGTAGAATAAACTTATGGTCCAGCTTGTCTAAGTTTTTTTTTACAGTGGGTCAAAGTTTTCATTTATTGGTCGAAGGGAGCATTAACTAAATGAAAAAAATTATGTAAGATAATGTCTGAGAGATTTTTTATTGTCAGAGTTGCATAGTGAAATTTTATGAGGATCATTTATGTGGAAGATCTTAACCCTCTAGCTCCCCTATTAATGGGTCAATTTGGCCCTTTTTCGAAAAAATCTAAAAAAGGACATTTATGGATTAAAATAAAATATAAACTTTGGTGTCTTCGGCGACACCCACTGAAATCTTACGGCAAAAATTTTCGTAAAATATTTTTTTCCTTAAATGTCCTTTTTGAAAGGACTTTTTTAGTTTTTTTCGAAAAATGGGCCATTTGACCCATTAAGATGGGAGCTAGAGGGCTAAGATCTTCCACATAAATGATCCTCATAAAATTTCACTACATATCTGACAATAAGAAATCTCACAGACATTAAATTACATAATTTTTTTCATTTAGTATAATGTTCCTTCGACCAAAAATTAAAACTTTGACCCACTGTAAAAAAAAACTCAAACCAGCTGGACCATAAGTTTATTCTACAAAAATAATCTACTCAACATGCCCTTTCAGAATTATAGAGTCGCTCTTCTGCTCCAAACATTCCATAGATATTACGACTTTAAATTTACATTATAGTATTATTTTTGTAGATGTTGGCGTGTAATTTTACTAATTAAGCATAAAGAGCTATATTTATAATTATACGCAAAAATGTTCTTAGAATATTTTAATCCTTTTTGAAAGGACCTTTTTAGATTTTCTCGAAAAACGCGCCAAATGGACCCATTAAGGGAGTAGCTAGATGGTTAAGATCTTCCACATAAATGATCCTCATAAAATTTCACTATATAACTCTGACAATAAGAAATCTCTCAGACATTAAACTACATAATTTTTTTCATTTAGTATAATGCTCCCTCGACCAAAACATTAAAAATTGTATCCACTGTAAAAAAGAACTCAGATCTGCTGGACCATAAGTTTATTCTACAAAAATGATGTACTCAATATGCCCTTTCAGTATTATAGCGTCGCTATTCTCTTCCTAAAATGCTGTTGGACAGTGTTATTAAATTTGTAAACCTGCTTTGTGAAAAGGCTGGGGCCTGATATTTTAGTTGGAAATGAAGCAAAACTTCTTTTTTGCCTTTTGTAAATACAAATTTGTAAATTAGGCAATAGGTAAATTAATAAATTAGTTAATTTGTAAATTTACTTGCTGAAAATGCTCGGCTGAGCGCCAGGTATTTTAGTTGCAAAATGAAGCAAAGACGCCGATAAAAGCCCCGGAAATCCGGAACAGAGATTACGACGCTATGCGTTACTTAAACTGGAAAACTATGTCTATCCATTGAATCACTGCATTGAGGCCTACGATAGACTAGACATTATATTAGAGTTGGGCACTTTAGTTCGTTTAACTGATCTCTCTTATTAGTTCAGTTCAATTGAGTGAACTAGTTCGTTCATTTAGTTCAATAGTTCACTTCAGCTCTTTAGCTCACCAGCTCTTTAGCTTAGCTCACCAGTTCACTTTAGGTTAGGTTAGGTTAGGTTGAAGAGAGGAGACGTTTAAACGTCTCATGTCCATGGACATACACTTAAGCCAGTGGTTCGGCCTGTTGTGCGCTCCTTATTTATGATCTTTTTATACCTCACGAGTTACAGAAAATCGGTACTAGACACGAATTTTCTCAGTATCTTCCAGTCATATTCTCTGAGATGAGTCAAGTCTGGTAATATGTCGGACCCGAAATGTAGGGATCTTGCATGTGTGAATGCCGGGCAGTGACACAGAAAATGTTCCATCGTTTCGATGTTTTCCCTGCATGCCCTGCATTCGTCGTTTCCTGCTAGTCCTATGCGATGAAGATGTGCTTGTAAGCTTGAGTGTCCCGTTAGAACACTCATCATCTTACTAATATCGATCTTGTTTAGTTTCAGAAGACTTCTTGTTTTCTTTTCATTTGGGTCACCCCACAGTATCTTTGCAGTTGCTCCTACTGTTGCGCTATTCCACACAGTTTTATGAGCCATCACTGCCCAGTGCGTCAACTAAAAAAATCTTCTGATGGTACGACTTGTGGTCTCGATTTATCCATTCACCCATCACTTGTAGACGTCTTGCTGTGAGGGCTGCCTCATACTTTATACGGATGTCTATTGGTTGGATGTGCAGTATAGTCTCCAACGCTTTTGTTGGTGCAGTTCTAAATGCCCCGCTTATGCCTAGACAGAACATACGTTGAATTTTTTGCAAAGGTATTACGTTGCAATTCTTGTCCATTGATGTCCACCACACTACAGAGGCGTATGTGATTATTGGTCTAATCACGCTCATGTAAAGCCAGTGAGTCATATTTGGACGTAGTCCCCATTTTAAACCTATAGCTCTTCTGCACAACGACCAACATCTGTGTGCCTTTGCAACTCTTTCTTAAAGATGATCTGATCCAAGATTACTCCCAAGTATTTTACCTTTTTAGTTATAGCAATTGTCTTATTCAGGAATCGAGGCGGGGTAAAACGTGGGATCTTCGTTTTCCTTGTAAATAGACATATTTCTGTTTTGTCTGGGTTAACATTTAATCCCCTTGGTTGTGCCCAGTTATATGCTATGTTAAGTGCCTCTTCAGCTCTTCTGCATAATATATTTGGATGAAAGCCCCTTAGAAGTATTACAACGTCGTCTGCATAACAGACTGGTTTAAGCCCTTCATTGGTGAGGGCTTTTAGGAGACTGTGTATCGTCGTAACCCATAGAAGAGGCGATAAAATGCCCCCTGAGGTATACCACGATTTATCTTGTCTCTAATTTTTACGTCATATGACCCACAAATAATCCACCTATTGCTTAGCATATTGTTGATCCAGTTTTTCAGCGCCCGGTCAACCTGAAACTCGTCTAAGGACTGGATAAGTGTATCGGTCTGTACATTGTTAAATGCGCCCTCAATGTCTATGCAAACAGCAAGTGTATACATTTCTTTACTGAAGGACTCTTCTATGTGGTGCACTACCTCATGCAGAGCTGTTTCCACTGATCTTCCATTGACATAGGCGTGTTGTTTGAATTTTAGCCTGTCATCCGCTATTTTACCTTTGACCATGTCATCAATTATTCGCTCCATTGTTTTTAACAGGAAAGAAGTAAGGCTAATGGGTCGATAAGTCTTTGGGGTCGTGTAACTCGCCTTGCCAGGCTTTGGTATGAAGACCACCCTTGATTCCTGCCAGTTTTTTGGGGTATACGAATGGGTTAGGCATGCAGTGAACACTCCAGCCAGATGAGTTGATACCAGATCCACCTCATTCTGCAGAAGTGCTGGAAATATTCCATCCGGTCCCGCAGCCTTAAAGGGAGAGAAACTTTTTATCGCTTCTTTAACCATACCATCTGTTATATCCGTAATAGGTACTTGATGCAATACATTTTCATTCTGTAACTGTTCCTCTGTTGGTCCAGCATTACCAGTCGGAAAATGAGTTTTCATCAAGAGCCTTACGGTATCCTCTATAGTTTCCATCCTTTTACTCGTTTCATCCACCAGTGTTTCGGTTTGGACATGAGTTTTTGAGAGGAACTTTTTCATTTTAGACATGCTGTTAACGCTGTCTACCTGTTCACAGAAAAGCCTCCAGGAGTTACGTTTCGCCGATCTAACGATTTTATTGTATTCTTTGAGTCTTCTGTGGTAGTCGTCCCAATATACTGATTGTTTTTTACGTCGAGCTCTGTTGTAAAGTCTGCGGACATCTTTGCCAATCGAGCAAATTTGTCCTGTCATCCAGGGTTTCTCAAAGGCAGATTTCCTTTCTCGAAGTGGGCAACTATCTTCGAATGATTTTACAAGAGCCTCGGTAATCTTCTTAACATTGATATCAATGTCTTCTGCACATAGATAATCGCGTGTAGGCTGCCCCAATCGATTTCTAAGTAGATTTCCGAATTTAGTCCAGTCGGTCTTAGCCTTATTACGGAAACTTATGGGGTTTGGCGGTGGCCGTGCAATTTTAAACCTTATATAACGGTGGTCTGAATAGGAGTGTTCATCCGAAACCCTCCACTCATGAATCTCATCAATAAGATTTTCTGAACATATCGTTATATCTAATACTTCTTCCCTAATTTTGTTAACAAAGGTTGCAGTGTTTCCTATGTTAAGAGTTATGAGGTCATTTATATTCAAAAATTAGATAAGGGCGTGTCCCCTTTTATTGGTGTTAGTACTACCCCAAGCGATATGATGGGAGTTGGCGTCACATCCAGCTAATAACTCATTACTTGTGTGTTTGGATTCCCTCACCAGACGTTGTAATTCCGACGTAGGTGGCAATGTCGGCGCATCGAATGGCAGATATATTGACGCCAGGTACATATTTCCATTACCTTGCCTCAGCACCGTTGCGTCCGATGTTGACAACTCTGGAGAGAAAATAAAACATAAGTTTTTATGGCACAGAATACAAGTCCTTGGACGAGTACCTGTGTTAGCGTAGAAAAGGTTATAGTTCACATGGTTTAATCCAGTAACCTTGTTGCTAGTTGTCCATGGTTCCTGGATCAAAGCAATATGAACCCTGCCTTTATTTATGATGTCCATCAGAGAGTTGGAAGCTGTCTCGCTCCGGTGGAGGTTTATCTGGATGACCTCAATCATTGTCCTTCCAGTAAAAGTTTCTTTTGGGAGTCTATCCTATCTGGTGGCACCCCCTCATTATTTGGTAGTGGGTCATTCTCCTCCTTTCGTTCACTACCTATTACACCATCTTCCAGTCGACAATTTTGGGAGGCGGTGTTATTTTTTGTCGCTCCCTCATTGGTTTGAATCGTTTTGTGGCTCTTTTTATTTTGATCACCACCATTGCTGGTAACTTCCTGCAAAAGTGGTACTATTGGTGAACTGGTGGTGTTATTGACTACTTCCACATCAGTTTTTGGCAGTGTCTCACTTGTCTCCAACCGTTCAATACCAGTGTTTGCCTCTTCAGGCAGTATATTTGGACTCGATTCATTTGTCCTGCCAATCGGGACCTTTCCAATTTTGAAGAAGACTGTCCAGATCAAGAAGTACGCCATGCCCTTCGCCATGACAAGATTGTTCTTGGATTCTGGGTCTATGCCTAACACGAGGAGAGTACCCTCGGTGTCATCCTTCCTATAGAAGACTTCCCACTTTCTCACGGAAAGTTTTGAATTCTGTTTGCCAATGATGTCGAGTATGTACTCTGATGAGAACTTACTGGGACATCCCTTAACATATAGGGTCGTTTTTATGAGTTCAGGAATGTCGCTTTTCCTTACCAATTTTAGCTTTGAGCCGTCCCAAGGTGAGGGGAAGCTATCCACAAGTTTTACGAGGACACCAGCGCAGCGTTGTGATGCCAGCCTTAGCATCAAAACACCCCTCTCAAACTTGCAACTCATTACTTCGATTGGTGGTTCATCCTTAGATTCGAGGACGTATTCCGCTACCCTCGTATAGACCAAATCTTCGAAGTTACTCTTTTGGTCTTCGGGGATTCTGCCAGATGCACTACTGCAATCAATTATGGCGTAGCATAGATCGTCTCGAAAATGTTGTTTAGCTATATTAGAATAAGACGGTGGCTTCTTACCCTTCTTTACGGCCAATTTATTTTTCCGTGTCTGTAGAGTCTTTTTGGTTAAAGCCTCATCCTTAACGGATGATTTGGTTGACTTGACCTGCGTTACTGGGTCAACATTACCGCCCACAATCGAAGGACCCAGATTAGAGACCTCCTTTTGTGTGGTTACGTTAGGCTTATCCGAATTACTGAAAGACGGCGAGCCCTTTTTCTTCTTAGTCACTTTCACAGCGCTATGGTCTTCGGGAGACCTGACTCTTTTAGCGGCCTCCATGTTTGTATTGGAGGTAGAATTGTCAGGTTCATCCCGTAATAGGTTCTGTCGGTTCAACTTATTCAGTTTCCTTCTTTGTGCCCCTGACAGTCTCTTTGAGTTTGCAACAATAGTGATATTGTTTTCATTTGATGATTCAGAGTCAGAGTCCCCACTGGCTTTTAAAGGCTGGGGTTGCTTAAAGCCCCGGCTGGGTTCTGCTTCACCTGTCTTATCATTTGTTTTGCCTGCGGCTGGATGTGCTCTTGTTTCATTTTCGACTACGGGATCCAAGGCACCAAAGCTCGTAGAAGTTGCTTGCTCACGATTGTTCGATAACGACGACACATGACTCGTGAGTGAATCAACGCTTGTCGCCGGCACTGGATTTTCCCTCCCCTGCGCCGTAATCTACTTCGTCTTTTTTGGTTTAATCATAAATTGGTTGGGGGAGACACCCCCATAGCCAGTATTAGCCCGTAATAGGTACGTCGGTATAGGCCTTCCAGACTGAGCTCAGAAATTTCTGTCCAGTGACCGATGCATCCAATTCAACCTACGCTTTATAAACAACAAACCTCCTGGTTGCGTAGTAGGTAGGTGAATAGGTATTGCGTAATAGGTTAAAAACTATCCGCTCTGCGATAACACGTCCGTTCGCTACGACAGGCGGCGACTGTATCTCACTTTACAGCTCGTTAGTTCAGCAGCTGTTTCGTTCAGATCACCAGTTCAAATCAGCCGCTATTAAAGGAATCTGATTGGAACATGAATGAAATGAATTGAAAATACAAACGCATTTGTATAGGAAGAATCCTACATTCATGATGACATAAAAATGGAAACCAAAGAAAATAAAGTTATAAAGATGTTCCGTCCAGTAGCGAGTAGTCTATCAGTTACAAACGAATAGAAATTTGATTTAAGCGAGTGATTTTTGTGCGTATTTTAAGATCGATTTTCCAGATTTTTTGCAATTATCACATTTAGAAAATAAATATCGATCATTAAGTACAAAAAAAAGTTCAAAAAATGATACAGAAAACAATTTTTTTCGAGTTTGAAAATCATTTCTATTCGTTCGTAACTCACGAAAATGTAAACAAAGTCGCGATGGCACATCTGTGTAATAGAGAGTCTGTGATGGAAACAACACATAACAGGTGAGAAGAGAGAGCGAAATGAGAAGAGAGAACGAAATGAGAGGATTGAACTATTGAGCTGAAATGAACGAGTTGAGTGAACTAGTTCGTACCGTTCAGTAAAGTGACCCGTTCAATTGAACTAGTTCGTTCACGAACTTCACAACTCTACGTTATATTTACTCTTTCGTAAATATCTAAAAGTGCCGGAACGTGACAACGAAGAGTCCACTGTAGGTTTATCGTAAATTGATCTGCTCGATATGCGTCGTAATGAAAAGGAAGCACTTGAATCGATTTACGACAAAGGCTTTGTCGAAAAAGAAAAGAATCTGGTGTGGAATTTAAAATTCAAAATAGAGCATTTCATACAGTATACATAGTCCCTTGTAAGTACGGAAGGTACGTGCAGCCTAGGGATGTAACGAAAGTGACTTTCGCGAAAGCGAATATTGAAATATATTTCTTGCCAATGCGAAAGCGATTAGTGAAATTATGCATTTTTGCTTTCGCAAATGCGAATGCGAATAATAGTTTGACACTTTAGTAACAACAAATTTAAGGAACTGAATTGATACTTTTCCAGGATATTCAAGTATTAAGAATATTTTCCATAGTTTTACCTCCTGTTACCACAAGGACAAACATATTTCTTCAACTGTTTTGAAGAGAAGTGGTAAAGGTTTTCATTGGTATTAATATCTTCAAATTGTGTGAAGGGAATAAGGAGATTTAACACTTTTAACAAATGGAAGCGAATACTGAAATATATTTTTGCGAAAGCGAATAATCCAAAGATGGTTTTTGCGAATGCGAAAGCGAATGTTAAAATGATGCGAAAAATTCACGTTCGCATATGCGAATGCGAATATTCGTTACATCCCTAGTGCAGCCGCTGCAAAAGCTCTGCAAGATTCCAAAAGCCAACGAAACCCAAAGAATCTCCAAGATGTCTAAACTTTGATCAGGCTGGTACATGTAGATTTGGTCCCAAGTGTCGTTTTGCGCACATCCGATCCGAATCGTCAATAAAGGGGAAACCCGGGGGGAAGGATAAGGTTGATGAGTCCGAGGAAAACTGTTTTTATTTAGAAGTGGGATTTCCTCCACACAACAAATATCCTTATGAGGCTCCTTATATTTATCTCAAAACCACCTGTCACGTTATACCCAGTGACATTCGACTTCGGCTAGAAAATTGTACCGAGAGGTTTAGGTTCTTGTGTCTATAGCATTTCAGAACTATTGCACATGGAAAGCTTTTCCGAAAACATTAGGTTAGGTTAGGTTGAAGAGAGGAGACGTTTAAACGTCTCATGTCCATGGACATACACTTAAGCCAGTGGTTCGGCCTGTTGTGCGCTCCTTATTTATGATCTTTTTATACCTCACGAGTTACAGAAAAACGGTACTAGACACGAATTTCCTCAGTATCTTCCAGTCATATTCTCTGAGATGAGTCAAGTCTGGTAATATGTCGGACCCGAAATGTAGGGATCTTGCATGTGTGAAAGCCGGGCAGTGACACAGAAAATGTTCCATCGTTTCGATGTTTTCCCTGCATGCCCTGCATTCGTCGTTTCCTGCTAGTCCTATGCGATGAAGATGTGCTTGTAAGCTTGAGTGTCCCGTTAGAACACTCATCATCTTACTAATATCGATCTTGTTTAGTTTCAGAAGACTTCTTGTTTTCTTTTCATTTGGGTCACCCCACAGTATCTTTGCAGTTGCTCCTACTGTTGCGCTATTCCACACAGTTTTATGAGCCATCACTGCCCAGTGCGTCAACTCATTTTTCGTGGCTTCGAAAGGTTTCCAATTTTCCAAGTTTATTACTCCGAAAACATTGATCTAGATCAAGAACCTTTCCATAAAGCTGACAAATCTCTCATTTATGTGGAAGACTTTACAGAGAAGGCAAACGAAGAGAAATCATTGAAGACCTACCCATGCATTATGAAAAAGGATTAGGTTAAGGTTAGGGTTGCAGCCGTATTTTTTTACAAGCTCACATAGACCACGGGCTGAAATGCCCCTCATCGAAACCAACATGTTTGATCTGTTATGCTGCCCAGAATGGCCGACCCCAGTATGTCCAGTCGTCGTTTACTCAGAGCAGGGCAGTCGCATATCAAGTGCTCAATGCTCTCCACTTCTTCCTCATCTCCACAGCTTCTGCAGAAGGCATTGGAGTCAATACCCAATCTTTTGGCGTGCTCGCCAATCAAGCAGTGTCCCGTCAGAACTGCCTCTCTAGTGCTAGGATATATTTTGATCTTCTCAGCTCATACCTTGACCAGATTTGTCTAGCTACCCTGCAGGTGCCGATCTCTGTCCATCTTTCGTTGGACTGCCTGATTGCCTCTTGCCTAAGCCAAAGCTTGCACGTGGATAGTGGCGCACCAATATATGCAAATTCTTCGAGAATTTGTAATGTCGTCCCTTTCCTAGCAAGTTCATAGGCTTTGCAGTTCCCTGGTATATCCCTATGCCCAGGCACCCATATGAGGTGTATATTAAACTGCTCAGCCATCTCGTTAAGTGATCTGCGGCAGGCGAGGGCTGTCTTAGGGATGTGGCCTCCAGAGAATGGATGGCAGCCTGGCTGTCCGAGTAAATTACAATGCGACCACTTGGCGACTTCCCATATTGCCATTATTTCGGCTTGATAGACACTGCAAGTATCTGGTAGTCCGTGAGCTATAGCCAAACTAAGTTCTTCACAGTGTACTCCGAAGCCAAACTTTTCATCAAGCTTCGAACCATCCGCGTAAAAGTGGAGATGGTTTCTATTACCTGGTATACTGCCAACCCATTCATCTCTGGCTCGAATCATAGTGATGTAGTTCCTCTCAAAGGTGTACACAGTTGGTATATAGTCCACTCGGTCGGTTACCATAGCACTACACTTTGATATCCTCCTGTGACCGTAGTTCTTGTACCTCCACTTTGATCTTAATGCCGCTTTGGTTGCAACTTCTCTCGCGACAATATTAATCGGCAATATATGGAGTAGGGCTTGTAGAGACTCGGTCGCTGCAGTCCTTAAGGCTCCGCTTATGCTCAGGCAGGCAGTTCTCTGAACCTTTGTTAGTAGGTTGGTGATGGTTAGTTTGTCAGTTGCCGTCCACCAAACCACAATGCCGTATAACAGTATTGGACGAACTGCTGCTATATATATCCAGTGGACGATTTTAGGAGAGAGGCCCCACCTACAGCCTGTTTGCAGGAATATAAGGCGACGTTGGCCTTCCTTACACGTTCCAATACGTTAAGTCTTAATAACAGTTTCCTATCTAGAATTATTCCTAAATAGATCTGTTCCATTTATCTGAGGTGGAGGGTCCACATGTGGGACATTATTTATCCTAGTAAAGAGAACCAATTCTGTCTTGTTTGGGTTTACTCCCAAACCATCTAGCCAACTTGTTCAGAACCACCTGTAGGATGTCTCTGAGGACGTTTACGAATTTGTCACTCACTGCGATTGTCTCGTCGTCCGCATATGCCACGACCTTACAACTACAACGTTCTAGATCTAGCAGGATTTCATTCACCGATAGATTCCAAATTAGTGTAGACAGTACTCCTCCTTGTGGGGTCCCTCTGTTTACAAACCTTGTTAGAGTTGTGGACCCTAGACATGCTGTTATGCGTCTTCTGTTGAGCAGACTTTGAATTAGTCTAATCAAACTAGAATTAACTTTTAGATATGACAATTACCGCATCTGAGTGAATGTTGTTAAACGCCCCTTCTATGTCAAGAAATGCCACCATGGTGAATTCCTTGAAATGCAAGGATGACTCGATAGTGCTCGCAAGTTCGTGCAGGGCTGATTCTGTAGACTTCCCCTTATTGTAAGCATGTTGATTCCCCGACAGGAGTTTTGTATCCAGGTTTTCCCTAATGAAATAATCTAAAAGTATTTCCAGACAGGGGATAATGTACTTTAACATTTGAAAAAGGATTAACATCAAAGGATCGTGATGGCTTCAAAAAAAAACAAGAATATATGGAAAAAGAGGAACGTCAGCTTCTTACTCAAACGTTTTATGGATGGAGCGCAGAAATGATGAAACATATTGGAAAATGATGAAAACCCGACAAAATCGACCAGCCTTTAGCAAAATGATTAATATGACTCTAGATTCAAAAAGTATAATCGTTGCTGTCAACAAAATTTCTCTGAATTTTTAAAAAAATATAATGTCTCTAAAATTTCTCTGAATTTTTTTTTTTAAGTATGTAAAAATAAGTAAATTCATAAAGTAGGAAAGTAATAGTAAGTAATGAAAGAAGTCCAATTTAGTCGCACTGTCGGATTGGCGGTGATGTTGTAAGTATAAATGGTTTTAAGTCCTCATAGTAGTACAAAGTTGGGGTTTTCCCAGTTTTCAGAAATCCTAGTCCTATTATTAATTATTATTATTAATATTATAAAATCGTTTGTTTGTCTGTTTGTTTGTTTGTTTGTTTGTTTGTTCCAGCATCACGCCTAAACGGCTGAACCGATTTTCTTGAAACTTGGTGGACAGATAGACCAATGCCTGGGAAGTGCCATAGGCTACTTTGATTTTCGATTTTCCGCCAAGTAATTTTCGACCACTTGACCACAGAGGCTCCTGTTAAAGCTAGAGAGCTGAAATTTTGCACACACATAGACTGGAGTGTTGTATAAACTACGGACTACTCGCTTAATCATATTTCGGCCAGTGGTCAGTTGTAGCGCTATCAAAAACTTGCGTTTTGTTTTTGTCGTTTCGGAATCCTCTTATAAGATACAAAGTTAAAACTTTGTATATATGAAGTACTATAAACCGCAAATATATGCGCGAAAAATTATTTTGAATTATCTGAATGTGGTTAGTTTAACTGTGACCCGAACAATTTTCATTATTTCTCTGATTTTAAAAGATCCTTAAGAGCCAATGATTTACAAATTTATATGTACAGACTGATCTCAATGGAGATGCGAAAATTACAATTCGATGTCCAGTCTGAGGTCAAACCGGACATAAAACCGCGTCTTAAAATTTTTAAAGCCTTTTCAAAATATATCGCTCACCACTTACTGTGGTAACCTATCTAATCAATTCGGTCACTTCTCCGACTGTGGTCAGTTTAGCAGTGACCATATCAATTTCCACACTTTCTGTACTTTAATAGTCCTTTAAGAGCTATAATCCTAATAATTTATGTTTGTATACTGATCTCCAAGGGATGCGATTTTACACCAAGCGACTTTTGACCGCTTGACCAATACGGTACCTTTAAGAAGTAGGAAGCTTTAAATTTTGCTTTTGTATAGGCTTGAGTGTTGTACATCCTTCGGTCTATTCACACAGTCGTTTTTGACACGTAGTCAGTTGTCGCGCTATCAAAACTTTAAATATTTTTTTGTATTTCAGAAGCGCCTAAAATGATACACCGATAAAATAATATTTAGTACTATAACCGAGAAATGCAATTATGCATTCTACGATTGTGGTCAGTTAAGCAATGACCAAAACCATTTTCAATCTTTACTGGATTTCAAGATTCTTTAAGAGTTTTTCATTCTTTCAATACATTAAAAATCCCATAAATTGCACTCTCATAGACATGAGTGTTGTATAAACCACGGGCACGTAGACGTTTTTCGGCCAGTTGTCACTTATAGCGCTATCAATTGTTTTTGTCCATTCTGAAGCCTCTTATAGGACACAAAGTTAAAACTTTGTAAATATAATAATTTTGAATTCTCTGACTGTGGTCAGTGAAGAAGTGGCCAAAACAATGTTCACTATTTTACAGATTGTAAAACTTCTAACCCCTGTTCAAAATATCTCTCTCACAACTTAATGTGGTAAGATATACATATATAACGTTGTCAATTCGGTCAAATCTCAGACTGTGGCCAGTGTAGCAGTGACCAATGCAATTTCCACTCTTTCTGTACTTTAAAGGGCCTAAAATGGCAATGTTAATACTAATTCAAGCGACTTTTGGCCGCTTGACCGTTGCGGCTCATATAACAGGTAGAAAGCTAGAAACTCCAGTGTGGTATAGCCTACGGACTATTAACATAGCCGTTTTTTGGCCAGTGGTCAACTCTCGCGCTTAAATTATACAAAGATAAAATAATATGTAGTATACACAGGAAAAAAAAATTTTTGAATTCTAAGATTGTTGTCAGTAGTGACCAAAGCAATTTTCATTCTTCCACTACATTTCAAAATTCTTTAAGATTTGTTCATTCTTCCAATAAAAATCCCATTAAGCTCTTTGGAGCAGCACATATATGTGCATAAAACGATCTTCAAGGAAATGGGTCGTCCGGCCTGAGGACAAGAGGTACACAAAAACGGAGATATAATGTTTAAAAGTCTTTTCGAAATATATCGCTCGCTATATAACAAAAATGTATACGAGTATATCGAAATTTGAAACATACATAGCATATTATGCATTTGTTTCTCAGCCACTTATTGGTGACCTCTTGACCACTGACCCCATAAAAGTTTTAATTTGAAAGTTTGCACACATATAGTACATTTGAGCTTTCATATTTACAGAATTTTTTACTGTTGTCAGTGAATTTGTTTGAGTTTTTGAGAGCATCTGGAGTTTGATAGACTTTCAAGTAGACTGATCCTGGATGTTAAACAAATTTTAAATTATCGGCGTATGATCAAATATTCGAAGGTATTTGTAAACCAACGATTTTAAATACGTATTTTTACATAAATTTTGCTATAGCCAACATTTTTTTAGTTTTTGGGTCCTTATTTTTTATTCAAAATCAAAAATAATACTAATGTTTGGATCACTGTTTTCAAAGACAACCCGGGCATCGCCGGGTTTTTAAATGCTAGTTTTCTATAAATTCTGTTAAAAGTCGCCTTCATAGTTTTCAGTCGCAGTTGGACATCACTTTTAGTTTTTTACATTTCTGTATATATTCTATTTAGGCGCCTGGCGATTGATATTAACGCTTCAGTCCTTCTTCCATTAGCACAAAATTGTTCGTGGTTATTGTTCCGCAGGATTTGTTCATCTTTGAAGAACTGAAGTAAAGGGTGGTTATATTTTAAGGGCCGATGTTGATTTTGAATAAAACACAAATTATTTAGGAAATTATTGTCATTTCTTTTTATTATGATGATATTGGTATGGTTCAATTATGTATGGAACAAAATATCGGCCAAATGGCCCCGCGACCTCGCCGGCACACCTCCATCCGATGGTCCAAATTTTCGATGACGCTGTGGCATAACTAAGCTCCTATGCCGTTAATGTGCCGAATTATCTCATCCTTTAGCTCTTGAATTGTTGCTGGCTTATCAAAGTACACCTTTTCTTTCAAATAACCCCAATGTAAGAAGATCTTGGCGGCCAATTGACATCGCCACGACGTGAGATAACACGGCCATTGCATTTGTTGCGCAAGAGAGCCATTGTTTCGTTGGCTGTGTGGCAAGTGGCACCGTCCTGTTGAAACCACTTATTGTCCACATCCATATC
Source organism: Eudasyphora cyanicolor (assembly GCA_963930755.1). Taxonomy (NCBI): domain Eukaryota; kingdom Metazoa; phylum Arthropoda; class Insecta; order Diptera; family Muscidae; genus Eudasyphora; species Eudasyphora cyanicolor. The sequence continues at coordinate 270,386,598 of OZ005736.1, forward strand.
TTCCAATTCGGGCCATAAAAAGTTCGTTATCATCTCACGATAGCGAACACCATTCACAGTAACTGCCTTACCGGCCTCATTTCGAAGAAGTATGGCCCGATGACGTCGCCAGCCCATAAGCCGCACCAAACGAACTGGGCGAGCATGCATAGATGTTTTCACATCTCCTATAGACCCGGTTTGCTGAAATTTGCGCATAATTCTCCCGATTGTAGACACATTTGGTCGATTATGCTGATCAAAAAAACATCACGAAGTGCACGAAATGCATTTTGATTTGAACGCCCATTTTCGTAAAAGGCTTAAAAACTTTAACGCGTTGCTCGATCGTGTATCTTTCCATGGTACAAATTGAGTCAGTCTGAAATTGGGAAATGTCAAATGAAATGCAGAAAAAAACTTGACGTTTAGGTGTGGTACACATTCAACATCGGCTCTTACAATTTAACTACCCTTTATTTATAGAAAATTTCTTAGAAAATTTTTATTTATAGAAAATTTCTTGGAAATTTTGTTATTATAGAAATTTTCTTAAACATTTTTTCATTTATAGACAATTTTTATATTTCTGGAAAATTTCTTGGAAGTTTTATATATCTGGAAAATTTCTTAGCAATTTTTAATTTATTTATTGTCGAGTAGAATATTTATTGTCGTATTTTGTAATCATATATGGCCTTATAGGCTCGGTTACTCCGATGAAAACAAATAAATTAAAATTAAATTAAATTTATCGAAAATTTCTTAGAAATTTTGTATTTATCGAAAATTTCTTAGAAATTTTTCATTTATCGAAAATTTCTTAGAAATTTTGTATTTATCGAAAATTTCTTAGAAATTTTGTATTTATCGAAAATTTCTTAGAAATTTTGTATTTATAGAAAATTTCTTAGAAATTTTGTATTTATAGAAAATTTCTTAGAAATTTTGTATTTATAGAAAATTTCTTAGAAATTTTGTATTTATAGAAAATTTCTTAGAAATTTTGTATTTATAGAAAATTTCTTAGAAATTTTGTATTTATAGAAAATTTCTTAGAAATTTTGTATTTATAGAAAATTTCTTAGAAATTTTGTATTTATAGAAAATTTCTTAGAAATTTTGTATTTATAGAAAATTTCTTAGAAATTTTGTATTTATAGAAAATTTCTTAGAAATTTTGTATTTATAGAAAATTTCTTAGAAATTTTGTATTTATAGAAAATTTCTTAGAAATTTTGTATTTGTAGAAAATTTCTTAGAAATTTTGTATTTGTAGAAAATTTCTTAGAAATTTTGTATTTATAGGAAATTTCTTAGAAATTTTGTATTTATAGGAAATTTCTTAGAAATTTTGTATTTATAGAAAATTTCTTAGAAATCCATCATAATTCGGTGATGGATCATCTGAAATCAAAAAGCCACAATTATTTGGTTAGATAATCATTTTGCCCCGTTAGCTTTATCGGGAATAAATAAACCTATATTCCTACAGCTTTAAATAAACAAAATATATATCGTTCGAAAGGTCTAATTCTCTTCTTTGCAAATTCGTTTAGAATTCGGATTTTGGGGGTGTCCGGCAAATTTCGTAGAACAAACGTTGTTTTACTCAGACAAATAGAATATAAGACATTCCTTCAGGCCGAAACGTCAAAATCTATCAGTTACGAACGAATAGGAATGAATTGTAACACGCGAAAAAAACAGTATTCCGCGAGCATTGATTGAACTTTTTTTGCACTTCTCGATTAATATTAATTTTTTAATTGTAACAATTAAAAAAAATTCGGAAAAATGGTCTGAAAATCCGCGAAAAACCTCACTCGTTGGAATCAAATTCCTATTCGTTCGTAACTGATAATTACTCGATACAGGAAGGAATGTCTTCTTAAATTATATTGTCTTTGGTTTTACTTGCCGGCATTCGATTCGATTGCCTGCTACTTTAGTTGGAAAATTAAGCAATGTTTGGAATTTGCCTTTTGTAAATTTAAAATTTGTAAATTAGAAAACTTATAAATATGCAAATCTGCTGGCTGAGAATGCAAAATGCTCCTAAAATATATGGTTCTCGAAGAAAAGTACATTTTAGAGAACCATTCTTTTCTAATTTTTAATATTCATTTTTTTTAAAATATTTTCCCAACGAATAATAACCCAAATAAAAACCAGTATTTGTTTTTTTTGTATTTTTTTGTAGTTTTATTATTTTATTTATTAATTTATTAAACATAAAATTAATTGTATGCATTTTTTGTTTACTCAGTTTTTATTTTTATTATTATTATTATTTTTTGTTATTATTACTTTATATTTACTTTAAAGTATATGCAAATATACTTTCTAAATATTTGTTTTTTGTTTTTGTCTTCTTATACAAAAAGTAATTTTATATGCAATATATAGTAAATTTTTTTATTCTGTTTTCCGTTTTTTTCTTTCTTTACTCTTAATTGATTTTTTATTTCGCTTGTTTTGCAATTTTATTTTCAAATTTTGTTCTGCTGTTAATTTATCAGTTGTTTTTCTTCCTTATTCTTGGTTTGATGAAGTTCTTTTGTAAAAAAAACTATCAAATTTGAGGAGGATTTTATTATTATTATTTTCTGTTTTTTTGCGATAGAAAAACAAAGTCAAATTTTTTCGATTTGAAAGGAATTTTTGTTTTGCGTTTGGAAATACAAAATATAAGTAATTGTATATATATATGATAATATATATATATATAAAACAAAAATAGTGAAAATTAAACAAAATGTTTTATTATTTTATAAAAAAAATTCAAAAAAAGTAAAGCGTTTTTAACAAAGTTATAACAAACAAAAAATTATTAGTGTAGTTTTGTTTTCTTTACGTTCAAAAAAGCGGGTGGTGGTGTTTTTTTTTGTTAAGTTTTTTTGTTGTTGTTAGGAGGTGTGTTTTAACTTTTTTTAAGTCTACTTAAAAAAGATTTGTTAAAAAAAATAATTAATTAATTAATTTATATAATAATAAAAATATGAATAATAATAATAAAAAATCAAGGATAGTATTTTAAAAGGGAGTGGTGTGGTGGTGTTTTTGTTGATATAAGTTGTTAAATTTTCTTTCTTTCTTAAATAAAAAAAAGAGGAATTATATTTGTAAAAAAAGAGATTTATAGCGGATGGATTTAATTGTTTCGTTTTAAACGAAAAACTTAGAAGCAAAAAGACGAGTACGGAGAGAGTAGACAAAAGAAGGACTTTTTTGTGGGGTTGATTTCCTTTGACGCGCTTTTCTGTAGTTAGTCAAACACTTTTGTGAGGGGAAAGAGGACTGATAGCAAAAGTTCTCTGAATGAAACGATTTGCAAAAAAAATCAGCTAAGAATTCGCTTAAGACTCTACGAGTTTGGTAAAACGTTTGAAGTTTTTTGTTTTTTTAATAGCTTTTTTAAAAACGGTTTTTGTTTCTTCTTTCAATTTCAAATATTTTTTGTTGTTGCGAAAACTTAAATGGTATTTGTATTTTATGTTTTGCTTTTGTTGTGGTTGTTGATTTTGTTCTTTTTGTATTTACGTATTGCTTTTGGAGGGGAAATTTATTTGGTGGAAATCTATGATTTCGTTTTAATTTTGAATTTCAAATGTTCACAAATGGGAAACGTTTAAAGGGAATATTAAATAAATTTCTTGTTCTTCTGGTTTCTCTGCAATTTAATTTTTTGTCTTTTGATTAGTTCTTTTCTTGTGAGGAGGGGGAAATTGGAGTATTTTTTTAAAAGTTTTTTCTGGGGAACTTTTATTTTTTTTTATTTCCTTTTTCTAATCTTTCTTTTTTTATTAAATTACAATATTTACCTTTTTGTTTCTTGTATATTTAAATTAGTTTATCGTATGTATATAATGTATGTATATAATGCAAAGTATATAAGTATATGATATTAAAGTTATATTTAATTTAAAAAGTAGGTTTTTGTTGGTTTTCTCTTGTTTTCTTTTCCTTAACTTTCTTTTACTTTTGTAATAATAAATTGTTAATTGGTTAATTTAAGAGTTTTTTGTTAAATTGTTTGCCGTTGTTGTTTTTATTGCTGTTATTCTTTGTTGTTGCTGTAGTGTAGTAGGAGCAGAGTTTGTCTGATTTTTGTTATTTATATCAAAAAAAAAGTTCAACAACATTCAAAACTTCGTTTTTTCGAACTATATGCCTGGGCGTTGTAATGACGAATAAAGTTTTATGGGTTTTTGTCTTTCCGTGTGTGTGTGGGCGGGCGTGTGTAAAACTATATTTGTGTATTTTTTCTCTTGTTGTATATAAATATCTGAATAATCGTTCTCAATATATTTATCTGTAATTTTTTTCTTAATATATAATATAGTAAAACTTTTATTTTCTCTCTAAAAAAAAACAAAAATCTCAAAAATTGTATCTTTAAAATGAAATTATGTTATAATTAGAATTTAAACAAAATTAGGTATTTTTTAAAATCCTCGTTTTGCTGCTCTCTTCGCAAAAGAAATGAAAATAGAAAACAACTATATTCTCTTCAAATTATCTTTTAGTTTCCTTGTTGGAGTTCAAGAGAATATTTACGTTTTCTTTTCTTCTCGCTTAATGATCGTTAGAGTTTTCTCTTAACTTCACATAAATTAGAAACAAAATAATGTTATTTTAGAAGGTTTTCTGAAGTCATATATTTCTTAAATATATCGATTTCTATACTTTTTTTCTACCCTTTGTTTTGTAGTTAAATAATTGCAAAAATGTTCTTATTTGTCCAGATCTTCAACGTTCTAGGATTTTTCTCTTCCGCTCCCGCTCGCTTGCTCGTTGGTTGGATTCTCTCTTGCTTTAGTAGCAAAAAAACAAATTATATATGTTTTTATTTTGTTTGGATTTTTGGTATTTCGCATAAAGTGGTTGTTGTTGTTGTGGTTTTCTTGTTGTTGTTATTGGCTTTCGTTTAAGTATATTTTTTATTTTTTATTCTCTTTAGTAAATCGTTTATGTAGATATAGATCTCTTTTCTCTTTTTGCATATAATTCTCTCTCTGTGTGGTTTTTTCTGCTTTAGATTATTTTCTCTTCGAAAAATAGTTAAAATGTTTATTTGCTTTGTTTTTCTTTTTCTTCTTCTGTTTGTTATATTATTTTTCAGTTTATGCATCTAATTAATTGTCTTCGGTAAGCTCGCCACCATCTTCTTTGACTTTTTCTTCGCGTGGTTTAGCATTACCAAATATAGCAGCGGCCTGCTTTGTCTCCGCAAGTCCATTGATCGGAGCGTCTACGGTACGAGGTTTCAATTGAAGTCGGGGTCTATCGCTGTCGTCTGCAAAATAGATAAAAAAGATGTTAATACCAAAAAAATAATTTTAAAATATATCGAGTTGAATCGATTGGTAAATGCCTCGTTTTAAAAAAACTCGTACAAAACTTTTATTTTGGTAGAATTTTTGTCAGAAGAGTAACAAAATTTTCACCAAAAACAGTGTTCACGAATGTTTTTGCTATAGGAGCCCTATTTAACGAGGTATGACCGTTTTAAGTTTTGTAAATAAATTTTCAATTTTTCACCAAAGAATAGTGTTTACGAAACTTCGTTCCTTTGGTCCAAGGAGCCTTATTTAACGGGATATGGTCGTTTAAAGTGTTGGGATCAAATTTCTAATTTTTCACCAAAACATAATGATTACGATTATTATCGTCCTTTTGTCTCTTAAAGTTTTGAAAAGAAATTTCGAATTTTTCACCAAATTACGAATGTTCGTCCGTCCTTCTTGTCTTTACTTGAGGAGATTTTACCGTTTTTTAAAATGTTTGGAAATAAATTTCCAATTTTTCACCAAAGAATACACTAATTTGGAATCTAGCGGTGAATGTAATCCTGTTAAATCTGGAACGTTGAGGCTGCAAAGTCGTGGCATTTGCGGAGGACGTTGCAAACGCTGTAACCGGCAAATTCCCCAACGTTCTCAAAGACATTAGACATACAGGTGGCTCTGAAAAAATTGGCCAGATTAGTGGTTTGAGCGTTAGCCCAAATACGACGGAATTGGTTCTTTATTCCATGAAGAATAAGGTTCCACATGTGGACCCGCCTCGACTAAATGGAACTGAGCTTGTCTTCTCTGAAAGTGTACATTTTCTAGATGCAATCCTAGCCAAGAAATTGTCCTTCAGGCCTAATGTATTGGAACGGGTAAGGAAGACCAACATCGCCTTATATTCCTGTCGAAAAGGTGTAGTGGCACGTTGGGGCCTCTCTCCTAAAATCGTCCATTGGATATACGTATATAGCAGTAGTTCGCCTAATACTACTGTACGGCATTATTGTACTAGTGTGGTCGACGGCAGCTGAGAACTCCCTGCCTATGAGTAAGCGGGACTTTATGGACTACAGCCTCTGAGTCTCTACAAGTCCTACTCCATCTACTGTCGATTGATTGATTATATTGTGGTTAGAGAAGTTGCAACCAGAGCGGAATTAAGATTGAACTGTAGGTATAAGAACTACGGTCACATGAGGATATCACAATGTAATGCTATGTTAACCGACCGACTGGACTATATACCAACTGTGTACACCTTTGAGTATGATTTACAATAAAAAATGTGTGGTTTTGGGAAGTATGCCTCAATCTTAACAAAAATAGGTTGTAGGCCTATGTTTTTTTGTTGCAAAGCGATATCTTCGCGATTTGATAAATGCATTTCTTTCGAATAACAGGTACATATTGATAACTTCATTCCAAAGTATGCTAAGTCGACTTAGCGTGTTTCTAGGGACAATGCATTTTTAAATTCTATTTATTCCAAACTATATTCAGTATACATTTAGTGTTTATCCGCCAACGCATTCAAAATGTATGCACATAAAACAGTAGATGTCATTCGATTTGCATTATAAAAGAAATAATTTCATACGCCTCTCATGAAAAACTATCTGTTTCGACATAGCATATTTTGGAATAAAATAATATATAATAACAGTTCTATATATTTATATACTAGCGGACCCGGCGAACTTCGCCTCGCCCCAATTTAACGCCTTCAGATAATCTCCAGAGTGATAATAAAACACAGATAGTTAAAATTTTAATGCGATTTGTTTAAAAGGAATCGAAATCAGTAGAGAGCGATGTGATAAACAACAAACAACGAAGACAGAAGACAGGCAACGTACAGATGACCGTGCGAAAAACAGGGAAATTCGAGATTAATTCCACAGACTTCCTACGATTTGTCTTGAGATTTATTGATTGTCATCGTAAAAGCCAATCGTACAGGGAACTGAATCCGCTTGAATTGGAATGAAAGATCAGTTGGAATAATCGGAATTCGTGGGATAAGGACTTCCTCTCCTTTGAATTTTCCCTTGATGATCGTCGCCTGAATCACATTGTCCATCAGTTTCATAATGGACAACCGCGAACTATGCACAATTTCGGATGATTCAGATTCCGCAACATGATTATGATCGATTCCACCTTCAGCTGTAAATTATGCGGCGGAGCTCCTGGCACATCAAGCGAGTTCGATTTTACTTTGAATAATAAAATGCATGCTATCGACGTCCTTATTCTTCGCTGCTAATATTGCCCATTCACTAATCTAATCGAGATTTGGAAACACTTTGGTGATGAGTTCCTCGTTCGACGATGTGTACTCGCAAAAATTTGCCGGGAACAATATCAATGCAGTGGAAACATCAACAGTAATTTGGCCATTGCCAAGCGCCAACAGTTGTTTCGAGAATTCAAGAGCCGATGAGTCGTTCTGCAACGCGACTCTCATGTTCGTGGTCAATTTCAACTTCTTGACATGCCGCCACAAAGACCACGATTTCAGGCATGCATTAGTTTCATCGGCAGTAGATTTCGGGATGACGGGAAGCGTTTGACGAAAATCTCCGGAGAGCAATATCATAGACTCACCAAATTGTCTCAAATCACGTCGTAAATCCTTCATCGTTCGGTCAACTGCCTCCAGAGCTCCTTTATGCGCCATCGTGCATTCATCCGAAATTATGATTTTGCAGTGCCCGCAATCCAATAAGATAACCTTACCTCTTATACTCAAACTTATTATCTGAAAAAATTTTCGAACTGATAAATATCGCGTTGAATTTTAATTGATCGTAATGCTTGTACCGTTTGTCGATGTGATACGCGAAATCAGTGTAACAATACGCAAAACTCGAATGAATTGCAGCAAGAAAAATAGCACATACTCGTACATATGTTTAATAGAAAACTTTTTTGTTTAATAGAAAATTAATAAAAAAAAATTGGATTCAAAAAGAGAGTAGTAGATAGGAACAGTAGGAATCTCGCAAGAAATAGCAATTTTCGATTTTCCCAATTTTCCGACTTTTTTCCAAAATTTTCTTGTGTATTCTTCTTATTTGGCCGGAGACCTGTCCGAATTGGTGCTAATCACCGAAATCGGTCCAGGCGTTCTCGAGTTATAAGCGTAGTAACTAACATCACTTTCTTTTTTATATATAAGATATACAAGAATATAAAAGAAAAAAAATAAGGTTTATAAAACCTTACCTATACTACCTAAGGGTGCCACCGACGATGGACGATCATTGTTGAAATGGCCACGATCGCCGCCGCGTTCAGCGCCACGTTCTCCGCCACGATCACCGCCACGATTCCTGCTAAAGTTATTGTAACGATCATTGTTGCCACCATCTCGACTTTGGCCACCATAGCTGCCTTCGCGTTGATTACGATCATTGTAACGGTCGTCGTTATTGAAATTACCATAACGACCACGAGCGGCGGGACGATCTATATTAAAAAAAAATCCGAAAGAACAAAAACAAGAAGAAAAATACAAAAATTAGTAACGGTATGGAAAATAAGTTACACCATCATATTATTAGATTCTGATGATCTTTTAATTAAAGAATTTAATATGCAAGAATCTTGTTTGCAAAATTTCTCATAAAATGATAGTGTAGCTTGTTTTTAAATGGTTTGGAGTTTTTGCTTTTTTTTTTTTTGGAGAAAACAAAGAATTCAGTGGTGAAGAAATTTTGTAAGGATTTGGGAGGGTTGCTACAGGCGGGTGTAATTTTTGCGGTAATTTGTTCATACTTTTTCGAAATTTTTTTTGGTCATGCATTTCAGTTTCTAGCCAAGAATAACCAAATATTAGGTTTGTAACAAACGGAAAGCCAAAATGTTTTGGGTAAGTTTGTAAGTAAGGTAATAAAAATATTATCAGATCATAGCTAAAACAAGAGAAAAGTTTTGTTAAGAAATTCAAGAACAACAGAAAATAGGTGTAAAACAAATGGTAACTACAGAAAACAAAGTAGTATTTGGGTGTGTTTGGTGTTTGTGTGTGATATTTTTTTTGGTAGTTAATATAAGACGTGCTTATAAATTTACCGGAGTATCCTCTATTCATACCACCGCCGCCGCCTCCACGATTTCTATCATTGTGACCACCATGATTATCATTGTACGAACCTCTGTTGTCGCGATCGCCACCGCGATCATGACCACGATCGCCGCCACGATCTCCACCGCGATCTAAACCACGATTACCTCCACCGCCGCCGCCGCCACCACCGCGGCCAAAGTTCTGATGGCCACCCTGTCGGGGAGGACCACGATTTTTGTTAAAACCGCCGCCACCACCACCACTAGAATGAGAATAAATGAACATAGATAAATATTTAACAATTGTTGCATTTGAAATGTAACCCACCGATCGTTTTTCCTGCGTTCGGCTATATCAATTCTTAACGGCGCTCCATTGTCATCTACATTAATTAAACCGTCGCGACGCAGAACCTCTTCCAGCGTCTCCAGAGTATCGAATTCCACATAACAGAAGCCTTTAAACACATCCGTGACACGATCATTAACTAAACGTACACTCTTCACTTCGAAACCAAGACTTTCGAAAATTTTAACGACATCGCCTTGGACCAGACCTTGGGGTAAATTGCCCACGTAGGCAATATAGGGGGGTTCGGTAGGTAGCTGCTTGCCACCTCCATAATTTCTGCAAATAAATATAATTTAAAGGAAAATTTAATAACAAAAATAATTGGAGAAGAAAACGTGGATATAATGTACAATTTTGTGGTTAGAGAGAGTCGACCTCTGAGGTCTTCCTCTACACTAGAGTCGACCTCTGAGGTCTTCCTCTATACTAGAGTCGACCTCTGAGGTCTTCCTCTATACTAGAGTCGACCTCTGAGGTCTTCCTCTATACTAGAGTCGACCTCTGAGGTCTTCCTCTATACTAGAGTCGACCTCTGAGGTCTTCCTCTATACTAGAGTCGACCTCTGAGGTCTTCCTCTATACTAGAGTCGACCTCTGAGGTCTTCCTCTATACTAGAGTCGACCTCTGAGGTCTTCCTCTATACTAGAGTCGACCTCTGAGGTCTTCCTCTATACTAGAGTCGACCTCTGAGGTCTTCCTCTATACTAGAGTCGACCTCTGAGGTCTTCCTCTATACTAGAGTCGAACTCTGAGGTCTTTCTCTATGCTAGAGTCAACCTCTGAGGTATTTCTCTATACTAGAGTCAACCTCTGAGGTATTTCTATATACTAGAGTCAACCTCTGAGGCATTTCTCTATACTAGAGTCGACCTCTGAGGTCTTCCTCTATACTAGAGTCGACCTCTGAGGTCTTCCTCTATACTAGAGTCGACCTCTGAGGTCTTCCTCTATACTAGAGTCGACCTCTGAGGTCTTCCTCTATACTAGAGTCGACCTCTGGGTTCTTCCTCTATACTAGTCATCCTCTGAGGACTTTCTCTAAAAACTAAATATCAAATAAATTTGTTCTTACATAGCCTAGAATCGGATTATAATTGAAGTTAAGTCCTTGATAACAAAGGCAATGCAGAACTTTGGAATGAATTTTGAGACCAATAAACCATCTAAAGGGTGGGCCATTTAAAATTTTAAATTTGAACTACCGATTATTTGGACTTGTGATTTGAGCCCTTTGGACTATTTTCTGTGGGGAGACATTAAGGATAAATGTTACGCAAAGCATCCAGAGACAATTGAAGCGTTGAAACATGAAATGGAAGTTGCCATTGGAATGATTCGTCCCGAAACAATCGAAAATGCACTGAAAAATTGGCAAAAATATGGCACTTACAATCAAGGCCATTACGGCATTTACTAACAAGGCCATTATGGCACTTACTAACAAGGCCATTATGGCACTTAATTTGATTTGGCAGTAGCCAGGTACTGCCAAGCCAGTTATTAATTGACAAAGTTCAACATTTCCAATAAAACCAGAAATTTGAAAAAATTACCAGTACTTTTTTTATAGTCGATTCGAATTAAAAATGGCCCTCCCTTTATGACCTGAGCCGTAGATTCCCAAATACTATGGCGAAAAAAAAAATTAAATAAATTTGCAATTACTTAACCAAAAAGATGATTGCAATTAAAGTTCACTCGCTTATACATAGTTAGAAGAGGGTGTATGCAGATTAATTGAATTTTGAGTCCCATAAATCTACCAAACCTGATTAACAACCCAATTAAACCAAAGTTTTCATGCTGATCAGCTTGACTTAGAATTTAATATCAAATACATATGCCGCCATTTCTTAACCGAGAAGCGGATGAAAATAAAATTTCCTTTTTAGCCATACAAAGCTCCCAAGACCAATGTCATAGATTCTTTACAATAAATATGTCCCACGGCTCGGTTTAATATTGAATAAATAAAATAAAAATAAATAAAAATATAAAATAAATTTGTCAGTTCTTAGTCGAGAAGTTGATTACAATGAAAATCCATTCACTCATAGTAGAGGCAATGTAAAGATTGAGTTTTGTGCCTTATAAAAATCCTAAGACCAGTGCTACAGTCTCCAAATTCAAATCAAATAGTTAAGCAAGTTCTAAGCCAAGAAGCGGGTACATTAAAAATGCATTCGCTATAAAGCTCCTAAAAACAGAACAATAGCTTGTTGATAATAAATATTAATTAAGTCTTTAAGAGGGATAATAGACATTTCTGTGTAACAATGAATTTTCGGAATTTGAGGGTGTGAGAAGTGGAGTAGCTCAAGCATCTATGTGGACCCCACTTTTGTAAATTCTTTTCACGAGCGACTACGGATTCATACGCTGATGACAGTCTTATGTATGCTTATGATGAGTCAGTCCCCAATCAATGCGTTGTGAAAAATGTGGAATTAAAGTAATTACCGCAAGAGTAGGTAGAGCCTTTCACGAAATGACATATGGTGTTCCAACATCTTGGCAAAAAGGAAAATTGTGTTTATCCCCAAAGCTGGAAAAATCCAGCACTGTAAGACGAATCATTCCCAATGAGAAACCTTGAAAGAATCATAGGAAAAGATATCGATTCGATTCTGCAATTTTTTCCAAGCAAGTGTAAAATTTTTTTCGACCAATTGCCTCTTATGGATTCCCCGTCTGGTGGCCGATAACAATTCTACGGACATACACAATGAAGTTAAGTAGAATAAAAAGAGTGGCTTGCATCAGGTTATTTTCTTCTTTATTATGAAATGAACATCCGATCATTTATATCAAAAAATTGCATTTTTCTTTGAATACCAAAATAACACCTCTTGTTGGAAAACCCTTTATTTCCTTTAAAAACTTGACATTAAAGTACGTATTGTTATCACTAAAATATTTCGTCATCAGAAACGAAAAAGGGCCTATCATCATATTTGAAAATTTTACAGGAGAAGCAAAAAACTAAATAAAATGAAAAGTACTGTAGTTAGATAAACGGGGTTTTCAGGATAATATCTTAACATATTGAGGCATATATAAAATCACACAAACATGATTTATAACTGGTTTGCGAAAATTGCGTGAAATAGGATTTTTTAACTATGAAAAAAGAAACAATTTGTTGTTAGGCCCTTTTGAATTTCGTTAATAAATTCGCCATTTTTGATAGCAGGTCGCTAAAAATTTGCAAGAATGTGTATTTTGATGCAGTGTACCGAAATCCATCAAAAACAGAATTTTCATTTTTCTTGTTGTTACGCCCTTTTTCGTTTCTGATGACGATTTGCATTTAAATTTCATTCTCAGATATGAAAAGTTTATTTGAAATATGTATGTATATCCGTTTCAATTCGATTTGTGATTGAGAGGCAAACTTTGTGGAAAAAATATCTGAAATGACAGATATTTGACTCACCTCATCGATGAGGACTTATATATTAGTTCCAGTGAGGAACTAGTATACAGTGCCAGAATAGTTCAAACCGCTTTTGCTTAAGAAAGACTAGACTAATGTTGGTTTTGATTCTGAAAAATTTTGCTTCGTCGTCGCGAAATTCTTGAAAATATTTGCCTTTTTTAGGTGGAAATGATGTAGTTCCTCGAATTAAACTTGGCTCCTATTTCAAAATTGCAAAATGTGGTATACAAATGTGTGTTCGGAAAAAAGGCAACGAAAATGTTGCATTTTGTTGCAGAAACGCAATAGCCACTAGTATTGGGTCATTGACACCTAGAGATGCCAGTATTAATATAATATCCCGAGTTCTAAATTGAGATAAAAGCAAAGATGAAACAATATTTTTTATCAATAGAATACTAACCTTACCAGATGCAAACTCGGACTTTTTACTTTTTGTCTCAGTAAAAACAATTCTTCTTCGTTTATGTTGTATAGATAAGGTAGGTAGTGAAACGTAAACAAACCAACAGAAACTTTGCAAACCACTCACTCCACGTGCCAAGCCCCACAAATGTTTTCGTAGCAGTTGGTTGGTGTGAATGAGATATTAGAAAGCAAAAAAACAACCAACCCCTCCTCTTCCTTCAGTGACAACACTAACACAATAATATTTTCTTATCAAAAACACAAATCTCAATGTCTAAATGTCCATAATCAATATACAAAACGTTATATAATAATGAAATAAGGGACTTCCCATGAATCCGATACAACAAAGACCGGTGTCAATCCAATTGGATTTCCAAACATTGACATTTGTGAGAGCATTTCTCTAAATATGACCATGATTTGTGTGGTAAACATTACAGAAAATGTGGGAGGGTGTAGCCTAAAATCATAGTGATGGGAAGAGTTTTGGGTTACCTTCTTCCCCCAACTTTCGTGTGGGGATAAATTAAACGTAAATATTTCTCGTCAAAGAAAGGTAACTATAAAATCCGGGGGAAAATGAGCTCGGCTGGCCAGGATAAGCTACCTATCCTAATTTTGATTTCTTTTGGCCCAACTAATGTCCAAAAACAACAGCAACAACGATGGACGACGTCATTAGGGAAGAATAATATTAAAAGTACAAAAATAAGACCAACACGCACTCATCGCCTATGTTAGGCTAGGGGAGGGGGAGGCGAATGTGCTGGTTGAGGAGGCATAACAAATAAAGCCGAAAAAGCCAAATGAGGGAAAGAGAAGACACACCAAAGCGGCCGACCGACCGATGTCAACGGTAGTGACGATGATGATGATGGGAACAGAACCAGAACTTTACTGGCGAATATTTTGGCAACCGAGACGCGCGCAGCGTGCTGCTCTGCTCAGAGCCAGCAGAATTTAATAGAACACATTTTTTGTTCCGTATATCGTACTTTGACATTTTCCCACCCTACGACGACAAACCCGCAAACCCTTTTTCAGCAAACGGCGGCGAGGGATAAAAACACCGACCGGGAAAACAAAAGCACCTGAAAATTTAAGGCACTATATAAATAAAACGTTAGCGGTACACAAAATCTTACTTCCTCTTCAGAAAAATGCTTCCACCATACAATTTTCCATGAATTCTCTTCTCTCTCTCACACACACACACGCACACTCAAAGAAGAGGAAGAAATTATAGCTGCGGCGGCAGCAAAAATCATTGAATTAATGTCATACGGCAACGTTGTTGGTTTCATCCATCCATCCATGTGTGTACAGATGTATGTGTGTAGTAGAGGTATCATCGCTCATGCATATACACCCAAACACACTACAAAAATTCACCAATTTTCTTAAGCGTTTTTTTCACTATTATTTATCAATTATTTTGCATAAACTTATTGAACACCATCAGCAGATATCAGAAATTTACAAATTGTTTGATTTTTAGGCAGTTTTTGTTGTTAAAATTCACAAAATAACAGAATATTTACCTAGATTGCTCAAAACCACCTCTTCCAGCCATGTTTTATTTTTTATGTCTCGCTTGCAGTGTTGCGAAAATATCGAGTATTTCAGTACCCGGTATTCGTTATCGTTCTACAGCGTACGTAATCGAAATAGCCGCCGGCATCAATTGATGTGACGCCGTTAAAATAGCCTTAAGTGACCCACAGACGATCAAATTTGCATATGGTGGTCATAGGCGTGAACACGAACACGAGTTTGATGTCAAGCAATTTTATCGTCTACGGGCCCCATACGAATCTAAACCCAATCAAACACGCTGTCGGCAACGGCCAATGATTTCACATATATTTACTAAAGGGTGTCCCAAGAAGAACGCAATTTTTAAATCTCGCAACATTCGAAGTGTCATTGTTTGACATTTGAATAATTGTTATTGTTTGTTAGTAGAAGGTACGAGGTTAGTAAAAATGGAGAAGGACAGCGAAGGGAGTTCGTTAATTGGGTATTGGAGAGACAACATGAAAATGCTGATTTTGCCGATAAAATCATCTTCAGTGACGAGGCCCATTTTCATTTTGATGGCTTCGTCAATAGGCAGAATTGTCGCATTTGGGGTGCGGAAAATCCTCGAGTGATTCACGAGAAGCAAATGCATCCTCAACGTGTCACTGTGTGGTGTGGTTTTTGGGCTGGAGGAATCATTGGACCTTTTTTTATGAAAATGAGGCAGGTCAAGCGCAAACAGTCAATGGTGTTCGGTATCGTGAAATGATAACCAGTTTTTTCTTGCCTAGAATTGAAGAAATGAATGTGGAGGGCATGTGGTTCCAACAAGACGGCGCCACATGTCATACAGCCAGAGAAACAATTCAATTGCTGCATCAGTAATTAAAAAATTGCGCTCTTCTTGGGACACCCTTTATGAGCATGGCAAAAACCGCGGCGACTGGCGGTGGTGGCTGGAGTCTAGCCGCCGAAACAGCGCTGCCAGTTTAGGGGATTTATCCCCAATTTGGGGATTTTTCTTCGCGAATGGGGATATATTTTTGGTTTGGGGATCCGGGGATTTGGAGGGGATTGCAATTTTTTATAATTACAGTAATTTTCGCTTATAACGAACCCGCTTAAAACGAACTTTCGCCTAAAACGAACCAATTTCAAAAGCACGTGCTTTATTTCTAATAAACCATGAAATTTTTGTCGCTTATTACGAACCCGTTGAAAGCGATCTTTCGGTTATAACAAACTATTCGATTAAACGATTGTTCAAGCTCGAGGTCTGGTTTGTTCAATGACAATTGAATACTATAGACGTCGCATGGTATTTACAGACTTTATCCGCAAGGTGGCGTCCGAGCAGCCTTTCTCTCATTCTCAAATTCCTCTCTCAATTATTTCTCTGTCAAAGCATGCCGACTTTTTTGTACTCTCAAATAATTTCTGAGAAGGGAGTGAGTTTGTTTTGTTGTTGAATGTTTTGAAGTTGGAATATAATAAAATTAATGATGAAAATCTTTTCTCTTTGCAGAACGCTCTCTTTACAGTTTAGGCAGACAAAGCGCCATCTTCAATATGCAGACATACTAAACGAATTGTCAAACTCCATGCGACGTCTATAGTATTCAATTGTCATTGGTTTGTTTTTAAATTTTTTTATTTATTTATTTCCAATATTTCGGAATTATCTTTTGAATTCCGTCATCAGGGATCATGTTGTGTAAAAGTAAAAACACAACAACAAACAATACTTAAAAACTACTGTAGTGTGACTACTACCGTCGGATGTAAATATTGCAAATCCGACGGTAGTAGTCTTTTATCGAATAATTTACAACAAAAAGGTCGAATAAAAACCAAAAATATTGGTTATAACAAACTTTATTTGCATTCAAAATTTGTTTATTTTTCGGTTAAAACGAATTAAGACAATGGGACTATAATTTACGCCGTGCGAATCGAAAAATTATACTTCTGGTAGACAACTGCCAAGCTCATCCAGATACAAAGAACTTAGAGTGCATTAAATTAGTGTTTATGCCTCCAAATACAAGCTCAGTTTTACAACCTATGGACCAAGGTGTCATTCACGCATTGAAAAGTAAATATCGCCACTTGCTTCTCTCAAAAATTGTTAATTCGGTTGATATGGGTGAAGATAACTTTAAAGTTAGTATACTGGACGCAATCAATTTTTTGCATATGGCATGGTTAAAAGTCAGCAAAACAACAGTTGCTAATTGCTTTCGGCACGGCGGATTTACCAGCAATGAAGATGAGTTCGACTCGGATGATGATCTGCCATTAATAGAATTGCTAAATCAACCAATGGAAACATTTACAGATGGTAATAAAAAGGGTTTGTTGAGTTGTCGTACTTTAAATTAACCTTTATTATTTGCATTTACAGTTAGGATAGAAAGCTTCAACGATTACATATGTTTTGATGACGACCTTGTAACTACGGAAGAATTGGACGACGCAGCTATTTTGCAGTCTGTTCGCGCTGATGATGACGACCTTGACGACAATATGGACAACGAAGAGCCAATCCGAGTCACAACTGCCCTGGATGCAATGTGTAGCGTAAGCTATGTAAGAACTTTTCTTCAGTCACGCGACACTCCACAACAAATTCTTGATCACTTGGCTCAAGTAGAAGTGTATATAAATGAAACTAATCATATAACTGATTTTTTTAAAAACAAATTTTTTTTATACATATGTATTAAAATATCCCAAAATTGTCTTTAATAAATCAATGCATGTGCACTTACATACATAAATTGTTTTCTTCAAGTCTTCATTTAAACCGAACTTCGTTTAAAACGAACTAGTTTACCCAGTCCCTTGAAGTTCGCTTTAAGCGAAAATTACTGTACATGTCTTTATTTATGTTAAAATTTATATTTTCTGTTAAATCTATTTTTTTTAAATGCGTCCGTAAAAATGTTGTCAAAAGTTCCTACAAAAAGTAGCTTGACTCGCAGTGTATTAGAGTACGACTTAAATAGAGAACCTGTAGTAATTGACAATACGTATTTCTATAGATATTTATAAATCTTAATTGAAGCCAAATGCGGTTTATAAAATTCTTCCGAGACGACATTACGAACAATTTAAGCTAATTTTGGAGTAAAGTTTACTAGGAACAGGATTCTGCTGGTCCAACCCGATTTTAAAGAACTGGAATCGCTGGTATTAACCCCTTGATGTACTTTATAAACAATTCAGTGTGTTATCAATTTTTTAGTCCATTGGCAGAAATGATCAAACTTTTGATACCAAAAACATGTACAAAAAAATTAGATGATATTTGATAATTTGACAACGAACATTTTGTACAAACAAAAATAATTTTGGTACAAAATACATTGAATTGTAAAATACATCATTCACATAAGTTAAAATATTTTCTGGGGATTTTTTTGGGGATGAGAAATCTTTTTTTGGGGATTTAGGGGATAAAAATAAAAATTTGGGGATTCGGCACAAAAAAAAACTGGCAAGCCTGCGCCGAAAATAAATAAATATATCTCTCTTTCTCTCATTTTCTCAGTGATAATGTTGCCACATCTTTGTAAAAACGGAGTGAAAAATACGTGTTTATAAACATATTTCAGCAACATATTCTAAAAAATTCCCTGCAACATACAAAGAGAGACGATTGGCCGTCATCCGCTGACTCCTTCATTTAGTTTCGACGCTAGAAAATTGAACCACCGTCGTCGCCAGCTGGTTTGGTTGGGTTTGGACTCTAAGTATGACTTGTGTGCCGTCTTTCGAAAAATAACTGCGCCGGCGTCAAGGAAACATACCTCGTCTGATGGTATATTCCATATTCAGCGATGAGACCCATTTTTGATAAATGGGTACACCAACAAACAAAATTGTCGAATTTGGAACAGTACCAATACACATGAGATCCAAGAGCGTCCAATGCATCCCGAAGCAGTCAATGTTTGCTATGGTCTGGCGGCGTCATTGGTCGAAGTTTTTACCAACTTCACGTTTCACGTGCCACACAGCTTACCACATTGGACATTCTGTACGAGCAGTATTTTTACATTCGGGATTCGGATACAATATATGGGGGCAGTAAACATTCAAACCTGTTTTTTTTTTAAACTCTTAAATTTTGTGATGAAAAAGATATAAAAAAAATTTATTATATATATATATATATAGGGTGATCTAGGTTAGGTTAGGTTAGGTTGAAGAGAGGTGACGTTTAAACGTCTCATGTCCATGGACATACACTTAAGCCAGTGGTTCGGCCTGTTGTGCGCTCCTAGGGTGATCTAAGTAGATATACTTTTTTCAATAGCCTTTTATTCACAGATCACGTGTGAGTCGTGTCATGCTGTCATGTTATTTTTGTTGAGTATTGTTTGGCATTTCATCATGGAAAGACTTACGCCTGGACAACGTTTACAAAATATTCAGTTTTATTATCAAAATAATCGTTCATCATGGAAAGACTTACGCCTGAACAACGTTTACAAATTATTCAGTTTTATTATCAAAATAATCGTTCGCCAATTGCGCCAAGTCCATTTTTTTTAAATCTAAAAAAACACTTTCCAGTCGACCCACGACCTTGACACCCATGAACAATATTTTAGCTCTCGTTAAGAGCTATCTTTTTGCCATTGACCGATTCCCGATCCGACGTACCGGAATCATCGGTCCATATTTCTTCAAAAATGATTCCGGTGAGAACGTAACCGTCAATGTATCGAGACGAGTGAGAACGTAACTCGTGATATCGGCGACATTTGGGGCCTGTTTCTGTAACTTTTTTTCGTTCGTCTACTGCGAACGATCAAAAATCACTCAATTATTCCGAGAAATCTATAAATCGCAGAAGTTTATAATTCGTTGTGTCTGTAGGAAATCATGTAAAAAGCTTGTTCCTAAAATATTTCTAACCTGCGTTTTATAGAATTCAAGTAATAGCTGAGAGAATTTTGATCGTTCGCCGTAGACGAACGAAAATAAGTTACAGAAACAGGCCCTTGGTTTCAACAAGACGGCGCCACTTCCCACACATCGCATCAATCAATGGATTTATTGAGAGAACACTTCGGTGAACAGATAATTTCACATTTTGGGCCGGTCGATTGGCCACCAAGATCGTGTGATATCACACCGTCTACGGATGGATCATCTGAGACGTAGCCGCGGCTAACATTTGATACATAATCTTCAAAAAATAAATGCCAATGATAATAAACATTCCCCATTCAATTTGAATTTTCTGTGTTTTTTCTTTAAATGGATCACCTATATATAAAATGAATCGTGGTTTGTTCGACTGCTTAAAACTTGAAAACTACTAAACCAAATTGGTTACTTCCTTCTGCGGAATATTTCGTAATTGCCACTCGAAACTGTAGGAAAAATAAAAGTCGCAAAATTCTCAACAGGTGGCGCTGACCACTGGACCGCTGAGACTCCTGTAAGAGTTAGAAAGCTAAAATTTTGCACAACCATAGACCAGACTGTTGTATAAACAACTGACTTTTCACATAGCCATTTTTTGCCCTGTGGTCAGTTCTAGCGCTATCACAATGTTGAGTATTGTGTTTGGCATTTCAGAAGCATCTTAGAAGATCAAAAGATACAATTTTGTACATATGGAGTACTATACACGACAAATATAAACGCGAAAAATAATTTGAATTCTCTATCTGTGGTCAGTGTAGCAGTAACCAAATTTTTCATTATTGTAGATGTACATATATATCTCATAGGTTCGAAAACAAATATTCATTGTCTAGACTAAGGTCAAGCTGAAGTGACCAAAGCAATTGTCACTCTTTCAGTACTTAACAAGTCTTTTAAGAACTATGAGTCCACAAACTGATGTGTATATATACAGATCTCTAACGGAAGTGTTTTTACGCCAAGTAATTTTTGACCACTTGGCCGCTGAGTCTCCTGTAAGACCTATAAAGCTGAAATTTAGCATATGGATAGGATAGAGTGTTTTATAAACAACGGACTTTTAACAGCATCGGATTCTGATCAGTGGTCAGTTTTCGCACAATTTTTTGTACAAGAAAAAAACCTAAATCTTTGTAAATATGTAGTACTATACAACGAAAATTTACCCTTTTGACCACTGAGACCTACACCCAGCGAAAAACAAAGCACATACGTGCTTAATCTTTGCAAATTCCTTTATGATAATGAACCAACCCCGTATGTTACGAATTCAAGCAAGGCGGTGCATAATAAAGCATCAAAAATCAACAACGCTTCGTTGCAAAATGAATACCAACTGCACACAGAATACAGTTTGGTTGCCTCAACCGAATTATTTGCCAACCGAATTTTGGTAGTTCTGTCTACTATCATGCGATTCCATCAGGACAACCAATATTTTGGTTGTGGTATACTTCTGCTTCCAAGTTGACAACAATCATATTTGGTTGCGCCAACTACGAAAATGGTGGCTTAAATCATCTGTTGTAGTTGCCACAACCAACTGTTTTAAAAAATTGGTTGTTCTGACAATTTGTCAGTCATATACTACCGGCAATTAATTAAAAACAGTTTTCATTAATTTTTATTTATTGAACAAACTTTTATGGAAATATCGCTTAACCCTGTGCTTTCAATTTCATTATTCTTGCTTTTATTTTTTATTGATGTAAAACATTTTGCACAATATATTCTGCATTCTACACATTATTATCCACACGTGATTATTTTTGATTACCTATACCATTCTTGAACAAAATGTTGAAGATTTTTTTATGTCGAATAATTTTATTTTTTGTTTGTCATGTATCAGCAAAAGAACAGCAACCAATCTTTCGGTTGTATTTCCCAAAATACATTTAATTATTCTAAATTTGGTTGTCACAACCAAAAATCGATCATATGGTACTATAATGAAAATTTAAAATTGGTTACCACAACTAACCGGTTGGTTGATCTTCTGAATACATCAGCTTTTTCATTGTAGCGCCAGATCGGGAGATATATGATTGATCAAATCAACATATCGCTCCATTTGTTTTTAATTTTGATTTAATTTCCTAATTATCTGAAGCTCATATGTTGTAGGAGAGAGAGGCAGAGAGCTCATTCCGCCTACCTCTCCCCCACAAACTTTGTCACTTGCTTGAAAAAATTGTCTTTTGTGAATCTCGACTAAAGAAAGATATTTGCTTGTATGTCCTGATTCATACGAGGCAATTTTTTCCAAGCAAGTGTCAAAGTTTGTAGGCGAGAGATGCAGAG
Organism: Eudasyphora cyanicolor; assembly: GCA_963930755.1. Taxonomy (NCBI): domain Eukaryota; kingdom Metazoa; phylum Arthropoda; class Insecta; order Diptera; family Muscidae; genus Eudasyphora; species Eudasyphora cyanicolor. The sequence continues at coordinate 270,408,917 of OZ005736.1, forward strand.
AGCTCCATCCACATGCCTCTCTCATACAAACTTTGACACTTGCTTGGGAAAAATGGCCTCGTGTAAATAAGCACAAACGGTACATACATTTTAAATTTCAGTCAAATCGCTATGGAAATGCAAATTTTGCAAAAACTTGACCTCTCCGACATTTATCACGGTGAACATAATTCTAAAACACAGATGACTCCAAACTGAACCTATTGTTCAATTTTTAGCCCATTCGCTTTTATGGTTTCGGAGATCATGCTTTACAAACAAACGTACAAAGTATTTTATATATAAAGATTTAAATTCAGTTCAGTAATATGAAGCCTATAAGGTCAATTCATTATATTACATAGTTTAATAAACCTGAATAATAAAATAAAATTACATTAGGCGTGTTTTCGTTACACCATAAGTGCTTAATTTGTATGGGGAGCTAAGCACTTTTAAGCACTATTAGTTCCCGATGAAGTTTGGTGCTTGTGTTCCTGTCTTAATCGAGTATGATGTTGCCAGATTGGGCACCCTATATTTAGCAATATGGCATCCCATTTTTGGAGAGATGTTATCAATTATTGTGAATTAATGGGAAGAAGAAGAACAAAAATGGGAAGTTATTTTAATATTTGCAAAAAGAGTGTAAACAATTCTGTGGTCACAAGGCATAACAGCATAACTCGAGTTATGCTCAAATTGCGTTTTTGACGCCACGATGTTCCCCATATTCGATTACATATTGTGACAAATTTTGGTGATGATACCTTGTTTAGTTGTTCAGATACAAGGCAAGACTTATTAGCATATCTCGCTGTATCACTACATTCCATAACGTACATAACAGCATATCTCACATATTTTCCTTTGAAAACTATACTTGTGTTTTTATTCCCCATTAATTTTTGGACTATTGAAGATTTAAATTGAATGAAGTCGTAACAGCATATCTGAGTTATGTTATTAGTCCAAGTTGAACTAAGCCCTAGCACAAAAGCATAACTCAACTTATGCTGTTATTCCAAAATCTAATATTGACTACTGAATGTTGTAAATTTCGAAATCATCCTTTGATTTATCAGCATAAGTCGATATATTCTGCAATATATAATAAAATTAATTTTGTAATAACGACACAACTCGAGTTGTGTGTTTTGTAACTTAATTTATTTAAAAAGGGAATAACAGCATAAAACAGTTTTTAGCCTATAACATTTATAATTAAAATAATTATATAAATGTGTTCGTATTAATCAATTTCACATCCAAGTCCTGAGAAATTCCAGGCGTTAAATTCAAAATAAGTTTATAAATATTTTTGCTATATCGATTCAAACCTTTAAAATGCTCTCCTGAAAACTTGCAAAAACACACATATGCTGTTATGCCTTGTGACCACAGAATTGACAATAGAATAGTAAATATATGTTTTATTAATACTTTTCACGAATTTTTTGTCTGTTTCGCACCGTTCTTTTTTCGCAACTCATGACACCATTGCTACCAGGTAGTGAAAATCCGCCACTTATTGCTTACGTGCCAGTTAGTGGACGTCAGTTGTTTTCGTTGCAAAGTGCTAAACTAAAATTGCTAGCTTGTAACGAAAACATACCTATTAACTAAATAACTGTCGTCTAATTTCAGCTTTCTGTAAACACAACACCTTGACACGCGTCGTACACCGACATCGGTTATTTAAGTAGCAGCCTCGTACAAAACCCAAATACTACTGTTGCCATATGCTTCTCACAGAATATTAAAGGAACATATGGCAACGCCTCCACCGTATGAATAAAACAAAAGCAAATGTCAAAAATTTGACATTTTCAATCTCCCTTTTCCTTTTCATCGGTATCGCCCGTAAAATTGTACACGTTTTGCAGTTAATTTAAGGGAAATTTTTACTGCAAATTTTAAAAACTAACAGAAATTGCATCAGAATTTGTTTGAAACGAGAAGAATTGTGTGAATTTTAGCAGAAATGGCCTTAACGTCTCGTTTCTATAGTGAAAAGTATCCCGAAGTGGAGGATGTCGTCATGGTCAATGTCCTCTCGATTGCCGAAATGGGCGCCTATGTGCATTTACTGGAATACAACAACATCGAGGGCATGATTCTGCTCTCTGAATTGTCCAGACGTCGTATTCGTTCCATAAACAAATTGATCCGTGTGGGCAAAACCGAACCGGTCGTAGTCATACGTGTGGACAAAGAGAAAGGTTATATTGATCTGTCAAAACGTCGTGTCTCGCCGGAAGATGTGGAAAAATGTACAGAACGCTTTGCCAAAGCCAAGGCGGTAGATCTGCTGTTGCGTCATGTGGCCAACTTGTTGAGTTACGAGTCCAGTGAACAATTGGAGGAATTGTACCAGAAGACTGCCTGGCATTTCGAGAAAAAATATAACAGCAAATCGGCTGCCTATGATATCTTCAAGCAGTCGGTTCAAGATCCCACAGTGTTCGATGAGTGTGATCTGGACGAAAAAACCAAGGAAGTGTTGCTGAACAATGTAAAACGTAAATTGGTGTCACCCACAGTGAAGATACGCTCGGACATTGAGTGCTCCTGCTATGGCTATGAAGGTATTGATGCTGTGAAAGCATCCTTGAACAAAGGTTTGGAATTGAGCACTGAGGAGCTGCCCATACGCATCAATTTAATTGCCCCGCCTCTGTAAGTAGTGCTAGGTTTTTCTGATGATATCAAATTGAAGAAAATTTATTTTACCTTTTTTAGTTATGTGATGACCACTTCAACCACAAAGAAGGCCGAGGGCTTGAAAATCTTGGAACAGGCTATTGATAGCATCAAAGCTAAAACCGAAGAGTTTGGTGGTGAATTTAAGGTCATCATGCCACCCAAATTGGTTACTGCCATTGATGAAGCCGAATTGGCTCGGCGCCTGCAAAAGGCTGAAGCCGAAAATGCTGAAGTGGGCGGTGATGATGATGAAGAGGAGGAAGACGATCAGGAGGGCATGTCATTCGATCCCGAAAAGGAATCGATTAACAACAAAGGTGGTCGCAGCCCCTCTAAAAACAATGACGAGGAAGATGACGACGAAGATGAGGAAGACGATGAATAAGAGCAGTTGCCTGGAAGGGACTGAAAAAGAAGAAAGTTTAAACTACACCACTATTTCATTAGGTTTTACCGAAATTGCCAATTCTCATACTCGATGTTTCTTGTCTTTGGCGGCTTAAATGCTTTTATTTTTTTTTAATACGTGTACAGTTTCCATAGATTTTTTACACACACCACCAAACAATCAAACAACAATGATCATTCTTTTCTTGTGTAACTATTTGTGTAACAATAAAAGAAGAACGTTTAACACAAGCATTATAAGGTTAGACCCAAAAAAAAACAACAAAACTATGAACAACAGTTTTATTTATCATATATTTTAGGAGACTGGACTTAAGGAAAGGACAGGTTTCCTTTATTTTTATAACAAAATAAAAACAAAAATTATTTAAACAAAAACCTCTGGAAATGAAAAGTGTTTATAAATACATTCCGAAAGATATAATTGGATTTGTTTGAAAACTAGACAATATATCAAAATTCAAAGGAGTTTGGTCTGAGCATTGGTACCTTTGTTGCATGTTTGCAGTTAATTTAAGATGAATATTAACTGGAAATTTCAAAAACTAACAGATTTTGTCTGAAATTTCACAGAAAATGGCATTTGTAGACTAGTGGTTAGAGAGTTAATTGTGGAAACCGAAGATAGTTTAGCATTAATTCGAGTTTCTGCAGCTTGAAATACCCTCACTCATCGCGAGTAAAGGATGAACATTTGTTCCAGGCTTACAACTATTCCCCTCACAACATTTTTGGTATCCATAATTTTTTCTATCTGCATGTGTAATTGGAAAAATAACTTTTTTTTTCGAAAATTTTTGGTGAGTGATGGCACGAGCGAACTTATGGCAGATTGCAGTTGTTGGAAAAGGGCGGAGTAGTTCTAACTCATGTTAAAGGATTTTATTTTTGATGCATATTGTTTAATTATATTTAATTGGCCTGATGTCTTTTTATTACAAGTTAAGGAGAATAAATGAAATGAAATAGCGCAAATTCCGTGTTCCATGAATAAACATTCACATTTTTTTAAATATTTTTTATTCGAAGAAAATTTATTGGAAATTTTAATTTGTTTTTAGATTTTTTTTAAAATATTTTTTTATCCGAAGAAAAATTCTTGAAATATTTTAATTTATTTGCAGATTTTTTTTTCTAACGGGGCACTCAAGCTTACAGCCACATCTTCATCGAATAAGAAAACGACGAATGCAGGGCATCGACACGATGAATATTTTCTGTGTCACTGCCCAGCTTTCACACATTTTGATAGACTTGACCCATCTCAGAGGATACAGAGAAAATTCTTGTCTAGTACCGATTTTCTGTAACTCATGAGGTGTAAAAAGGTCATAAGGAGCGCACAACAGGCCAAATTAGTATAGAAAATTTTCCTAGAAATTGTTTTGTTAAGAAAATACCTTACCTTTTTTTATATAAAAAAAGGTATTTTTTTAAAGGGGTAACATAACTATATCAAACTAGACAAAGTTATATCAAAAAAAAGGAAAATTTTAATTATAGGATATTTTCTTAAATTCTTTTCTTCAAAATTGTTTTATTAAGAGAATATCTTAGATCATTTTATTTTCAGGTTTTCTTAAATATTTTCTATTCGAGGAAAATTTACTGGAAATTTTAATTTGTTTTCAGAATTTTTTTAAAATATTTTTTTATTCGAAGATAATTTCTTGAATTTTTTTAATTTATTTTCAGAATTTTTTTTTCTAACGGGGCACTTAAGCTTACTTCCACATCTTCATCGAATAGGAAAACGACGAATGCAAGGTTTACAGGGAGGACATCGAAATGATGGAACATTTTCTGTGTCACTGCCCAGATTTCATACATATTGCCACACTTGACTCATCTCAGAAGATACTGAGGAAATTCTTGTCTAGTACCGATTTTCTGTAACTCGTGAGGCGTAAAAAGGTCATAAGGAGTGCACAACTGGCCGTATCGCTGGCTTAAGTGTATGTCCATGGACATTAGACGTTTAAACGTCTCCTCTCTTCAATATAACCTAACCTAAGAGTTTTTTTATTTATTAAATTTTTCTAGGAGAAAATTTTTTTCGATTTCTTGCCTATTGCAAATTTTCTTAAAAATTGTTCAGTTAGGAAATTTTTTTTTATTTTTTTTTTGTTTTTTTAAACATTTTTTTTATTCGAAGGAAATTTCTTGGAATTTTTCAATTTAAAGAAATTTGTTTTTATAATATTTTTATATCCGTCCAAGTTTTGTTAGATATACAGGGAGGCGCAGAATAAGCGCGATTATTATAATGTATTTTTTGTACTGTATATTCTAGGGGAATTTTTTTGCAATTAGCTTTGAAAAATTATATCCTGTAAGTAATGACCATTTTCTGCTTCACACATACGTGCTCTTTTTAGCATATTTTCCATAACTTTTCGCAAAATTTCGCAAAAATTCAATTATTTTTGTACGTTGTTCGATTCATAATTAATTCCCCAAGTCTCCTTCACAAAGTGCTGAAAAAAACAAAGAAAGAATAATAATTAAAATAGTTATAATGAATTCAAACCGTATAGCTCATTCTGCGCCACCTGTAGAAAAATTCTAAAAGAAAAAATTTAGTTATTGAAGATTTTCTTAAAAAAGATTTTCCAGAAATTTTTAAAAAGTTTTTATTTATTGAAAATTGCTTAGCAATTTGTATTTATAGAAAAATGGTTATTAGTAGAAAATATCTTACATTTTCTAATTTATAAAAAAATTCTAAGAAATTTTTGTATTTATAGAATATTCTAAGAAATTTTGTAATAATACACATTTGTTAAGTCAAGAAAAAAATTCGAAAGAAATTTTTTATAAATAAATTTCTTCCAATTTTTTCTTTAGATATTAGAAATTTCTTAGATTTTTAAAGAAATTTTTTAGTTATTAAAAAAGTTTATTTAATCAAAGAAAATTTATTAAACTTTTTTCATTTATTGTATTTCGTTTGCTTTTATTTCGGTCCTCAATCGATTTGTCACATTTAGAGAAATTTGTTGTATTGATAAAAAATTTAAGAAGATAACATAATTTTTCAGAAAGTTCTTATTTATTTATATAAAATTTCTCAGCGTTTTTTATTTAAAGAAACTGGATAAAAATTTTCTATATGTATAAACATTCTTAGATTTCTTTCATTTATCAAAGATTTCCGAGTAATGTTTGTATTTATAGAGTATTCTTAGAATTTTGTGTGATTATGGAAATTTTTAAAAAAAATTTTTATATAAAATTTCTTCACAATTTTTTATTTATAGGAAATTTCTCTGAGTTTTTAGATATATGTATACAATTTTGAAGAATTTTTGTTATAGGGTCAGAATATCTAATATCGACCTATGTAGTAAATTTTTGGCAAAAATGTTTATAAACAGTTACAAATTGGTAAAATAAGAGCTCGCAATCAATATTTTTTTAAGTTTTGAAAAAATTAGTTTTTGTGTTTCACTAAATTTGTAATTGCTCTCGAACAGCTAAACCGAATTTACAAAGTTTACTTCGTTTTAAAGAGGACCAAAAGTAAAAAAAATCGAAAGTTTTTTTTAAAAAACTTTGCAAAAAAATTGCTCCCCCTTCGATTTTTCTCAAATTTACACAGAATATGCAACGGACTCTCATAAATTAAAAAAGTAATTGGATTTTTGACGACTCAATATTTGTAAAAGTTATGGACGAAATACTAAGACTGGTCTGGCATTTTTTTACGTTTTTTCTGTTTCTGCACGTACATATGTATGTGTTCAGGAACTATAAACATACAGAGCCTGGTTGATTGTTATATATCCGATCGTTTCGACATTTTTGCTTAAATGATAATACTTTTTTTTATTTTGAGGAGAGTGGAATTACCTGTGGAAGTTAAATAGAGATAGTTATTTTCTATAACTACAAAAAAGTCTATAAATAAAATATCTATTTAGTTTATAAAAACAATACTTCAACTTTTTACTTACTCTCATATCCGTGTATTGTGTATTTCCAAGAAATTAAAAAACATTATTCTCTTACTTTAAACCATTTTAAAATGTTTTTTTATATATTTTTTATTTTGCTTAAAAAAATAAGGACATGAAAATGTTTTCACTTAATATCTACAGAAAACAAAAATGAAATAAAATGTACCCTCCTTTCGTTATTTGAACCTAAGCACAAATATCGATATCTATAAGCGAAGAGCAGTTAAAAGTTGTTTCCATATCCCGCGTATTTAGATTAATATTTCGTTGATGAATTTTATTGTTTTGGGGGTTTTTGGTTTTTACTTAAATTAGAGTCTTTATGAATTTCAGTTCGTTTATTGGTTGTTGTTGTTGTTTATTTATTTATTTGTTTTGTGTTACTTGAACGTGTACAAAAAGTGAGTTTGGTTGGTTGAATTGTTTCTTTTGAATAATCATGCATATTTACTTAGACATGCATCTATGCACCATCCATCATAATTAATGAACGTTTGTATCTAATATTTTTTACATTAAAATTTGTTTTAGTAAATCTTTCATAAGGATATAAGACATTCAATATTAAAAGCTCTGTTTTTAATATAACATCTGAGCTGAGATTTTAAACAAAATTCTTGTTTAAAATTTACAATACGTAAATTTTACATTTTCAATTTAATTTCTTTCCGTCTAGTACGACTTCGAATTTTTTGATTATTTTTTTTTTTCATAAATACAATTTTGTTTCCGTAACTTTTTTTTAATATGAGAAATGCTTCAAGCCTGAGGTAGTTCGTAATATAAAATGGTAGGCTTTTTGTTGATGTTTTAATGGTTTCCATGTTCCATTCATAAGGGCTGAATTGTATATTTTGACAAATTTCGAATACTCGATATCTTTTAAAATTTGAGAAATTTAAAAGAGCAATTTAGAAAATCGAAGTCTTTAAATTTGATTAAACTTTTCAACTCCATAAAAATATTAAATAAATTAGTATTATTATTTTTAAATGCAAATTTAATAATAAAAAAGTCAAATAAAAAAATTGATTGAAAAATAAGTTTAGATTAGATATTCGCGAAAAATATTATCGTAAAGATAATTTTTCTATTTCAAGAATACAGAGCAAAAATGCCTCAATAAAAATACCGCAATTAAAATAGTGATTGAAATTTGATCAATATTAATTTAATTTGTTAATTGAATCAATTGATTTACTTGTAAGAAATTTCCTATAAATAAAACATTTCTAAGAAATTTCCGATAAATAAAATAGTTTTAGATAATGTCCTAAACACTTTTTATTTATTGAAAATTTCCTAGACATTTTTTATTTATAGAAAATCTTCTAAAAAAAATTTATTTATAGAAAATTTCCGAGGAATTTATTTGTAGGAAATTTCCCAAAAATGTTAATTTATAGAAAATTTCCTAAAAATTTTTTATTTATAGAAAATTTCCTACAAATTTTTTATTTATAGAAAATTTCGTAACATTTTTGCATTTATAGAAAATTTCGTAGAATTTTTGCATTTATAGAAAATTTTCTAGAATTTATGTATTTATTTATGGGAAATTTCCTAGAAATTTTTTATTACAGAAAATTTCCTAAAAATTTTTAATTTATAGAAAATTTCCTAGAAATTGTTATTTATAGAAAATTTCGTAGAATTTTTGCATTTATAGAAAATTTCCTATAAATCTTGCATTTATAGAAAATTTCCTAGAGATTTTGCATTTATCGAAAATTTCCTAGAAATTTTGCATTTATAGAAAATTTTCTAGTAATTTTGCATTTATAGAAAATTTTCTAGAAATTTTGCATTTATAAAAATTTCCTAGAAATTTTTTATTTATAGAAAATTTCCCAGAAATTGTTTATTTATAGAAAATTTCCCAGAAATTTTTTTATTTATAGAAAATTTCCCAGAAATTTTTTATTTATTGAAAATTTCCCATATATTTTTTATTTATAGATAATTTCATAGAAATTTTTTATTTATAGAAAATTTCATAGAAATTTTTTATTTATAGAAAATTTCATAGAAATTTTTTTTATTTATAGAAAAATTTCTAAAAAAAAATTGTTTATAAAAAATTTCTAGGAAATTTTCTATAAATAAAAAATTTCTAGGAAATTTTCTATAAATAAAAAATATCTAGGAAATTTTCTATAAATAAAAAATTTCTAGGAAATTTTCTATAAATAAAAAATTTCTAGGAAATTTTCTATAAATAAAAAATTTCTAGGAAATTTTCTATAAATAAAAAATTTCTAGGAAATTTTCTATAAATAAAAAATTTCTAGGAAATTTTCTATAAATAAAAAATTTCTAGGAAATTTTCTATAAATAAAAAATTTCTAGGAAATTTTCTATAAATAAAAAATTTCTAGGAAATTTTCTATAAATAAAAAATTTCTAGGAAATTTTCTATAAATAAAAAATTTCTAGGAAATTTTCTATAAATAAAAAATTTCTAGGAAATGTTCTTTAAATAAAAAATTTCTGGGAAATTTTCTATAAATAAAAAATTTCTAGGAAATTTTCTATAATTAAAAAATTTCTAGGAAATTTTCTATAATTAAAAAATTTCTAGGAAATTTTCTATAATTAAAAAATTTCTAGGAAATTTTCTATAATTAAAAAATTTCTAGGAAATTTTCTATAATTAAAAAATTTCTAGGAAATTTTCTATAAATAACAAATTTTTAGGAAATTTTCTATAAATAACAAATTTCTAGGAAATTTTCTATAAATAAAAAATTTCTAGGAAAATTTCTACATATAAAAAATTTCTGGGAAATTTTCTATATATAAAAAATTTCTGGGAAATTTTCTATATATAAAAAATTTCTGGGAAATTTTCTATATATAAAAAATTTCTGGGAAATTTTCTATAAATAAAAAATTTCTGGGAAATTTTCTATAAATAAAAAATTTCTAGGAAATTTTCTATAAATAGAAATTTTTTTGCTGGCTCGAAAAAATTAAAAAAAATTCACAAAAAATTGTTTGTTCCATTTCTTGAAAGCGATCATCCATCCTAACGATCATTCACGAAGAAAACAATGCCTTTTTGCAAAATATCTATGGATAAATTTATAAATTTTGGACCCATATTGTAAAAATAGCGAAATTAAAAAAAATAATTTTTCATATTTTTTATTTTGGCAATTTTGTTTGGGAGGTACCAAAAGTCGCGTGGCAATAACGCCCATTTTGTAAAACACTATGTGTACTAAAAAACCATTACACGGTACAAAATTTCAGGTATTTGTATGAGCAGGAAACGAAGTTATAAGCCGAAAACTTTTTGTGCAAAATGGTCCATTTGTACCAAAAGGGGCGTGCAAATAACGCCCATTTTTAACAGGACAGTAGGTACTATAAAATCATTACACCTCACAAAATGTCAAGTATTTCTATAAACTGGAATCAAAGGTATAAGCCGTTAGCTTTTTGTGCAAAATGGTCAAATTTGCATGGGAGGAACCAAAAGGGGAGTGGCAACTTCGCCCAATTTTCTCAAGGTGAGAGCGACCAAAAAAACTAATACTATGTGGAATTGTCAAAGATTCTAAATAGACGTATATAAGTTATGAGATAATCCATATTTCACTAAATTTTGACCCTTTTGTGGGGGAGGTACACGAAGGGGTGGACCAACATAGTCCATCTTTGACCTTAGTTTGATATAGCAAAACATTGACACATACCAAATTTGAAGTCAATCGATTAACCCTGTCGTGCGCACCAACCAGACAGACAGATGGACAGGCCGACGGACATTGCTAAAATGACTTAATATGGCCCAAAATAGATTTCCGCCAAATATTCTTGGGGTCTCTTAGGTCACTCCATCGATATGTTATACTTTTGACCTGCAGCATCTGATATATAACCTTGTTGACAATAGTGGGTGTATAAAAACCGGATTATTTTGAAATTCTCTTATTTCTACCAAAAGTACTATAATTTCTGCATTTATACATAGATTTTCTTCAAATAGGCATTGTTTTCTTCGTTAGAATGCTAGCTTGCAAAAATTTCGAATAAAAATGTTTGCTAATTTTTGTATATTTTTATGTTTTTTTCGTGCCAGCAAAAAACGATTTTTGAAAAAAAAAAACACATTTTTTGACGACAGTTACTAAACTTCTGTTTCCACTGAAAGGGCCATAAATTGAATTTGTTGTCCTCATAATTTCAAGTACACTTTATAGAGCATATAATTCAATAAATATGGTCCAAATGCTAAAGACCCCCTCCAAGAAAATGGGAATTTTTTAATGAAACATTTTTTTTTTAAAAAATTTACCATAAAAAATTTTTTAAAATATTTGTTTCGGGTTTAGGACACCACATTACACGAGAAAATGTTATGCACAGCCCTTCGACAAAAATTTTGTTGCATAGTGTTATTAGACTTCGAATTTTTCTAAATAATAAAAATATAATAATTATGATTTTTTTCGATGTTTTAAAGAGTTTTTAAAATGGATATTAAAATGTGTATTACAAAAATAAAATATTAATTAAATATTGATGGCCTTATTCATAGAAAGTTATGGACGATTTATTGAACTGATTTTCAATGTTAAATAGTATTTCAAACCTTCCATAGATGTTTATGAGTAAGTTTTATGATTGAAAATATAATAGTCTTCAAATAAAAAACTGTTATAATCTCAATTCAATTGAGAAATTAATTGCATTAGCTAAAAAACATTTAATAAACTAAGTAATTATATAATTGCGGAATTTTTTCTATGTGCGTTAAAAAAAAGAATTAAGGGTTATGGTTGGCGAAATCGGTTTTATTTATAAGAAAAATTGGCAATATTTCTCACAAGAGAATATCCATTACATTCTAAATAGATTTTAATCTCATTAACTTAAAACAAATATATAATTCTGAGATGACAAAGTAAAAATAAAAAAAAATCTATAGAGCTTTCGGATATAGCAAAAATGGTAATAGTAATAAAAAGAGAGTTTGAACCCAAAGTTTGTAAATCGAACAGAATAGTTTCAGAGATCAAGTAATAAATTAAAAAAACTTGTCATACACAATTTAATGCCCCATAACTATAAATCCAACTTCACGTTTCCAATATTCCTGTCTCAGAACTTTTAATGCAAGTTGTTTAGTTTCTTTGCTCAATACCATTTTAATTTACTCAATTTTTGTTTGTTTATTAAACCATTGTTAGATATTTTTTTATCTCCCAAAATAATGCTAAATTTTTTTCTACATAAATTTGCTTAAAATTTCATTTTAATGTTCATTCAATGTTTTTTCTTTAGCTTAAAATTTAAATTTATTTTTTTTAATAAAAAAACGCCAAATAGTTTTTTATCTGTTTTTTTTTTGTTTGTTTTGCGTCCAGCGTGCAAAGTAATAAATCGTTCAAATTTGTGTTTATGTGTATGTGTGTGTGTGTGGTTTGTGTTTCTGTTCCTTAAAACTTTAGAGATTTTGCTAAGAGCCCAGCCATAGCCTGAGTTTTATTGCCATTGGAACGGCGCAATTCGGCTAAAACATCTTCACGTGTAAAGCCCATTTTCACAAGATCGGCTACATCTGCTTCATTGAAATGCTCACCGCTGGATATGGCCGCTGCTGCTGAGCTTGTCGATGCTGAGGAGGACCGAGGAGGACAGGCTGGATGTGAAAAAGAAAATACATATACACACAGACACAACAACAGACACGAGGCACAAACTTAAGAAAACTGGTAGTGTTCGGTTTGTTTCATTTACCTCCACCCGCCGCCTCTCGTTTACTCTGTTCGATGGCATCTTTAATGGCTTGGGCTTCGGAATCGTTGGCCGATTGTTCCATAACTTTCAGTTCTTCTTCGGAATTGCCGGACAGGCGGGCACAATCGGGCAGTTCGTTTTCGGGCAAGAAGCGTGTTTCGGTGCCGGTGGTACCAATGCGAAGGACATCGCCTTGTAAATCAATATTGCACTGAAATAGAAGATTTGTTTTAATTTTAGCATAATGGCGGGAAGAGAAGGAAGCATTTTGGATGGAATTGCTTTTAGCTTTTATTTCTGCTAATTATTAGATAAAATAGGCCTAGTCTACTTTCGGTTAAATATAGCACAATTAGACAAAAATTGATTAAATAAATTAAATGAAATGGATACCACCGACAAATCCAAATGCCTAAGGCTAAAATCATAAATTTTTTTTCGGAGTAGCTCTTGGGATGTATTAGGGGGCAAGATATAATAAATCTGTGGTTTTCTGGAATAACCGCCTATCTCAAGAAATCAAAATGTTCAGGAGGATCAAAATACTTTTTCACTCCCAGAGAAGAGAAAAGATGACAAGTTCATAGTTGAGTGTTGAAAAAGGGCACCAAAAATTGTGCATTCATATAAGTGTCCTACATGGATCGATAGGTCAATGATTAGCTGAACACATTCAAGTTAAAATCTTGTTTAGTTTCAGAAGAAAACAAGATGTCTTCTGAAACTAAACAAGATCGATATTAGTAAGATGATGAGTGTTCTAACGGGACACTCAAGCTTACAAGCACATCTTCATCGCATAGGACTAGCAGAAAACGACGAATGCAGAGAAAACATCGAAACGATGGAACATTTTGTGTCACTGCCCGGCTTTCACACATGCAAGATCCCAACATTTCGGGTCCGACATATTGCCAGACTTGACTCATCTCAGAGAATATGACTGGAAGATACTGAGAAAATTCGTGTCTAGTACCGATTTTCTGTAACTCGTGAGGTATAAAAAGATCATAAATAAGGAGCGCACAACAGGCCGAACCACTGGCTTAAGTGTAGGTCCATGGACATGAGACGTTTAAACGTCTCCTCTCTTCAACCTAACCTAACCTAAGTTAAAATCCCGTTATTGAAGATTTCAGACACCAGAAGATCACAGAAATTTGTTAACACCTTCAAATCCAAATGGTTTAAACTACAATCAACAAATTTGGTGTGAGGAAGCCTTTGGATGTAGTACTTTTAGGGGGTTAAGAGTGGTACAATGGACCAACAATTTATAAATCTAGTTCCATCGACAAATCCAAATGTCTATGGTTCCATCTCCAAATTCAGCTAAAAGAGGACAAATATTGTACCCTCTTCAAAAGATGAAGTTATAGAGGACAAACCGATACCTGGGGGCATTGTCCTGCCCATCCTACCCGTCCTGGTTGGGATGTATTGGTTTGGTATTTAATTAAGATATTCTTTAGGTTAGGTTAAATTTGGCGTGTACTACTCCACTCGGAGACCGAAAGGTTCATTGTGATAGTCCTATAAAGAATTAAAGATTTGGAGAAACTGTGGCCTTCGGTAGCTTAGTGGTTAGTGCGTTAGACTTGGATCCCGAAGGTGCTGGGTTCAACTCCCAGCCATGGCACCGGAAAAATTTAACATCAACATTTCATGTTTTCATCATAATTCGAGTTTCTGCAGCTAAAAATAACTCACCGGTCGCACTACCACTACAACAACATCTGATCACACAAGTCAACAGGGAAGCTAAAAATAGACATAACATGACGACTATTAACAGAAATGCAGCGCTTCTAGTGGAGAATAGAAACGGCAACACTCAAATAACATCCATTCCCTGATATTAACAGACGAATGTTAATTTACAACCGGACAACATTGAGTGGATGAAAACAACAGAAGGTTCCCGCGATAATCGGATATATGCCGGAACGAAGTCTGTATTAAAAATAGACTTAAGGGTTATCAACTCAGCGTCTCCAAGCTGCTACAACAATAGATTGAAAAAGGAGAGGGGGTGGAAGGGGGCCCAATAAGGAGTGAGAAGAACGGAAAAAAGAAATGTTGAATTAAAAGAGGAGAGGGCAGAAAAGTTCTTGCAATAGACAATGTCTAGACAGATGGATGAGCGGTTGTCATCCTCGGCCACTTCAGGCAACTAGTATGATTGAAGATACTGTCGATTTTATGCGATGACAGAGCTTCGAGATCTTCGATCTTAAAGACACCTAGGTAGCGGAATCTTCTTCTAGAAAGAAAAGGACATTGACAAAGAAGGTGCTCGATCGTTTCAAGTCCTTCTTCGTCTGTACAGAGACGACAGTAATCCTCGGTGTTCCGTTGCTACTTTGATGCAAGTGCTCTAACGTTACAGCCTGGGAAGAAGCCCACTAATAGGCGTAAATCCCTCTTTTTGAGGTTCAGCAAGTCCCTTGTTCTTGATTGACCGACACATTCCGTGCGAGCTCATCAGCCTTCTCGTTTCCGTCGATGTCACAGTGTCAAAAGTCGGTGTCGTGTCGTTAATATCTGTTTATCTCAGCTGTCTTTATTCTTCTATAGAGACTCCCTTTTATAACATTAGCCACGCGCTCTAGATCGTGAAGATTTCTCCTGACCTGTCTGAGTGAGGACGATCAACGGTTGGGATGGTTACTCCAATAGCAATCCAGCAGGTATTGCCGGGCATGACTTGTATTAAGGTAATTCAATCGCTATTCTTAGGGCAGCATTCTGGCAGGTCTGCATGTTTTCCCGCTGTTTCGCTCACATTCGGTGACCACACTGGTGCTTCATAGTTTGCCACGGTCAATAAGGGTTCTTTGCCGCTTCCCCAAATGCTGCTGGTAAGCGACTTGAGTACCTCGTTCCTGCTTCTCCTTCTATCACAGATATCAGTGGCATGCGCAGAAGATCTGAAAAGACTGTAACACTATCAGGTGGTGATGGCATTCCGGATAGTTAAGAATACAGGGCTTCAAAATTGATGGGAGCAACGTATTTTCGATGTCATTATGCAAGGGGGCCAGGTTGGCGGTATCTAAAGCCTTCGATATATCATGAACCACGTAGACCGATTATCAGTTGCCATTCACCACACAGCAATGGCGCGAGCTGACAGCTTTTTTTACAAGAATATAAGGGAACCTTGGAGGCCGTACTTCTCTCAGTGGAGGAGTAGAGTGGTGGCCCCTAGATTTGCTATTATGCGTCTTCTGGTGAGCAAATGCTAAATTAGTTTAAACAAGCTATAGTTCACCTTTACATGCGAAAGCGCCGTAATTATCGCCTCTGAGTGAATATTATTAAAAGCCCCTTATAAAGAATATCAAGAAAGGACATCATAGCGACTTCCTTGAAATGTAGGGATAATTTGATAGTGCCCACTTGCACTTGTTGTGAGTTGGTTGTTGGTTTCCCGACAAGAGTTTTGTATCGAGATTTTCTCTAATGAAAGAATCTAAGAGCCGTTCTAGACCTTTTAATAGGAAAGAGGATAGACTAATTAACCGTTCTTTGGCCTAATGTGTGATATCTTTCCCGCTTACGGGATGAATATCACTTGGGTTTCGCTTCATCGATTAGGGCATGATACGAGATCCTAATCTTCTCCAGCCAGGGCATGATGTATCTCTTCATTTTCTGCATTTTCAGCTGGGCCAGGTAAGTTGAATGGCTCAAAGCTGTAAATGACTTATAACGGGTCTATCGGAAAACCCGTTGATATGATTTTGAAGTGACGTTTTGGCCATTTGTAATATGTCATGATCTGTCATTATCATTACAATTTCATCATGGAGAGATATACGCAAGAACAACGTTTCCAAATTATTCAGTTTTATTATCAAAATAATCGTTCTCCAATTGCAACTTTCTTTTTACCATTGACCGATTCCCTATCCGACGTACCGTTAAGGAGCTAGAGCAAAAATAAACTTTCCGTTCACATTTGAAAATGATGCTAAGTCCATTTTATTTTAAATAAAAAAAACACTTTCCGGTCGACCTACGACCTTGACACCCATTAGCATTATTTTAGCTCTCGTTAAGAGCTATCTTTTATCTTTGGCCGATTGTGGCTACGTGCCACACAGCAAATAAAACAATTGAATTGTTGCGAGAAATTTTTGGAGATTCGATTATTTCAAGAAATTGTGATAATGAATGGCTTCCAAGAAGTTGTGATTTAACACCATTAGACTATTTCTTGTGGGGTTATTTGAAGTCATTGGTCTTTCGAAATAAGCCAGACTCTCTTCAAGCTTTATAAGACAAATTGGGTTCATCGAATTCGTTCCTGCAGATTTGAATGACGTTTTATTAAGAACTTAATTGTATCGATTGTACTTCACATTAAATAAAAAACTTTTGAATTTCCTAAACAATAAGTGTGTTTTTGACATGAAATTTTGATGTTAAATTTTCCCAGTGCCCTGGTTCGGAATAGAAGCCAGCACCTTCGGAAACCAAGTCTAATGCACTAACCACTGAGCTAACGAAGGCCATTGTCGGTTACCATAACTCGCGCACCTCTTACTTCGCGGTCATAAGACCCACTTGCAACAAAATTTCGCACCTATGGCTTTGATGCTATGATATATGACATCATTTTCAGATTTAAATTTGTTTCTACATTAATTGTTAGATATATTCAAAACTATGTAATGGCTTAAAACAGGAATTACTTCGTTGGGCCTTAAGTTTTCTTGGTAGTTGGTCGTAATGCCCAAAATTAAAGTGAACATATCATTCATCAAATTAGGAGGAGCATCATTTTTAAGAGAGACATTTTTGGAAAAAATAGTTATCTACAGAAATTAAAATAGGGCTAATTTCTGTAATATGTTGTTCAAATACAACAGAACAAGTATAGTGGGGAGTTAGTAGAACTAATTCGGGTTACTACATAGTATATTTATCATATATTATTATTTCCTTTCCGATCCTATAAGGATCATAGGTTCATTAAAATTTTTTTCATTAAGATCTATCCAGAGATAATTTGATTTGGTTCCAGCTCATGTTTTGCTGAACAGCTTCTAAGTCAATTTGACGAAACCATGTCCCTATCTTTATCATATAATTGTTTATAACTTTCAATTTTACCTGATGTCGTTTGAGCATATCCAAACCCAACAACATATCCATGGGTTGTTGTTCCAGCACTGAAAAACTTGAGGCCAAATAATCCTTTTCGATTTGTAACTGCACCATATGAATGCGACCAATGATGCGTTGAGTGCCTACGCCTTTGGCAATCCCACTCCATCTAAAGAAAGGCGAGAAAAGTAGAATTTTAATTTAATTTTTTAAAATTTATTTGAAATGAAAAAGAAAAACACTAAACTAATGAATGATTTTACTTAATGTTTGCTTAGTTCATTTATTATTTTAATTAATTTAAGAAAAACCAAGAAGCTAAAATAATTTTATGTAACATTTGCCAAATTTCAAATGCATTTTTTTTAAAATAAATTTAGGTGGAATATAAGAAATTATGGTATTTTTCTACATCACTTACCTTGTATCAATTAAATGTGTGACATTGCATCGCTTTGCGCATGCTGAACTCATGATGGTGGTTTGGGCGCCAGAATCAACAAAAGCCTTTACGGGAACACCATTTACTTTGCAATTAATATAGCTTTAAATAAAAGTAAAAGGAGTAAAAATAAATGTAAGTAGTACTAGCTACCCTGCGATTACTTTATTTGTATTTTATAAATTTATTTGTAAAATATATTTTAATAAATAAATGTAAGTAGAAGATTCTACATATTTTTTTCAATAAATAGTAGTCCGCACATTGATGAACACCCTTTTAAATAAATAGACCTCGATAGAACCAAACTTTGCATTTAGACTTTTTATCATTCAAATATAGAAAATTTTAGTGCATATCGAAAATTGGGAGAAAATAAATTTGAACAATCAGCGCCCCAGTAGGTGAGTTGGTAGCGTGCTCGCCTATGAGTTTGGGGGTCGTGGGTTCGATTCCCACCAGAGGCTCTGTTCTGCCGCTGCTAAAACTTGTCACATGGTCTTTGTTACCCGGCTTTCTCCTGGACCGTAAAAATAGAATATAAATTTACTTTGTATTGTAATTCATATTAATAAATAATAATAATAAATATTTGAACGATATTTGAAATGCAAAGTTTGGATCTAATCGGATGAAAAATTAAAAATATGCAAAAATCCGTGTTCTATAAATAAATTATTCTTCTAAAATCCACTTACGCTTTCCTTTGCGGTGAAGAAGAATTTCTTAAAACATACCTAAGACCTTTTTTAGAAATGCCATTTGTTTTGTTATATCCTCACATTACAGTAGAAGCGTAACGAATTAGTGACTTACGTCCCGTATATCTGTGGCTTTTTGAAATAACATATGTAAGAAATTTTCGATTTCGAGATTTTTTCATAAACGTTTACAGCTAAACTACGACATCAGTTACCCAAGACGAAGAGGACGGCCAAGAATCAGGTGAACGGATAACGTTGAAGCAGACGTACAAAATATGTGTATCCGTAACTAGAGGAGAATAGTGGAACAAACTAAAGCTCTTTCCTTGCGGTAACGCTTTAAGATACTGATGGTGCACAGCTAATCATTATCTATCGATTCATACACGACACATGCCCAATTTTTGATGACTTTTTCCAAGATTCAACTATGCACATTTTGAGTCAAATGTACTGCGAGAGAAAAAGTATATTAGCTCTCCTGAACATTTTGATTTTTTGAGATGAGCTGTTATTCCTGAAAACCACAGATATAAGTTAGGGGGAATACAGTTTCAAAGTACGTATATTAAGCTATATGAGGTATGTCCGTCAGCCTGTCTGACTGATTTCTGGGATAACTCTCGAAAGGAGTGGACGAATGATATCATATTTTATATGTGGTTACATTTTATATAGTTTAGGTTGGAAGATGGGTCATATTGTTGCTAGCACCTCTCCCCACCACAAAGGTTTAAAATTGGTAAAATATTAAATCTCTTTTAATTTGTATAATAGCTCTGTCTGAAAGTATATTTCCGTCTACTTACAGCATTATAACTGTTCCAAAAATTTCCGGATTAAATTCCAGAGCTGCAGCCATATTTTCTTGAATATTCTTCTGTTTGATTTCCTCTTCAATCATGCGTTGCGCCTCGGCATCAAATGGATCAGCATTCAACATACGCAAACGCTGGGCGTTACGTTCTTTGCGAGCATCAATTTGCTCTTTCAAAATTGTTTTAAAAGTCTCCATATTACCCGATAGCAAAGCATCGGCCAAACGAGGATTATTTTGTTTTAGCAATGCCAATGATTCGGGATTTTCAAGGAACATCTGACGCACTGTGGCTGGATCATCATCATAGTTGACATTAAACTCATCGGAATCGTTGTAATTGATCAAACCGGCAGCTGAGGGTAAAGAGCGAAAAGCACCTCCAGCAGAAACTGACGCCGAAGAGGAGCCACTGCTGGTTCCTGGTATATTTATGTTGCTAAAATCCAAATTACGTATAGCAGCTTCATCTGAAAAGTAAAAATAATCAAAAACTGTATATGAAAGATATAACTTAACAAAGAAAGTTTTGCTGCTTTTGGTCATTCACAAACAGGCGTCTTGGTCGATAACTTATCGATTTGGTTGTTTGTAAACAAAAAATATATTTTGGGCAACAAAAAGTTTATGTTGAAAACACAAATTGCGTGCCAGTGCCCACACACTCACGAAATTCTTGACCTTGACTTTGAACTGTATAGGTTGAGTCAGTGAAATATTCACTTTAATGAGTAAGTGCAATGATATTAAATTGTGAAATTACATTCTTTTTTTAATTTGCAAACAATAAAAAGCAGAGATAACATTTTTTATTAAAGGTATTTTTATTTAAAAATACAATTTCTTCGAGATTGTGAAAAACAAATTGGTCGAATGACTAGAAGAATATACGCTAAAATAGAAAACATGTGCAGCTGATGAGAACATTTTTAATACAATAGGAATAATTACAAATACCAGTGTGAAAAATAAATCTGTGATTTCTAAACCGAGGAACTGATATACATAACTAGTAAGAACTTTTCAGTCGGACAAACCGACTAAAGTATACCCTCACTTTGTGAGTACTGTAATATGAAATACACGAATTAATCTGTCAATTTGTTTGGGAGGAGCGGCTTTAACAAAAACTCCTATTTTGCGCTAAACAGTAGATACTTCAAATATGTTGCACTGTACCGAATTGTATGCGTTTATGTACACTGGTATATTAAAGTTATGATTTATTTAATTTTGGTATGATTTGGCCATTTTATGTGGGAGGTAACAAAAGGATCGTGTTGATAACGCCCATTAGGACTATATGTACCTCAAAAATATTACACAGTGCAAAATTTTGTTGTATTTTCGTGCATTGGTACCCACGCTATAAGCTCTTACCTTTTTGTATAAAATGGTATATAAAAGTATTACACTGTACAAAATTGCAAGTGATGAAGTGATATCATTGTTATAAACAGTTAACTATTGGAGAAAAATGGTCCATTAGTGTGCGAGGTACCAAAAGGGGCGCGGCAACTTCGCCCATTTTTCTCGAGGTGATAGTGACTAACAAACTTATATTATGTGTAGAATTTCAGAGGATTTAAATAAGTAGTATACGTAGAAGTAATTAAATAATCAATAATTCACTAAATATTAACCCTTTGTGGGGGAGGTACTAGAAGGAGTGGGCCAATATGGCCCATCTTCGAACTTAGCCGGAGATAGAAAAAAATATTACCACATACCAAATTTTAAGTCAATCGGTTACTCCTTGCGGGAGTTAACGTGCGCACCAGACAGAAGACAGACAGACGGACGGACATTGCTCTATCGACTTAAAACGACCTAAAACGGATATAGGGTCTTATGTCACTCCTTCGATGTGTTACAATTTTGGCCCGTAGCAAATGATATATACCCTCGTATCACTAAAGTGAGGGTATAATAATACATTACATTTATTGAAGTAACTTAAAAAAGTAACTTGTTGTATAATCTTATAGTAATCTCTTGTCTGGAAACGAACATGCTTATAACAAGGGAAAGTCTACAGAATAGGCCCTTCATGAACTGGTGGGCACTATCGAATTGGACCTGCATTTAAAGTAATTCACTTTGTTGGCCTCTCTTGACATTGAAACGGCGTCCTCAGAGACATTATACAGGTGGCTCTGAACAAATTAGCCAGATGGTTCAGAAGCAGTGATTTGAGCGTTAACCCAAACAAAACAGAAATGGTTCTCTTTACTAAGAAGTATAAAGTTCCCCATGTGTGCCTTCCTCGAATAAATACAATTGAGATATTTTTTACTGAAAGAGCAGAATTTCGAGGTATTGTCCTTCAGATTTAATGTATTGCAAGGGATATGGATTACCAATGTCGCCTTATATCTCTGTAGGAAGGTTGTAAGGGCACATTGGGTCCTCTCGCAGTATTTCGTCCAATACTACTGTACTGCATTGTTGCCTGGTGGACAGCAACTGATAAGCGATCCATCACCAATCAATTTATTAAGGCCCCCCAAAAAATACGACCTAAGAAGGTTTATATATCTCCTAGCTGTGGACAGCATTGAGTAAACGACGTCTGGAAAATACTGGGGTCAATCTTTCTAGGAAGTCTGTTGTTGTTGTTGTAGCAGCTTGGAGACGCTGAGTTGATAATCCTTATGTCTATTTCTATTACAGACTTCGTTCCGGCATATATCCGATTATCGCGGGAACCTTATGTTGTTTTCATCCACTCAATGTTGTCCGGTTGTAAATTAACATTCGTCTGTTAATATCAGGGAATGGATGTTATTTGAGTGTTGCCGTTTCTATTCTCCACTAGAAGCGCTGCATTTCTGTTAATAGCCGTCATGGTGTTATGTCTATTTTTAGCATCCCTGTTGACTTGTGTGATCGAATGTTGTTGTAGTGGTAGTGCGCCCGGTGAGTTATTTTTAGCTGCAGAAACTCGAATTATGATGAAAACATGAAATGTTGATGTTAAATTTTTCCGGTGCCATGGCTGGGAGTTGAACCCAGCACCTTCGGGATCCAAGTCTAACGCACTAACCACTAAGCTACCGAAGGCCACAAGGAAGTCTAGGAAGTCTGAGAGATCTTGCTGGTACCGATGTTCGTGTTAATCATACTTTTGTGTATTAAACAGGTTGGTTCTGATGAGGGCCTGTGGGGCCTTATGAAAATTAAAAAGAAACTTATTATTAAGATTGACTGGGATTGATGTCGCCATTGAGATGTTTTATCATGTATTGATTGATAAATTTTTCAATACAATTTCTTTATTGCGTTTAATATCAAAAATCTTTACAGTTGACATAAGGAAAACAAGAGGCTAGAATTTCGTAGAACCTTTTCTAATTTATAATGATTATCCAAATCAGTCTGTAGCAGCATTGAATCCTCATTTTATTATAAGAAATAAATATCTTAACATCATTTGCAAAAATAAGTAGTCTAGAACTAGTAGTTGAAGCAGGCAAACATTGATAAATAGTAGAAACAGCACGAGTCCAATATTACTACCGTGGGGTACCCCAGACCAAAAACAGACCAGAGCAGAAATTACAAAATTTCACAATCCGAATACGACTATTAAGTTAAGAGCAAGTCCAACTCAACAAGTTATTATAAAAATCAATACAATCCAGCGAATAAAGTAAGAATTTGTGATCCACTATATCAAAAGCATTACTAAAATCTCTCTGTATAAACAACATCGGTCTGATTACCAATCACAAACTCATTATTTACCTGAGAATTAAATTGAATTAAATTTGTCATAAAGGTCCCATACGAAGTCCATGATAAAATCCATCCAGATAAAATCTGAGTTACCATTTTCTCCAAAAAATGTTGAATAACTATTTTTGAAATTCCTCGATAATTCTTTATATCTATCAAGCTTCCAAATTTGTGAAGTGGAATTACAAAAGATTTTCCACCAGTAGATGGGGAAATAGCTATACTTTTGCGAGTTTTTAAATATGAATGTAAGCGGTACTAGGGTAATATAGTTACGGCAAAATGTCGACTTTTTGAAAAAATCAAGAAGTCGACTTTTTGGTCGAAAAGTCGATTTTTTAATAAAAATGCGAATATTTCTAGTTTTCTTCATTAATTTGTAGTAAAATACAGGAAAAGATAAATAAAAAGTCATAATGATCAGGTAAACAGAAATTCGCTGAAGTCAAAAAAAAATCTTAAACAGCAAAAATCAAAATAATAAAAAATATTTTTGTCAAGTCTAATTGCATTTAATATGTCATACTTATTCACGGAACATGTCCAAAATAATTGGACAACAAGCCCTTATTCATGTTAGCCAAATGTAATATAAAATTGGCAATACACATGAAAAAAAGTCGACATGGAAAAGTTGACTTTCAGCCTTTTTCAGAAACAAAAATTTGTTACTTTTTTGTACCAAAAAGTCGACTAATTAGTCGAAAGACGACATATAGCACCCAATCCAACCAGGCATAACGCAAATGACTTAAAATGTGCTGAAACACATAGGATATTTGGTCACTTCTTTGATGTGTTACACTTTGGGTTCGTAGCAAATGATATATTGGTACCCAGAAATGTAGCCATATGGTCTTTGTAATTCGGCTTGGACCGCAAATTAGACGTTAAATTTTAATATAAAATTATTTTGTTTTGTAATTTATATATTGATAAATAAAACATACCATTCCTCACTAAGGTGAGGGTATAAAGACTTTTTACTTTTCTAAAGTAAATAGAAAAATAATAGAGAAAGAAACACTTCTTTCTCAGAAGTCACGGCGGAGGCAAGTAATAAATAATTTATTCAATATTCATGAATATACTGCAATCACGTTTATGGTGGTTCAGAAAGCGCTGCTGAAAGTAAGGTAGTGCAGCAAAGGCAATGATGAAATCATTACACATGCTTACAAAAGTAAATTCAGTGAGTGAGTTAACATAACATTTTACATTTTTTGCTAACGAACTAATTATTTGAAATATTCTAAATCTTTTTAACCCGTAAACTGGTGTTATTATACTACCTACATGTATTGTCATCGTCGTGTAGATCATTGACCCACTTCTTGAGTTTAAAAACATCTTGTTTTTATCATTTTGAATTTCTTGCCTGTGAAGCAAAGAAATAAATTTGGACAAACAAGACAAGCAAAAAGAAAAAAATAGACGATGACATATACTCGTACATAAAGTCGTATGAATTGAAGTGAACACCACGCCATCAGGAATGTAATGAGTAAACGGAGGCATTGTTGCGCCTACACAAGCAAAATATATAGATATTTTTTTAACACACACATAATTACTCATGAGGTTAATAATTTGAAGTGTTTTTGTTATTATTGTTGCTCATGGCTATTTGCACTTACCCAAATCCATGGGAGTTGCTGCAGCTGCCGGCGACGGACGATTTGCAGTATCATGACTGCGTCTGATATCGCGTTTCTGCAAGATCACACAATCGCCATCCTTAATGCCAAAGTGCTTCAAAGGCTGTTTGTTGTCCATCAGTGGTTTGCCATTGAAGACAACCAACATTTGAGAGCCCAAAATTCCCGACTCAACTTCGCAAAAGGCTTTAAAATTCTCCAATTCCAGATCTTCGGAGACATCGAGGAAAAAAACCTTATCGGTCGATGTGGTGGTTACGGTAATTTTCATATCGTTCGTTTATTTGGTTGGATCGACCAAACCAAGTGACACCAAAATGGACTTTAGTACTTTATGGAAAAAAAAGTGATGGAGCAAAGCGGCGTTTGTAAAGAGTATGCTGCTGCTGGTTGTTGCTTTGTTTATCACGAACACAGCGAGACAATAAGACAGAGTAGAAAAAGCCGTAAACTTTTGGTGATGCAAAATATTGTAGCACTTTTGTTTATACTTTAATCAGCGTTCGTACGTACGCTACCGCTTCAACACGCACACCTGAAATGACCGAAAGAAAGAAATGATGAACTTTTAAAAAACTGTATTGAATATTATACAGAAAAGAATCTCTCTGAAGAATTGCTGGTTGCTACTACAAAGAAACGCAGCCGAAAACAAAACCTCCACGAATATATAATTAATTATTTTGGAGCACAAAATTTCCAATTTCGCTATTCCGTTTGGCTGCTTGTTCTTCGTGAATTGTTGGTTGTGTTGTTTTGTTACGTTTTCTTCTGTTGTGTGCATGTTTCTGTTTTCGTCGGCACTTATTCATGGTTTCCCATTACATTAATATTTCTTTGGAATGAATAGGATATCTTTAAATTGCATTCATTAGATAAACTTCACCTTAATTTTGGACTTTGAAAAATACTATTAATATATAATTGATCTCAATCAAAAAACTTTCCGAATTTTGGAATTTTGCTTGGTTTGCTTCTTCGAATGCTTGTTCTTCCCAATAATGCAAAGGGGTATGATATCACAACACAAAGCGCAACGCACAACACTGGCAGAAATGAGTTTGGAAATTTTGATCATTTGGCACGTTGGATTAAAATTACAATAGGCATGTTTTCGTTACAAGCTAGCGATTTTAAGTTAGCAGTTGGCAAAGAAAACAACATAGTTCCACTAACTGGGCATAAGCAGTATGTTTCTGATGCCTACTATCTGATAACAATTATGTCAAGTTGCAAGGAAAGAACAATGCGAAACAGTCAAAAATTCGTGAAATGTATTTATAAAACATAAAATTGCTAAGTGTAGCCTTGCGACTTTTTCCTTTGGGGTCACGTGAAAGATAAGGTCTACGCCAACAGCCCAGCGTCGATTCAAGACCTCGAAGATAGAATTCGTGAGGCTATCGAGGACGTAGGGCAGCCACTTTGCGATTTGGTTATGGAAAATTGCATGAAAAGGATATGGTCCTGTAAGCGTGGTCGTGGTGGCCATTTGACTGATATTGTTTTTCATTATTAACGGCATAATTTCCTCTTAATTATGAAATAAACATCCGATCATTTATCTCAAATAATGGCATTTTTCTTTGAATACCAAAATAACACCTCTGGTTGGAAAACCCTTTATTTTTCTTCGAATTTCAAAGTCAAAATAATTGTGTTTGTATGATTATGAAAAAGCTCTTACCCGCCCCTTCCGATTGAGGGGGCCACATCCCCATGACGTAGGGATAGCGTACACACCATGATCCGGACCATGGCGGGTTAATAGTAAAGGGTGGAAATACCAGCTACAGAAAAATTTCAACAGCCGCCACATGCAAAAATTCAAATGTTTTTCTAAATATAGACATGTAGTGAACCCCTAAACAAATAAAATTAAAATTAATAATATAAGTCTACTTACACATTTAAAAAAGGGATTAATCTAGATCTAACTGCATCAATTTCTACATCAATGTCTATAACTTCATATAAAGTGTTAAAATCCAAGCACATTCTACGAATAGGCTCTGCCGAAGCATAATTTGTACGTTGAAAATCAATATGTAATAATTGGTAGTATCTGGAAGGTCTATGTGCTACATTGAATCCAATCTTAGACAGAATAAAATTAGGGGGCACATCACCATGGTGGTGTTCAGGATAATACGTCTACTCTTAAGAGTAGGCAGTCTTATCAAACTCAACCTGCTAGTGTAGGTTGGAAAACTAAAATCACTATTCCAATGAAGATGTGTTAAAGCGAATAATAAAAATTGTTTTTGAACCGATTCAATCTTATCAACGTAAGTCCCGTATTGGGGTCCCACAATACGGTCTAACTAGAGACGTATACAACTACCTAGTTACATATGGATCTACGAATTCGTTCGACCATCGCTTAACAAAAACAAACTCGTTTATAACCTGAGAAGAAAATTGCACTACATTTTTCACAGCTGAAAGACCTTTACGAAATTCATGTTGGAATGGACTTAGAATAGACGATACCTTATGAGATAAAATCTCAGTAACCATTTTCTCAAAAAGTTTTGGATGCTTAATTTTGCTATTCCACGATAATTCCACACATCAGTGAGGCTTTGAGAGATATTTATGAAGAGGGGTTAAGAAAGATGTTCACCAAATGGATGGGAAATAGCCATATTTTAACCAAGTATTTAATAGCAATGTAAGCGGAACAGCAAGACTTTGAGCTCAATATTTGAGGATTATACTAGGTACTCCATCCGGACCAACACTATTAGAAGCTTGACCAAACTCGAAAATACAAATGGGAAATCAAAATAAGGTGTGCTCAACTGATTCAATGAAGGAATATGGTAAGGGTAGGAGACGTCTAGTTGTCTCTGTTCATGAGAAAAGGTTGATGTAAAAAATTTTGCAAAAGCATTGGCTATTGATTGGTCACCACAGAATTCCTCACTATCCAGTCTAACCATAGAAGGTCTTGGATTAGATCTACGTTTTATATTTACAAAATTATAGAATGATTTAGGATTCGACTTAAAATTGAGGGCTAACTTCTCTAAGTAGATTCCATAACATCTGCTATATTCAATAATAAATTGAGATCTGGCAATAGTAGGGATCTCCGAACCCTATTTTTTAATAGTCTGCTCTTTAAGTTCTTAAAAGCAATCTAAGTCCCCATTTACATTGTACTTTACTACTTTTTTAAATAACTTATGGACTTATTCTCTTTTGAAAAAGTATTTACGTTCACACACGTACTTTTTTTCAATACTCATACTTATTTTCATTTGTTTTGTTTCGGCTTTTCCTGTGTGAATTGTTGTTGTTTCCAAGTGCGAAAGAAAAACACAAAACGATGAGTACGATAAGTACGAGTACGGCATACTTTCCTATTTCATTAAAAATGGATACGTTTTTGAAGTGATGCCAAAAGGATCACAAGATTGATGATTTCATGGAAAAACGATAACAGCCGACAGCACAAAAGCAATACGTTTGAAGCTGGTGCTTAGTCCATATTCACACTTGCAATTTTTCCTCGCAGAATTGCAATGTTTTTTCGGCACGAAAAAATTTCTGAAAATGTTATTTCGAGTTGAAAAATGGAACGCTTTTTTACTAAAGTAGCATTGCATTTTGGAAGTGTGTGTGTCAAAATGTCACTTTTATATGTACCCAGCAAACAATTTCTTCCGAAGTCGGTCAGAAATTCTGCACAAGTAGCCGATTCTGATGCCGACTTTGTTTCGAAATTGTTCAGAAAACCGTGTGAGCGGTTGACACGACTTCGGTAACTTTTGTCTTGGGAAATTCGGGTGATTGTGCAGAGTTGTCGGACACATCTCTGTCTGAAATCTGAAGAAAAATCGGAGGGAAATTCGGAAGGATTTTTCGACCAGTTTCAATTAAGTCGGCTTTAAGTCTAATAAAATAGTCGAAAATGGTCCGAAATCCGACCGGTTTCTGTAAATTTGTCGTACCAATTTCGGAAAGATGTCTAACCAAACATCCGAATTTGGTCCGACTTCTTCGACATTTTTCTGACTATCTGTCCGATTTGTCGGACCAATTTCCGAATGAAGTCTAACCAAACATCCGAATTTGGTCCAATTTGTCCGACCGGTTTCTGACTAATGGTTCGACTTTTTGAATAAATAAATAAAATAATTATAATAATAAATAAAAATAAATGCTTATCCGCGACGTGTTGATTGTTTTGTGGCACAATTGAAAATGAGAGGTGATGTAAGAAAACAAACAAAAGAATGTATGGAAAAAAACAACAAAAGAACCAGTTCTTGCTATTCCATGAAAATTAACAGTTAGCTATTTGAGGGAATTGAATTATCGTCACATGGTTACTGAAATAAAACAAGACAAAAATTCCCTTCCGAAAAGAAAAAAAACGCAATTCAAGAATGTGCAGAGACGTCGTATAATTCTCGATCAAGAAAAAAAAACAATAAACACTTTCGATAATGTGCAGAAACGTCGAATAATTCTCGATCAAGAAAAAATATAAAATCCCTTTCGAGAATGTGCAGATACGTCGCATAATTCTCGATTAAGAAAACGAAACAAAAAATCCCTTCCGAGAATGTGCAGAAATGTCGTGTAAATCTCGTATGGAATTTTAGAGAATGTGCAGAATTGTCTGACCGATATTGTACAGAAAAGTGTTTAAATGTCTAAAGGAAATTTAGACAATTCGGCTGAATGTCTAATGAAACTTACGAGAATTTGCCGACGTCCGACACGTCGGAAATAAATGTTTACTGGGTATGTATGTGTGTATATGTATGTGCATTTTTTCTTTTTGCTAAGTCCAGATTCACACCCTGCAATTTTTTCCAAGCAAGTGTCAAAGTTTGTAGGAGAGAGAGGCAGAGAGATCTTTCCGCCTGCCTCTCTCTTCCACAAACTTTGACACTTGCTTGGAAAAAATGCCGAGTGTGAATCTGGACTAATATTCTTGAAAAATAACAAAAGTTAAAATTCTAATCAATAAAAAATTGGAATAATGCCGACTTAGAAATTAGTTAATTTAAATGTCAGAAAGGAAATATTGTTGGAGATCATTGTGCTAATGTTATACCAAAGATATAAATACCAAGATACAACGGTATCCATTCACAACGAATTCTTCACAACTAGTTTGCAGATGGCATTCTGAAGGTTGCACCTAGTTTGCAGATGGCGTAAATAACCAATAGGGTAGCCATTTACACATTAATTCAAATATTTGGAGTTGCAGATTATCAAATTTGAACATTTTACAGGAAAAAATGAAATGTGTAAGATGAAAAAAGTTTGTATACAGAAATAAAAATGTTTTGTAGAGAGGTCGACGTTTTTGATTTGTAAATGAAAATGAATGCATATTTCGAATGGTGGTCCACTGCTCCGTTGCGTTGCGCGGGTTGGATTTCAAACATCTGATGAAAAACTCCGATTAAAACAAAACAATGCACTTTTAAAAGCCAGGGCGCATACGATTTTGGAGTTATCTTGATGACCGATACATCAAATTGAAAGTAATAAACTTTGATTTTTTAGACTAATAGCCAACATAGTCTTAAATATATCTTTAACTAATTCCAAACAATCGCAAATCTCAAAATAGAATCTATAATTTAAAAAATATTCTCAGAATCTTACTCACTCCTTCGGTAGCATGGGGCCTATACAAACATCTTCCAGGATGTTCCATCATTTGCGGTTGGTTTTATATCGTTCCAAATTTTTACGGTTTTTTCGATTTCCTTCATTAGGCTGCTCTTCCAAGAGTTGTTTTGCCGCCCTTTCAATCTGCTCCCTTGGACATATTAGATTTTTAGTTACGTTGAAATTTCTGAAATAGATAATTTTATTAAAAAAATTAAAAATACTTTCTTCACTGAAATATAAAAAATTTTGAAAAAACTAGAATTATTTTACATAAAATGTTCCAATTAATTTGGGGGGTTTCTGAGATAATTTTATTTTATATTTCACAAAATAAATGGGTGTGAAATATAAAATTTTCCAACGGTAACTCTGGTTAACAGGGAGACACAGCAAGGTTTCCTATCGACATCTATTTTCCATTTTTAACAACGTGCTACGACATCTTTTGAATATTGTAAACAATTTATTGTTGTATCTTGGTATTTATATCTTTGGTTATACATATATTATTTATTTTGTTTTGTCAAAAGCCAGGGTATTACAATGTTATAAATAACAAAATAATTTCCTACTTTTCCAAATCGAGATCACAGGCACTGTCCAATTCCATTGTCCTACTGCTTTGGTAGCGTTAGCTGTCCACAATGTTTCTCCAGGCTTTTGCACACAATTGTTCTAAACATACAAACATAAATGTACATATCTAATTACAAGACAAATTCAACATTATTACATTTAATTACATGCCCTCCAGGTGTTTTGCAAATTTTGTTTGCTTTTGTACTGCATTCCAATTGGAATTTCGCTCTTCTTGTTTATTCCATAAACATAATTATTTTCCCTTTCACATCTTTGCATTCTTTTTCTTTATTTCGGAAGATAATTAAATTTATTATACTTTATTAGGATATTTTATTTCTAATATTTACAACAGTTGAATTTCTCGCGGACTAAAATAAATAAATATAAACAAATGGGAGTGCGAGTGTTCAACGCAAGTGTCAAAGTTTGTTGGAGAGAGCTCTTTCCGCCCGCCTCTCTCACGCAAACTTTGACACTTGCTTGGAATCAGGACATAGTAGTCCCTATTTACATTGGCTGAATGTTCAGCAGATTATCGGCGTTTTGTAGGAGAGAGAGGCAGTCTGCAAGAGGGGGGAAAAAACTCTCCCTGAACGTTTTGAGTTATTCGTGCAAGTTCAAAAGAGAATTTGATGATAAGCTGCTGAAAAAACTTGCCTAGTGTAAATTCGGACGTACCAAGCTTTTGTTGGTGAGAGAAGCTGTCGTTTAACCCCTTACCGACTGGGTCCCTCTCAAACAAACAATGCAATTCTGCGAGTGTGAATATGGATATACCAGATTTGTAGCGGAACACAATTTACTATAAGGTTTTTATATTTTTAACAAAAATTTAATCGTTTTTTGACAATGTTTTTGGTCTTGGTACAATTCGATTTTTCTGAAATTTAATCAGTGGTGTGGAATGCAAGAGGCAAGTTCAAAAGAGAATCAGAGGAATTGCCGCCACTAAATATGCTCAGTGTTATAAAATATTGAGTAGTTGCTTTTGCATATTGAGTACCCGGAAAAACAGTCGGTATCGAGTACTCATTACCCATATAGTCGATACTTTCCCAACACTATACCACACATTAAAAATATACGGATCTCGTCGTCGCGTCGTCGGAAAAGTGAAACTTGAGTGAAAAAATTAAAAAAGATTGGATTTAATTAAGAAAAGAGCAGAAATACCAGTGAATCTAAAGATATAAAAGTATTAAATAATAAAAAATCTATAGATAAAGTAAGTTACCGCAGCAAAAAGCACAGGATAAAGTTCAATTACGACGAACGAACGGCCATTTAAGTGAAAAGGAAAAAAGACTACGTGCATAAAATTAAATACACATTACAGTGAGAAAGAACAAAGAAAAATAATTAACCGAGAAAATTAAATTGTTGTCAAGTAACCTGGAAAATAAGATTCATAAAAATAAAATAACTTAACAAGTTGTGTGATTATCTCTTATATGTAAAATTAATATTTTTATAGGTGAAACACGAAACACCACACGGCTCATATCACCATTAACACCACCACCCAAAGAGGAAAGAAGAGAAAGAAATAGGAAAAAAATCACAATTCCGTGAATATAAAATTAAAGAAAAATACGAAAAATAGCCGTGTTTGTGTTTAGCTAAAAAGGTGTGATTTTCTTCTAGTAATATGAGTGCTCAGCCCAGTCCCGCGTGTATGACTCCTCAAAGTGAGCAGGAAAAGGTAAGTTTGTTTCCTACAATTCACCAAAATAAAAAGAAAAATAACAATTAAGTGACATAAAAAATTTGGCAATGGCAAACGCGCATAATAGCGGTGGCATATGGGTATATAAGAGGGAAAAACAAAAAAGCAACAGCAGCAAAAGGCAATATTTAGCAGCTGCCATCAGCCATCATTATTATGCCGTAGCTTGAGGGCTTTTTGGTTACAAACACCATCATACAAAGTTACAGGCATACATACATATGTATATGCTTTTATACAACGGTGAGGTATAAAACCGGGTTTATGTATGTGTGTGTCTGTGCGTTTGATTATCTTTTTTTGTTCCGTATGGCCTTATTTTTGTGTTGTTTTTTCGGTTTCTTTCTTTATATCATTCGTTCTCGTCTTTATTTTATTCCATTAATATTTTATGGTTGCCAAGTATATGGCTGGGATGCTTATACATACAAAACTCCCCCGACTGACTTCCCCGAAAATTTGTCATTATTCCATCCATCCCACTAAATCTGCAACTTTCAGTCGAAAGAATTTTACAGTTTCTTCTCGTTGTTGTAAATTGTCTTTATTTGGTTGTGCTATACAAAACTATTGTATTGTTGTTGTAGTTGTCATTGTTTTTTTTGTTAGCTTCAAGTGTTGTTATTGCAAGTATCAACGACCCCAATTTTGCAAAACCTTCACTCACGAACAATTTGCAACGACGACGGCGACAAACAACATCAACTACACATATAGCGCTGCCGCTGCTGCACACTCAAGTCAGTCAGCAATGAGAATAAATAAGTGTACATGTATAAAAAATTAAGAAAAAAAAACATCATCGAAACGGCAACAACAATTAAACTAGTACGACCAACACACCACCAGCGCCACCACCTTAACTATTCAGCTAAAAAAACAATAATAACAAGACATGGCAAGAACGAGAAGCAGCGCTGTTTTCTGGCAAAAATAAAAAATAAGAAAACAAAGAATACGCTCAGGTCTGTAGAAAATTAATACGAGCTAATTTGGCGTTTTTAAAGCTAATTTGACGTTTTTTGGCTTTGCCTAAGAAAATAGTGCTAATAAAGCGTTTTTCGCTTATTTAGCAAGCTCAAGACATTTATAATGGCAACCCAAAGACAATTTAGGTTATGGACTCGCCAAGAAATTTTTCACTTTCAGAAAAGACTAGTTCAGTTAATATAACCGAATGTGAAAGCTTATACTTTCAGCGCTCAAACCACTGCTTCTAGCCAAATTGTTCAGAGTCACCTGTATGTCTCGTGTTTGGGCCTCTCTTATAATTATCCACTGGACATATACATACATACATAGCAGAAGTTTGTGGTGTCGTGGACGGCAACTGATAAGCTATTCATCGCCAGTCAATTACATAATGTTCAGAGAACTGCCCGCCTAAGCATAAGCGGAGATTTAAGGACTACGGCGACATATTCTCTACAAGTCCTACTCCATTTACTGCCATTTGATATTGTGACTAGATAAGTTGCAACCAGAGCGGCAATAAGATTAATTGGATGTACAAGAACTACGGCCACGTGATACCTGCCACTAAGATACCTGCCAGAGACCACTGGATTGACAGAATACCGGGAAATTGAAACTATCTCCACATCTATACAGATGGTTCAAAGCATGATGAGAGCATTGGTTAGTCCATATTCACAATTACAATTTTCCTCTGCAGAATTGCAGAGTTTGTGGGAGGGGGAAGCAGTCGGTTACCGGTTACCCCCTTATCGACTGCGTCCCTCTCCCACAAACATTGCAATTTTGGGGGGGGGAAAAACGCAAGTGTGAATATGGACTTTATACTGTAAAAAACACAGTCTTGATATCAGGGTTGATAATTGAGAGTGACCAAATGATACAAAAATCGTTATAAAAAGCTACATTTTCGACCCAAAAAGTACCAATTTTAAAATCTCTTTAAATATACGCGTAACCAACCAAAATTAAGCTTATAAAAGCGTTATTTGTCAGGCATTTATGTAAAAAAATTGGTAAAAAAATGCATTGAATCAAATTAAAATGGCATTCATACAAAAAACCAGTCTTGAAATATTACGATGCAAATGGTTGAGATCGAGTAATACATTAACAATCTTTTAATAACAAGCTTCTAGAAAGTTATAGCAGGATCAGACCTTCGGTTTGTATTAATCTAGATACTGCAGAAAAGTTCAGAAGAAACTACCCATGTCAGACGGAGTCGACTATACGCGATTTCAAACACAATAAAAACAAAGTGAATTTTGTTGTAATACAAAAAGCATTACTTACTTCTCGGCGTTGCGTAGCTATGTCGAACGAGCATGTGTATGAATTATGATTTTTTTGCAAAAGTGTGGATTTATTGCGTTTAAAAGTTAAACTGTTGGATGTTTATAAAAAGACCCAGTAAAAAATTTTAAAAAAGCAATCGAGTAGGGAATTAGACAGCTTTGTGCGTATTAATTCTCCACTCGCTTCCCTAACCGATTCTTTTTAGGATTAGTCAGTCTATTTTAGGATAATAGACTAATTTATTTTTTATTTCGATCCGACGAGGATTTGAACCCGGATTACTTGTTTCAAAACAGTGCATGTTAGCTCTCTGTACCAACAAAGGTCTCTCACGCATCAACGCTTAGTTCTACTAAGTGTTTAAGGGAGCGAGATTTTTTCGGTTACCTCGCTTTCTTTTTGGGATTTTTGGAATTAAGATGACAATTTTGCAGTTCTATTTTTAGACACGCGTACTTTTGTAGAATTTTGGAATTAAGTTCTCCATTAGAAAATCAAGCAAAAATGTAGCACTTTATATTCCGGACGGAAAAAATACAATGAAGAATTATGTCTTGGCGCCAGTTCTAGAGCTACTTCAATAGAATGCAGAGAGCAATGCTTAACTGAATCTTGGTAAACGAAACAGGAAGTGTTTCTGTACGACTCAGTTACAAATATAAACAGTAATTTTTTACTGGAGACATGTTTGTTAAAAATGTATCAAATGTGTCGCGGGAGTACCACGGTAC
Organism: Eudasyphora cyanicolor; assembly: GCA_963930755.1. NCBI lineage: Eukaryota > Metazoa > Arthropoda > Insecta > Diptera > Muscidae > Eudasyphora > Eudasyphora cyanicolor. The sequence continues at coordinate 270,445,150 of OZ005736.1, forward strand.
TTTGAGGTCTTGAAAAATACCAAAAAAAGTACTAAAGTACCAACTTTATCATCCCTGCTTGATATAGCCCACAGACTACTATATAATGTCAATAAGAGAAGTCGCCAAGTGGCTTAATTGCAACATAGCGACCAACACTGACGCGTCACTTCCTACGACAACCATGCTGCCATTAAATTCCTGGAGGCTATGGATGGAGGCCGCAGATCTCTAAACGAGATCCTATTAACATGCTTGTTAATAGGCGACACTACAAATTCTCAGAAAAATTTGCATATATTATTGCGCCATTGTCCTTATGCAGGCTTTGCCTTAGGCAAGCGGCAGTCAGGAAGTCCAATGATAGATGGACAGAAATCGACACCTGTAGAATAGCTGGACAAATCTGGCAAAAATACGAGCTAAAAAGCTCAAAATATCTCCTCAGACAGGAGAGGAAAATACTCTCTGGGTTAGTTCCACTTCCGACGGTACGTGTTCTCCTGATAGGAGAACACGTAAGAGGTTGGGAATTGAGTCCAATGACATGTGCAGAAGCTTTGAAGATGAGGAGGAAGTGGAGAGCATTGAGTACCTGATCGGAGAACACGTAAGAGGTTGGGAATTGAGTCCAATGACATGTGCAGAAGCTTTGAAGATGAGGAGGAAGTGGAGAGCATTGAGTACCTGCTTTGTTCCTGTCCCGCCTTCAGTAAATGGCGTTTGGATATACTGTGCTCGGCCTTTCTAGGAATTCTGACAGATTTGCCGGTAACGATGTTCGTGCTATTGATTACTTTGTGTTTGTGCATCAAACAGGTTGGTTCCAATGAGATGCAGGTGGACTAGTGGTAGCACAAGGGACCTTAACCTTAACTGGTCTATGTGAGCTGGTTACTCCGGCTACCACCCTAACCCAACCTAAGGAGTTTCTCACAGAAATATTCAATATTTTAAAAATTGCCCCAATGAGATAAGCGCTCACTGAATGGAAAAAGTTGGGCTGTCATAATTTTTTTGCGAAAGCAGTATTTTAGTTATCGTTTTATTTTATTTTATTGAATTTCGATCCAACTTTCTTAATTTCACATTGAACCTCTTTTTAATTAAAATTCTTTTCATGAATTTATATAATCTAATCAAGTAAAATTTATAAATTTGATCCATTCAAGCACTATATGTATATATGGGTTATAGGTAAATATTCGACATACGTCATGTTTTCGTGATTACAACAGAATAAAAACAAAATTGAACATTCCATATTAGCCTTGACATTGACTATTCGTTCATTCGCATCGAAACAATGTTGCCAATGCTGGATGAATGGAGCTTAAATTGAAACACATACTAAGTTCAGCAAATGTACACTTAAAATGTTTACGATTTGTCCATAAATAATGTGCCAGTTGATTGTTAAATAAATTAAGTGTCACACAGAAAATGAAAAATTTTCATGACATACTCATGAAACAAAAAAACAAAAAACAAAAATAAAAATGAACACGCAATGCGTCCATAGAAAGGCGTAAAAGTTATGATTAAAAGGATCAACTGAAATAGCATATAAATATTCATAGAAATGTTAATACCATTAATTTTGATTGGATGGATTAGCGAATATAATGTATTTCACTGTCCCCCATTTTAATTACGTCCGGTTAGAATTAAAGGAATGTAAAAACAAAACAATCTTACCGCTATAACTGTAGGATATCCAGACATTGTGGAAATTGCCGTTAGTTTTCCATATCGCTTGTATAGCCATTAATTATTGAAATTTCTTTATATGGGTATTTCCAGGAAAAACAAACACAATATGTATGTTGGCAAAAGTCATTTCTTATTCATCTATATTATTATGAATTATTAGAGGACATAAATAATACATTTACTACTTAATAAGAACGTTGAAAAACTGAAATATCGTAAAACGTGCCAAGTTTTAATTGGAATTACCCACCCATGTGTATGTATGCATTTCTTTTGATTTAATCTCTTTTATTTTGTATTTCTTGATTTATGTCTTTCGCAAAACCACATTCCAGAAATTACTCGATTGGTGAAGCGTACATTTTCATCACCAAGACCGCAAATACCACAGAATAGGTTTTTTGCGACGTTCTAAGTAAATAATTTAAGACTACGTTTTAATTTTGAATTTAAATAAAATCTCATTTAACAATTCGTTGGCTTAATGCTATTTTGGTATGACAGAGATTCCAGATTTTGGATCATGTAATCACCTACATAGGTAGCGATGCCTTCGCCTGGATAGAGAAAGACATTGACAAAGAATATGTTCGATTGTCTCTAGTTTTTCTTCATCATCACAGAATCGGCCATATTGATGTTAGTTATCAAACATTGCAATGACCAGTCAGCGTTCCTACCATTAAGCAAATATCCCTCTATCAGGTTCAAAATATTGCTGGTCCTAGAACTTATTGTGGTTGGCTAGAGAGATCTAGTAATTTTTCTGGTATGCTAGATTTTTGTAGAAACACTATCTTACCGAAGAATTCGAATAAAAGGGGATATAGTGGTGATACGGCTCTTATGGCATCCATCGTGCGAGTTCATCAGCTTTTTCATTTCCAACGATGTCACAGTTTCCAGGGACCCAGCATAGTCTAACCCTGTTTTTAAATTGTTGTAATTCCAATTTACTACCTTGGACTTAATATCGTTCGAATTCAGTGCTTTCAGATCAACTTGACTATCAACATAAACTGTTATGTGCTTGTTTTGCCCGAGATTTTGTTGGTTTATTTCCGCCTGAGAAAACTGCGAGTGTCATATAGTCTATAAGACCTACTTATACCAAGAGTTTCACTAAAGATGGTTGCCCCTGTGCCTACATCAACAATCTTTGAACCATTAGTGTATTTAGCATGGCCATTCAGAGGAAGGTCGCCACACGACCAATCTTTTCTGTCGATTTTTGGAGGAAATTGTAGAACTAGTTGGTCCAGGGCCGATGCCTCGTTTACAATGACAGATTGACCCCAATATGTGACTGGCGGAGTCTCATAGCACACTTTGCGGCCGGTGTTGCCGTTGATGATTCTAAAGAATCAAAATGATTATTTTTCCCTTCCTTGATTCTAACCACAGACCTTAAATTAGACAGATGTGCCGTCCGGACGAAACGTCAAAATCTATCAGTTACGAACGAATAGGAATGAAATGTCACATGCGAAAAAACACTTTTCCGCGAACATTAATTATAATTAATATTAATTTTTTAATTATGACAATTACAAAAAAATCGGGAAAATCGGTCCGAAATCCGCGGAAAACCTCACTCTTTGAAGTCCTACTCGTTGAAATTTCTATTCGTTCGTAACTGACAACTTACTCGCTCCGGGATGACATATCTTATTATTCAATATTTTTGATTATAACTATACTGTTTCTTTTCAATTTTGATTCCAAACTTGATTTTTTTTGCAAAAATAAAATGCCGGTTGCTCTCAGATATTTTAATGTATCGGAAGCAATTTATCGTAAAAAAATCTTTTGCAATTTACCTTTAATTGGCCTACTGACTTTAAATTACATTAATAAAATTAAAAAAATGAAAAATTGATTTTTTTTGATCCCCTTTCAAAAGAAATCAGAAATCACGCCAAACGCGATGTAAATCACATTTAGGTGAGAATTTTCATATCAGCCAGTTTTTATATATGTATATGTTGTAATTTCACACAGTGAAATCAGTTCTGTACGCAGAGTCTTATCTTACTCAACTGTGAGCTTCTTAAGTGGACTCTGCGTCCAGAACTGATTGAAAAATACCGAAAACCCAACTCCGAAAAATAAGTGCTTATGCGATTTTTACTTTGCACCTTATTTCAGTTGTTCTTTTTAATAAAATTGGCTGTAAAGAGTTTGATTCTTTTTTATTCTCGATTCTTTTCGGTAAAATGATTATTTTTGTGATTCCTTTCGAAAAAAGTCAGCAGTTTGTGGCACCGCACTTTACAAATTGATCTATCGGTTGAAGGCCTAGCTCCGTGAATGGAGTTCACTCTGTATGATATTATAGCATCAACAACTGCATCAGACTGATTATAATAACCAACATTAGTCCTGCATATTGTTCTGCCTATGTTTTACACATAACTATAAGTATATTTATGCATAGCACAGTACTTATATAACAAATGGAGGTGTATGTATTTCCGTATTTTGCATTTAAATTCCGAGCCAATTGGTCTTGAAAACAATCTTTGTATCTTAGGTCTTAAGCCGTTTATACTTGTGTTGTTTATATATTTACGCCTTTTCAGTATTGCGCAACGTTACGAGTTGCCACTAACTTCCACTTAGAGGAGTTAAAACCTGACACCTTTGTGTAACAGATGTTATGCACATACTCTCAGGGTTATTTTGTTTATGTTGTTAACCGCTCCTTGGCGACGGGTTTAACTGTAATTTCACAATTTTTTTTTGTTTATAGTGAATACAAAGACACATTAGACAAAACAATTTTTGGCAACCCAAAATAGCAAATGATTTACAAATTAGGAAGGAATTTTGTTTTTCTTTTGCCCCGTTTTTTTTTCGACAGATTCGTACATTATGAATCATTTAGTTTGTTTTCAGATTGTATGAGGGTAAAATAAATAAATATACATATGAGCCTCTACACACACATACATGACTGTGGAAATCTTAATTGTTTTTATTATTTATGTTTTTGTTTAATTAAAAAAGAAAATCCTACGAAAATATGAGATTATTCTAATTATCTATCACATATGTAGGTACTATATGTGTGAAACAAGGAGAGTGACAACAACAACAAACCAGAGTAGCAACTAAAATAAACAATAACAACAAGCCGAAATTAAATTACAAGTGCTTTAACAATAATAATAAACGTTATTTATCATTAAAGTGGCAGTGTGTGGGCAATGTTCGACCGACCTTGTTCAGTCAGTTCAGTTTGTCTAGTATGAAACTAAATAATAAACATATGTACCACACATACAAACTCTCTCACGCACACTGTCCCCTTTCATCTATCTGTCCGTTCTTCGCCGCCTCCCACTATACCACCTCTTCTATGTACTACATACAGATTTGTCTATCTGTATCGCATTGTTTTTTTTGTCTGTGGAACTGCACGAAAACAACAACGGCAGCAATAATAGTGTCGTCATGCTAAACAATAACAAAACAAATACACACATACATACTACGAAAACAAAAAGAAAAACACAGCGCAACTATCTATGCACACACACAGCCAGCTACATAAGAACAAGAAAAATCATCAACAACAACAACAACGAAACAAACGTTCTGCAGTAGTGTAACAGAGATTTCAGTGTTGACAACAGCAGGCATGGAAAGAAGAAAGAAAACGCTGAAATGGAAATCATTGTATTTTCAGCCAGAGAAAAATTGGGACTAATATCTTTACAACAAATATTATACATAGGGTATACAGACAAAGTTAGTATACCCTCATTCTCTAGTGAATGGTAGGTTAGGTTAAGACTGGCAGGCGGTATAACAGACTCACTTAGACTATATATTTTTTTTCGAACGGTCCCAACGCTTCCACTCTTACCCGCCCATTCCGACCGAGGGGGCCACATCCCCATTACGTAGGGATTGCGTACACACCATGATCCGGACCATAGATGGTTAATAGTAGAGGGTGGAAATACCAGCTACAAAAAAATTTCAACCCATTGTTACCACAGGGTCGTAAGGGAAAACGTAAGAAATCTCTAGTCCTTCCCGCTAAAAATAATTTGATGGCTTTAAAAAGTTCAAAAGTTTGAAGATTTTGAAGTCAGCCTGGTTAGTTTACTCCCTAAATAAATTAGAGCCTAAAGTTGCATACCGCCTTCAAGAGAGAGCGGGGATCGACACAATAGGTATTATATTAATTCCTCCTCCTCCTCTTCGTCTCCACAGCTTCTGCAAAAGTCATTACAGGTGAATATTGAACTGTTAAGCAGTCTCGTTTAAAGATCTGCAACAGTCGAGGGTAGTTTTTGAATTCAGAAATATATTATTTCCAGGGATTTTATAGCAGGCTGACTATCAGAGAAATAATTGATACCGACATGGGTCAGAACATTAATTTGTGGCCTTTTCCTTATTAAAGAGGAAAAGGCCACAAATTAATTGAGACGACCACCATGGCGATCGTTGTTTGGCCATTGGCTTTAGTTCGGGACCTGTGGCTTGTAACGAGCCATTAAGAGTTGCAGTGACTACTTATACATAGTTTCTTCTATATCCCCGATAGTTTTCATCTTCATTTCGGGTCTTTTTGAAGGAGGCCTATTATGTCACTAATTTTTCTCCAATTTCCACATAGTTTCTTCTATATCCCTGATATTTTTCATCTTAATTTCGGGTCTTTTTGAAGCAGGCCTATTATGTCACAAATTTTTCTTCAATTTCCCCTTTTGGTAACTCCCAGAGGGAACAATTTGCATAAAAATTTAACAGCTTGAAATTTTTGTGTAATGATCTTACTGTACCAACAGTCCATCGAAAAATGGGCGTTAACGCCACAATCTTTTTTTTTTTTTAATACGAGTATAAGAATGTCTTAAATATATATATTTCTTTAATTTTGGATGAAACTTTTAAATTTCATATGCTATTTTTATACGAGTATACGAGTATATCATTTGCTACGAGCCAAAAGTGTAACACATCGAAGGAGTGACCTAAGACCCTAAGTATGTTCGGCGGAAATCCGTTTTGGGTCATTTTAAGTCGTTTGAGCAATGTACGTCCGTCCGTCCGTCTGTCTGTCTGTATGTGTCTGTCTGCTGGCTGGTGCGCCGGATAACTCTCGAAAGGATGCTAGTAACCGATTGACTTCAAATTTGGTATGTGGTAATATTTTGCTCTATCTCCGGCTACTTACTCGAATCTTCAGAAATTTCAAAAAAAATGGCCGTAATTGGCACGCCCCTTTTGGTACCTCCCACACAAATGGACCATTTTGTACCAATTGTAAACAGCTTTTAACTTTAATACCAGTACATATTTTAAATTTATTAAATGAAATTTAAATTGATAATATTTTAATTAATGCAAAAAAGATAAATTTACGAATATTTTTTTTGGGACTCAAGGTGAGGGGATTCTTAAGTCGGTTTACCCGACTGAATTTTTTACTTGTTACATTTAGGAAGTTCATATTGCCACATACTCGTATTTTGTTTCTTCTGTTACTCCATCGTTCCGCTCTATTGTTTTGAATTGTATAATAATAAATCTTTCTAAAAAAAAAAAAAAAAACACCCACTTCAAGAGGAAAAAATGTATATGAAATTCTTCCACGCATATATGGAACACATATTCTATGAAAGTATGTACTAATCGCTGGCCCTTAAGTGGCTGCCTGCTGCACTCACAACAATCCCTTCTTCTACAAATAATCAGCGTCCCAAATACATTTATCATTGGTCTTCTGTGGTATAATGTTTACACATGCCTCATCGTTTTTGGGAACATTTAACACACCACAAGGTTTTTGAGCATTGGTGGTGTTGGTGTTACTCTAAAGAAAGAAAGTTGTTTGCACTGCCGGCCTTTAAAAGGAAATATTTATGTGCTCTTCCATGCTTCAAGTGTTCTGGATAGTGGGGGAATGTTTGTCTGTAATATGATCGTTTAACATCTGTCGGTTGGGTTGCAGTAACTACTGCCACTCATAGCAGAGTTGCAGAAATACTTTTGTTGCATAGTCCGTCCCTCTGTCCGTCTGCCTGTCTGTCCGTTTCGGTGAGATTTTGTGGCAAATACTTAAATCTCTTTAAAGTGCACGACAACAAACGCCGTCGTATCTGTCTTACAAATGTAGGCTCAGTATGTATTTTAGACTGAAAACTAAACAATAGATAATAATCGTTCTTTCCACAAAAAGTAGTCCGGAAAAGATTATATTCCTATTTGTTTTTTTTCTCTCTCCCTATCTATTGTTTAAAGTATCTTGTAATGTTGGCAGGTTGAATACGAATTAAATTCAGAATCGTATGCAGTTAAAGAAACTTTTTAATGAAACAAACACAAAGGCATTTTTTGGAAAACCCTAAACCATATTTAATAAGATTCTTAGAAACTGATAGGGATTAATACGCCAAGGGAGATCTGTTTTCTGTGAATAAACTTTACACAGGTTAATAATTATAATAATTGGCATTATTGATGCACGTATTTAAGGGAAAGATTTGCAAATATTTGCTCTTGGAACAGTTACCAATTTTTTTTTATTGAAATTAATTTCCTATTAATTCAACTATAAGCATTGGTGTAAAATTTCACTTGAAAATAGAGCCCGACCGAAGTCGGATTTTATGACCGAAGCCGAAGCCGTAGCCGAACTTCGGCTAAATTTACAACGTTCGGCCGAAGCCGAATGTTTTATATTTGTTAAAGAATTGTTTACTTTGCACCAAAAAATTGTGTTTTAATCAGTTTATGTCTACTGCTTGCGTATTTATTTACACATAAAATTAAAAAACTTAATGTTAAAATGACAAATTTCCTTAATTTGAATACAGCCGCCCAGCAGCATAAACAACTGCTCTCTAGCACACTTGGGTACAAGTACCTTTCTGCCACTATTTCCAAATTTTTGAAACATCTCGAGTTACAGTATTAAACAATTTTAATGATTCTTGGACTCAGTGGCTCGTTATTATCTATTCGTACTACTTTTACAAGAATGCTTTCACTAGTTAGAGAGCTTTTAGGTGAGGAACTGTGTCATGTTTTTCTTTGTCCTTCTTCCTTTGGTGTCCTTTCTCAAATTATTTTTGTAGTATTGTTCACTTCTGTACACTTCTATGAAAATTTCATAATAGAATTTGCTTTAAAAAGTAATATAATTCTATTTTTTGTTCTTTTTGAACAAAAAATCGGCCTTCGGCCAACTTCGGCTGATTTTGTCGCCGAATGCCGAATATTGGCCGAATGTCGAGTTTTGGCCGTAGCCGTAGCCGAACATTCGGTCGGGCTCTACTAGTAAAGGCTATAAAGGCAGCGTATGGTAGGCCAATTGGTACCTATATCCTGTTACTCATTTTCTTGTCTCAGCTGCACCATAGTGGATTTTAAATCAGTGAATAAATTGGTCGGATTCGACATTTAGACCAAAGCGTACCCTATATTGAAATTCTAAGTTAGTGGTAGCTGAGTGGCTGAAAATTAATGTATTGACCCAAGTAGCTACCCAGCAAAAAAAGAGCATCCAAGGAAGCAATAAAAATCCCCAACCTATGATCCGGAAGTTGTTCTAATTTGGATTTTCACCAATGAATTTAACAAGGGGTTGTCGCGCCGGGGAAGTACTTCTTTGTCACCACTTTTGCACAACTAATTTTAAAGCACTGTAAGATTTGCTTTTTTTGCGTTGTATTTATTTGATGAATGCATGTCGTTCTTTTTAACATCTTTGGGTCCAGAGATCTCTTATTTTAAAGGAATACAAATGTTGACATAGGGAAGGGAACGTATAAATAATATACTATTGGCCAAAGAGATCAACTGTATGGTGTAGCTGGCTCTTGAAAAGTGTGACCGAATGACCCCATAGTACACTATGGGGTCATTCGTAACATTTTCGCAAATGATCAACATTCTCACTAATAAAAAGGGATTTTTATTTTACACTGTAAAACATAGCACATTTGTGCTGCGCTATGTATTTTCCGTAGCCCCGGTTCAAAGAGTAGTAAAGTACCACAGTGTGGTACAGTAAGTATGGTATGGTATATTTAATTACCATAATTTCTTTTAAGATTATTTAATTATAACCTACACCACACTGTGGTACAATTTATTATAATTTTATGCATTTGTTTCTAACACCCAAAGTGAGAAGAGATATATAGAACCATCGTTTATTATACCGATCGACTTAGAATCACATTCTGAACCGATTTAGCTATGTCAGTCTGTGCATGCATTCTTGTAATCAATGTGCAGGTCACAAATATAGTCCCATCTCAAAGAAATTTTGCACATTTCTTTATTTTGGGACAAGACAATTCGTATTAAAATTGAAAGACAAACCGTATTTAGATATAGGGACTGTTTGTGTTACTTATTTTCTTTCGGCTAAGGCGAACGAACAAAAATGTCTCAACTATTTGAATATCAGTTTAGAACCAGATATCTTAATATATATGAATGTACTTCGATTTAGCTTATACCCTCTATAGAAGATATAAATTCCTATAAATTTGGTAAGGAGTATCTTATTTTAACAGTTAATATCTGTGTGAACAATATCGGTTCAAATTTACATATACCCCAGATACTCGCATGGATGTGTTCCTTCCGATTTAGCATCTAAACTCCATAGAAGTCATATTTTAGTCAAATGTACTATATTTTGCACAAAGGATTTTTTAATCCGAGAATAAACGGTCACTAGCAAGGTTGGAAAAATGTATTTCCGTATTTTACTTCAGATCATTATTAAATTTGGCAGAGATTAGTTTATAGAATCATGAACACTGCGAAATTTGATAAAAAAATAGATACCATTCAGATAAAGGCCAAATTTAAATACAGACCCCTTATAGAATTTTGCATCTAAAATAGCTGTCAAACACGATTGACAAAAATCAATACAGCAACAAGAGAACTACTTCAAAGGCTAAATAGATGAATACAGTACGTTCTGTTTAATACAATGTAGGTACGCCTTTTGTTACATCTTTTTTTCTTCAATAAAATCGTGATTTTTGGACGAAAAACGAATTTTCATTTGAGGGTTACGCTCTTGGGCATTTCTGGTGACGATATATCAACATTTGTGGAAAGTATAAAGTGTTATTAACAAATTTTTATCGCAATCCAATGTACTACAATTCCACAATTTTAAATTTTTCGAAGAAAATCAGAATACTTTGAAATGACTTTATGTTATTTTAATCGACTATGAAAAAGACGACTTTTAGGTCCGATTAATCGACCTAGTGGACTGAAACGAAATTTGGTTGATGAAAAAGTCGAAAGTCGACTAGCTTCCAGTACCATTCACTAATTCTGATATACCCGCCATATAAATATATATTTCTTCCCTTTAGCACTATAGAAGCAGTATTTTACTTATATTTCATAGCCCTCATATATATGTTCCTTCCGATCTGGACGTTTATCACTTGAGAAGCTTTATTTTACATCCAATCGTTTTGAAATTATGCATTCTTGGGTTAATAATTTATAATCCGAAATTGCATTTTGGTTAGTTATTTAAAAGAACTTCATTAAATGTCGAAAAAATGTTCATACTTATGATTTGGAAGTACTTATAATGTTATTCTTTTGGAAGTACTTCTTTTTTTTTTGCTGGGTTGCTACCAAGTCCCCTTAAATTACATTTCTAAAATCAAAAACTGCTCTCGACTGACGCAGATGTCTTAACGAGACGGTTGAAATGTTCAATATTCACCTGATATGGTTGCCCGGCCACAGCGACATACCAGGGAACTGCAAAGCACATGAACTTGCAAGACTAGGAACTACATACAGGCTCCAGGGGAACGGGAATATGTGGGCAGGCCTCTAGCGACGTGCAAGCTCTTCTTGAGAGATAGCGCCCTTACTGCAACAAATTACATATGGTCACTATCCAAGAAATGCATACATTCCAGACTGAGAGCAAAATAAAATTTCCGGATACAAAATTTCAAGTCATTTTTCACCAGTTTAATATAGCTCAAATTACTTAAAAATTTCCCAAAACGGATTTCTGCCGATCTGACCTAATGCTCACTCCTTCCATGTGTTACACTTTTGGCCCGTAGCAAATGATATATACCCTCCTAAAGTAAGGGTATACAAATATTTATTCATTCATTTAGTTAGAAGCTGCACTGCATTTTAAATCACAAATCCATTCACTTTTGAATTTTTGACCTGATCACAAATGCCTTATCTCTGTATTTAATGATGTAATCACGTACTGTGAATGTGAACGCTCCATGCATATAGAATAAGCAATGTACTAGTTAAATAGTTAACCTAACCATACATGAATTGAAACCTAAATCAATAATCTCATAAATATGTTTATTTATTTTGTTTTCGTTTTAAATCGATGAGGACAGAAAATAGCAACAACTTGTTTTGTATTGTTTACACCTTTTATGGTCGAAATGATGAATTTACCGGTTTTTGTTTGTTCTTGTATTTTTTTTACTGCGAAAACAATTTAATGCAAATAATGTTTTTGCGTATTTAGTTTTTTTTTTTTCCAAAAACTCCTTAGTTGAATGGAGAGTGTATATATAGAAATGTTGGTATTTTAATTTAAAACAATTGTAAATTATTTGCTTATCGATCAATATCAATATTTTAAAAGCTGTATAACGCTAATTAATGACCCATTTCGTTTTTTTAAACCTGTGATCAATGACGCTATTCAAGAACAAAAGAGAAATAAAGAGATTTCTGGTTATGTTATAGATTTTGCTTTCATGAGCTTCCAAGTTGTGAAATAATAGCTAAAATAATAAATACCCTCCTTCCATAAAGTTAGGGTACAAATAGTAATACTATAACTGTAGTGTTCCTAGTGAAGAATGGTAACGATGTACCCAAATAACCCCCCTTCCCTATGTTTCACAGACGATTTTTTTTATTAACCTCCAGACAATATGAGCCTGTGAAGTATGTAATACATCGAGGTCTCTATTGCCACTACGGGCCCCATTGCCTCTCATCGGAATCAACCTATTTGATACACAAAGTTATCAATTGTGCGAATATCTATACCAGTCAGATCTATCAGAATTCCTGGAAATGCCGATTCTACCAAACGTTATTTATTCAATGCAGAACGGTAACAAAGCAGATGCTCAATGTTCTCCACTTCCTCCTCATATTCCCATCATTCTTTCGAGTTCACCGATAAAGCATTACCCTGTCAGAATTGAAATTGACATAGACACTTTTAGATTTTTCAAACTACCATACAGTACTAATATATGTATAGTACGAATATCTGTACCTGCTGGATCTTTCAGACTTCCTAGAAAGGCCGACCAAGTATATCCATACGTCGTTTACTCAATGCAGTGTAGGTTTTCGCAGTTCCTCGGGATATCAACATGCCCAGGTACCCATATGAGTTATATGTTTAACTGCCTAACTATCTCGTATGATGTCTGCGGCAGTCAAGGTCTGTTTGTGAATTTAGGGATGTGGCCTCCAGAGAATTGATGGCAGCCTGGATATTCGAGTAAATGATAATGTCAGAGTTGGTCACTATGTTGTGACTCAGCCTCTTTTCGACTTTCCATATTGTCATTATTTTGTTTTAATAGACACTGCTACTTTACAGTGTAATCCACAGCCACTCTTCTCCTGAAGCTTCGCAACATCTGAATAGATAGTTAAAATTTCCTTGTATGTATTTTGCCAGCCCAATCCTCTCTGGCCAGTCTCTTAATGGTAAAATACCTTTTGAAAGTGAATGAAGGTTGATATATAGTCCACTCTTTCGGTTACCACTATACTACATCGTGATATCCTCATTGGGCTGTATTTCTGTTCCTCCACATGGATAGACAATTTAATCCTACTGCCACTCTGGTTGCAATTTTTCTAGCCACAATATCAATCGGCAGTAGATGGAGCGGAACTTGTAGGGTCTCTGTTGCTGTCGTCCTTAAAACTCCGCTGATGTTCAGCGTTTTTTTTATTTTATTTATTCCAATTCATAACCAAGCCTTTAGGCCATATATGGTTAAAAATACTTCAAAATTCTTACATATATATATAAATTAAATTACTTAAAAATAAAAATAAAGGAATTAAAAAACTACTCAAACATTGAAAAGTTCATGCTATTATATAATTTTTATTAAATAAGTACGGAATAAAATTAGTTGAATTAGAATTAATTGAATTGAAATTGATTGAATTGAATTGAAAAACTACTTTTAGTTATAACTGCGAATTGTTACCTTTTGTTATTATAAGTCTCTTGAGGAGCTTTGTTTACAGATGTAAATCTGTTAACATTGTTTGTATGTCAGCTGTCGTAACGGAAACATTATCATTACTTTTTGTTTTCATTCGATCTGTTGTCTGTATCAATTCCGTTTTATTGTTTTATCATTATTAGAATAAAAATTAATTAGTTAAGTGAAAAAGTCGTGCATTATTTCAAAACAACTGCGGTCGTCATATCATCTATCGACAATACAACATTCAGGCAGACAGTTCCCTGAACCTTCATCAGTTGTCTGGATCGCTCGCTTATCAGTATTGGCCTTTCGCATTCAATGGACAATTTTAGCAGAGAGAGGCCCCAACGAGCCCCTACAATCTTCCCACATGAATATAAGACGACGTCGTCCTACCTTACCCGTCCCAATACTTTAAGTCTGATTGAAAATTTCATATCTAGGATTATATTTTTCTCTTTTTAGAAAAAGATTAGCCGAGAAGGTTCCACATGTGAAACCTTATACTTCCTAATAGAGACAACCAATTCTGTCTTATTTGGTTCAACGCTCAAACCACTGCTTTGGGCCATCTGGCCTATTGGTTCAGAGCCATCTGGCCTATTGGTTCAGAGCCACCTGTATAATGTCTCTGAGGACGTTGGGGAATTTGCCAGTTACTGCGATAGCAAGTCGTCCGCATAAGCCACAACTTTGCAACCGCAAAGTTATCGTTAGAGATATGAATTAGTCTAATTAAGATATAGTACCACACCTGAGAGAATGTTGCTAAAAGCCCCTTCTATAGGAATAAAGCTCACCATAGAGAATTGCATTAAATGTAGGTACGATTCGATAGTTCCAACCAGTTTATGCAGGGCCGATTCTGTACATCTGCCCTTGTAGTAAGCCTGTTGGTTTCACGACAACAGTTTTGTAACCATGTTTTCTCTAATGAAAGAATCTAATGGCGATTTCGTTTATGGAAAAAGTGCAGCATTTTCTTTATCCTTTGACCGAAAACTCCACTTTTCTAGCACATTTTAGAAGTTTGAAAATTGTAGTTAAGTTATATTCGAGAGACTACATCATTTTGGCTTAAAAGGTTCAAATATTTTCTAGCATTTCTCGTCAACGGGGTAACATTTTTTCCAGAAACGAAATCGGCAGATCAATTAGGATAGACTAATTGATCTGAAGTCCTTTGGCCTACAGTGTGATTCATAACTCATGGAAAACGTCTTATGAAAGCGAAATTTCCAGACTATTTCATAAGCTAATGATAAATCGAATATATTGTCTTTTGGTTGTCTATGATTATGAAATAATTCTTAACAACACCTCATGCAATTCAATGAAGTCATACAGACAGTTATTAAATGTCACAGTTAATAGTATTTTTTTTGTCTGATTTCATCACATCCTCTCCCCCACGTTATTTTCGAAAAATGAATCACACGTGCAAAAAATACTATTTACGTTATCCGATACACAATGTGTTTACATTATAAAATTTTTTAATAAACTTTTGCTGATAAACATTTTTTGTTAAAAACAGAAAATAAAAACAAACAGACCTAATACCGCAGCCGTCGCCTCCGCCATCGCCACAGCTGATAAAAAGAACAGCAACAACAATTTTATATAAAAAAAAAAAACAATAATACAAGCAATTATTTTGAAATAGGTATGCAGGGTAAATGCATGTTCACATAAAGACTTGTACTCGTACATTAAGGTGGTCCTTGAAATGCATATTTTCTTTTTTTATTCACAAATGTAATCTGAGAAAACACAAAGTTTAGTTTAGTGAGAAGTTTAGCTTTGGATTACACTGCAAATAACTTAGACTTGATATAGCCCACATCCTGCCAGATACTTTCAGTGTCTTTCTAGCAGAAATAATGACAATAAGAGAAGTCTCCAAAATGTGTGAAGCGTATAAGAAGATATAACACTTTTAGCAAATGGAAGCGAATACTGAAATATATTTTTGCGAAAGCGAATATTCCAAAGATGGTTTTTGCGAAAGCGAATGTTAAAATGATGCGAATAATTCGCGTTCGCATATGCGAATGCGAATATTCGTTACATCCCTAGTCCATATAGGTTAGGTTAGGTTAGGTTGAATAGAGGAGACGTTTAAAACGTCTCATGTCCATGGACATACACTGAAGCCAGTGGTTCGGCCTGTTGTGCGCTCCTTATTTATGATTTTCATACCCCACGGATTACAGAAATCATATCCTCTGAGATGAGTCAAGTCTGGCAATATGTCGGAACCGAAATATCGGGATCTTGCATGTGTGAAAGCTGGGCAGTGACACAGAAAATGTTCTATCGTTTCGATGTTTTCCCTGCATGCCCTGCACTCGTCGTTTTCTGCTAGTCCTATGCGATGAAGATGTGCCTGTAAGCTTGAGTGTCCCGTTAGAACACTTATCATCTTACTAATCCATATATATGAGACATTTAAACGTCTCTATTCAACCTAACTTAACCTAACGGCCGTTTTAACATCCGCTTAGTTCTAGCCAGCCACGTTGAATATCGGGGTAAAGCTACAAAATTAACGCAATCCCATATGGTAGAGCCACCTTAATCCACATACCTACGTATATTCTTATGTGTGTAAATATTTTTAATGAAATGCGCAATTCGCATATTGTTCGATAATAATAAATAACAAAAAGTAGAAGAACAAGAAGCAAGGAAAACAATTTTATTTTTGGTTAAGAATTTTTCCATGCGATCAACAAAAATGAGGTGATGGCAGAAAAAAAAACAAGTGATTAAAAATTAAATGTCTCGCCTGTCACATTGTATACGTATGTACGCACATGTATTCTTTTTTGGCACGTTTTAAATCCTCTATACTAACAAATCGTAGACATACTGCATACATACATTGATTAAATGCATTGATGATAAGCATTGGTTGAATAAATTTAAAAGTATCCTATGATTATCCCTACAAAAATATCATAACTTTAGTGGAGGAGGGTATGAGTATATCATTTGCTACGTGAGTGATCAATGACCCTAAATATTATCGCGAAAATCTGTTTAGAACATTTTAAGTCAATTGACCGTCCCTCCGCCCATCTGTCTAGCTGGCATATTCATACTTTGTATTACATTCAATCGTAACTAGTGAAATTGAAACATATCGTTCCATATTTTTATATAGCCCCCATACAAAGGTCGCTTTCGATAAGACATATTTACGCTCAAGAGGGCGCATTTTTTTAACCGATCATGATGAAATGTAAATAAAGTGTACTTTGTATTATATTCAATCGTGCGTAGTAAAAATGAGGAAATGAGGTCCATATTTCTATATAGTCCCCATACAAAGGTGCAATTTGTTGAGTATCCCCCCCTCTCAGAGCAGGAACAAGCGAGCAATATTCCAGAGATCCAAAAATCGGAAGAGAGGCATGCAAGTCAAATCCTTGACCCCAGTGACGTTTAGAATATAATCTCCACGGTACAATAAGTTCTTAACAAAATCCTGGAATTATCGATCTAACAACTGGTTATCCCTGATATCTGAAACAAGTTCGCTACAAACCTATCGCCCGATCTCCCTCCTCTCACGTGTAGCCAAGGTTTTGGAATTCCTATTTCAACCATCCCTGAAAGAGGATTTTTCGCTCGCCTCAAACCAACATGGCTTCAGGGAAGAGCATAGGACTGCAAAGGCTTTGAATGTGTTAACTGCGTAGATCACCAATGGCCGCAATCAGCAACGTTTCGTTGAATTTCGAGCCGCAAGCCGGTGTCCTTTCACCCATTTTATTCAACATTTATCTTGCCAAGATCTCCGACCCTCTCAATGACATTTCGTATGGTGTCGTATGCAGATGTTTGTTCCATTGAAAGTCCACTGTGTCGCATTTCACCTCCTGGACAAAGGGAGTAATGGTTGGAATTCGACAACTTCGTAGGCAGGCACCCACGGTGCAAAATCCGAATATTCTTGGGGTAGTCTTTGACAGCCTTCTTCACTTTTCTGGGCACGCATCCTACATCAACACGAAATCCAGGAACAATATCCTAAAAGCGCTCGCTCGCTCCTGCTACTCTGTTGGCGACATATAAGTCAATTGTCCGTTCTATCCTTAACTATGCAGCTCCAGTGTGGACCTCCTTCCTCGATGACACCCAATGGAGAAACTAAAAAACGTCCCAAAAGAATGCACTCCGAATGTGTCCCGTTTAGAGTACGAAGCCGCTGAGACCAGCCGCCGATTTTTAGCTGGCCACTATCATATATATTTTTTTTGAGAGCGTTATCTCCAGTTGTCGGTATGAAAGTCCACCGTGTCGCATTTCACCTACTGGTGAACTCCTTCGTAGGCAGGCACCCACGGTGCAAAATCCGAATATTCTTGGGTTAGTCTTTGACAGCCTTCTTCACTTTTCTGGGCACGCATCCTACATCAACACGAAATCCAGGAACGATATCCTAAAAGCGCTCGCTCCTGCTTGGGCAAAGATAAGAAGGCTTTGGTGGCGACATATAAGTCAATTGTCCGCTCTATCCTTAACTATGCAGCTCCAGTGTGGACTCCTTCCTCGACGATAACCAATGGAGGAACTAACAAACGTCCCAAAACAATGCACTTCGAATTACATCCGGTTTTGTCCAAATGTAGGTGCCATCGTGTGGACATCCAAAACGTCATTCCATCGGATGTCAACCGATTATAAATATCAATTTATTATTAAAATTTGATTTCTTTACGGATATTGGCATATTTTATTTTGAATTTAAATGCTTCATCCTGCCAATGATAACATTCGAAATTTCCCTAGTCTCGTGAATAAATGTACTTATGTTCCGAGATAATTTTTCCTTCACACATGTTCTTTTAGTGCGAAAGCGGCGTTATTACCAAGTTAAGAAGATAAAATTAATATGTCATCATCAATCAGACGGGGAAAAAATGGTTAAGCCAAAATGAAATTATATCAAACAAAACATGTGATAAATGCAGACACACGCGTTCTTCTTAGTATTCGACGAGGCTACATGAAATAACGAGTTTTTTTGTTAATGAATAAATTACGATTACGTATTTAGTCACCGTTCCGATGGCGATTATCTGGTGTTATACACAAACACGCACCACCAGATTGTGACTACTATATCTAATTGTTCATCTTCAAAAACAGAGGAGTTAGGCTGAAACTATATTAAATACATATGTTACTGATGTGGGCATCGAGATCCAGGGACGCAATTTCTATTAATTTCCCTAAATATTTCAAAAAGAGTTTTTTTTTATTAAAAAGCCTTTTTTTCTTCATCTACCAAATTTTAATTCATTAATATAAAATATATTTAACTCAATTGATATTCCTTAAAAATTTAATGTTTTTAAAAAAAAGACAAACATTTTTTCTATTTATAATCACATAGCCAAATGCTTCATTTTCGATTAGGATTTTCATTATATTATTTTTTTTATGTTGCGTTTTTCGACAACCGACCGCAATTATTAAATTTCACACAAGCCAAATCAAAATCTCTTAAGCAATAACAATAACAAAATAATACAATTAGCGTGCTGTTAATAATTAAAAATTCGCAGTTGAAATGCTAATATGTATCTAGAGTGAGTGTATGTACGTGTGGGGGTATATTTTAAAAATTTGCTTGTTTACATTAAATTAATTAAATTATTAAATACGTAGGTACAACATACATATATGTACGAGTATACGCCCGTCCAAGTGTATATTGGGGTACGAACAAACAATAACAAGTCAATATGACGATGGTTAATTCAGGTGTGATTAAATACCCTACACTCTTAGGAGACTACTAGAAATATTGTATTAGACTAAAAGCAAACCAGTCAGAGGATCCTGATTTTCCCCACGTTTTTTACCTTTAATTTGATGTATTACATGATCAGATTGAACATACTCGTGTGCTTCAGGAATTATAGTCTGAATAATTAAGGTACCTCCGAAGGCAATTTAAATTAAAAAATAAAAAAAAATATCCATTACTTTTTTATTTTTCGATTTCAAAGCCCCAAATACGTCAACAATTTATTAATACCATTCAAAGCAAAGCCTTCAATTTTGGTATGACCGAATTAATCCACAATATATTTTTCTGGAAGTTAGGTATACTTCAATAGATTTAGGATACGTTAGGTTAAGAATGGCTGCCTGTATAATAGATTCTATATCGTTCCCTCAATAAAACAATAGCATATACGCATATGCACCATTATTTTTTTATTGCATTTTAAATTTTAAAAATCTACGCCATCTATTCTATAGCTGGTAAAAATTTGATAGAATTCTCCTCGCACTAGAGAGGAAACGATTGTCTACGTTAGTACAGGTTCTGACGGGACACTGCTTGATCGGCGAACACGCCAAAAGATTGGGTATTGACTCCAATGACTTCTGCCGAAGCTGAGGAGATGAGGAAGAAGTGGAGAGCATTGAGCATTTGCTTTTCGACTGTCCCGCTTTGAGTAAACGACGACTGGACATACTGGGGTCGGCCTTTTTAGGCAGCCTAACAGATCTTTCCAGTACTGATATTCGTACTATCGATAAATTTATATATCAAACAGGTTGGTTTCGATGAGGGGCATTTCAGCCCGTGGTAACACTAGGGACCTAAACAGGTCTATGTGAGCTTTTAAAAAAATACGGCTGCCACCCTAACCTAAACCTAAGTGGGTGAAAAGTTTAATTGCAAAAAATTCTGCAAATATGTAGTATTGTACTTTGATCCCATTTATATACAATTAACACACTTTTAGACTAATAGAATATCATCTGCCTGTAGCCTGATTATTTCACCACATATTAAAATGACAAGAAATTGAAAACATCAATTCTCTTCTAAAATATACATATTTATCTTCCAAGAAGTCTATTTTCACAAAAACTTCAAATGTAATTTTCTCGAAACTACAAAAAATTATAAACTATTCTTTTATTGAGGGGACGTACTACCACTGGGACGTAGGTTAGGTTAGTTATTAAGACTGGCAGTCTGTATAACAGACTCACTTATATTATATAGTCCATTGTGCTAACACTGGGACGTAAGGGAAAACAAGTTATCCTTAGTCCCTCCCGTTGAACCAATTTGATTGTTTTAAAAAGCTCAAACGTGGGCGGATTTTAACAACTGCCATGTTAGCTAACTCCCTAACAGCCTGATGTTGCTTTCCACCTTTTAGAGGGAGCGGGCACAGGCACAGAAGATGTTTTATTGATTCCCGCTCCTCTTCGTCCGTTTTAGATGGTTTCAAAAAATTAAAAAAAAAGATGTTGATATGCTCTCCAGTTAGAACAGTAAATTGCAATGCCAAACTTCAAACGAAAATATGTATTTCATTCATAAATTGTAACTGTTTTTTTTATTTATTAATTTGTTTTATCTGCTCTTTTTTTCTTTTCCACCTAGGTATTCCAATGGATTAACGAATTGGCCCATCCAGAAACGCGTGAAGCTGCTCTACTGGAGCTGAGCAAAAAACGCGAAACAGTCACAGATCTAGCGCCGATGCTATGGCACAGTTTCGGTACAATAGCTGCCCTCCTCCAAGAAATTATCAATATCTATCCCTCGATCAATCCTGCCACATTAACTGCTCACCAATCGAATCGTGTCTGCAATGCATTGGCCCTGCTGCAGTGCGTTGCCTCGCATCCGGATACCCGCACGGTATTTTTGCAAGCACAAATTCCCCTGTTCCTATATCCGTTTTTGCAGACCACCTCAAAGACGCGACCCTTCGAGTACTTGCGTTTAACAAGTTTGGGTGTCATTGGTGCGCTTGTTAAGGTTTGTATAGAATTACATTAATAAAACCAATCAAATATTGGGTATTAATATTGTTTTCATTTTGTTTTATTTCCTTCCAGACTGATGAACAAGAAGTGATAACTTTCCTTTTAACTTCGGAAATCATTCCTCTATGCCTACGCATTATGGAATTCGGCTCTGAGCTAAGTAAAACTGTTGCTACATTTATTTTGCAAAAAATCCTACTCGACGAAAGTGGTTTATCGTATGTCTGTCAGACATATGAACGCTTTTCACATGTGGCTATTATTTTGGTAAGTTTAAATTCTTGTTATGATGATTTTAATTTTATTTACATAAACTAATGGGGTAAATTACCCCCTAACAATGTGTGTTAGGGGTCCATCAGTTGAGTCCAATTTTCGATGACTCGTTCGAGCATTTCGACTGGTAACTGGCGAATGACACGCGTGATGTTTTGCTCTAAGGCCTGAATCGAAGCGAGTTTGTCCGCATAAACCTTAGACTTTACATATCCCCACAGGGAAAAGTCTAACGGTGTGATATCACACGATTTTGGTGGCCAATCGACCTTACCAAAACTTGAAATTATCTGCTCACCGAAGTGTTCTCTCAATAAATCCATTGATTGATGCGATGTGTGGGAAGTGGCGCCGTCTTGTTGAAACCAAATGTCGCCGAGATCACGAGCTTCAATTTCAGGCATCAAATAATCGGTTATCATGGCGCGATAACGGTCGCCATTGACGGTTATGTTCTCACCGGCATCATTTTTGAAGAAATATGGACCGAAGATTCCACCGGCCCACAAACCACACCAAACCGTTGTTTTTTTCTGGATGAAGTGGCAGCTCTTGAATCTTTTCATGTTGCTCTTCGTCCCAAATGCGTCAATTTTGCTTGTTTTCGCTGAACAAAATTAGGCTCGAAAACGTCGGATCTTCTTGGAACTTTTCAAGAGCCCATAGAGCGAAGCGATGTCGCTTGGGAAGGTCGGGCGGCTTCAGTTCTTGCACAAGTTGTATTATGTATGCTTTCAATTTAAGATCTTGACGTAAAATGCCCCAAGTCGTTCCATATGTCAGTCCGAGTTGCTGCGAACGGCGCCAAATCAACTCTCCGCGGTCTTCGTGTACACTCTCAGCTACGGCCGCTACATTTTCTTCACTGCGTGCTGGACGTGGTCTATTCGGTCGAATATTATCCAATAATTAATGCTGTGTCTCAACAACGATTATCTTTACCATAAGTTGAGCGAAGTGCACGAATCACATTCCTCATAGAACGTGAATGTTCGTAATAAAGTCGAACGATTTGTAAACGTTGTTCAGGCGTAAGTCTTTCCATGATGAAATGCCAAACAATACATAACAAAAATAACATGACAGCATGAACCGATTCACGCGTGATCTGTCAAAAAAAGGCAAAAAAGTATCTCTACTTGGATCACCTGTTAGTTCTTGGGCCGCGTCTAGTATTGTAACCGAATCTTAAAAATTTTTGGGCTACCAAAAGCTTTAAAACTTTTAAGTCGCCAGGACCAGACAATGTCAATTGCCGCCTGGATCATAGAGATCTACATCTGTTGTAACAATCTAGCCTATATACCAACAGAATGGAGAAAAACCAAAGTTGTTTTTATCCCAAAAGCGGGTAAACCGTCCCATACTAGTCTATCGCCATTTCTCCTTACAAACCTGGAGAGATTAATAGATAGTTACCTTAGGACCAGGTTAAGTCCGAAACCGCCCTGCATGATCTAGTCAGCATTATTGAAAGATCTATCTCTCTGTTAAGAAATATACTATAGCAGCTTTCTTAGATATAGATGGGGTCTTTAATAAAGAAAAATCTAGCCGCTATAATTACGGCTCTAGCAACCACAGGATACGAAGATTCATTCATATCCTTCTGATTAATAGAAGCATGTCAGGTCAACTGACATCGATAGATTTGTCAGCAGGGGAAGTGTCAAGGGAGTGTTCTGTCTCTTCCGCTGTGGAATATCTCTGAAAATTATGAGTGTTAAGGTTATTGCCTATGCTGATGTCGTGGAAATAGATGCCAGAGGGAAGAGTATTATTAAATACATCCTACAGCAGGCCCTTCATACAATCGCAAGACGGACTTCCGATAATAGTCATGGCGTATCAACCAGACCAAGACGGTGCTAGTTTTTTAGCAGGGGATAGACATTATAGCAAGGCAATATGCCGCATGTACTGCTATTCTAATTAGGAAAATGTCACTATGGTCAGGAAATAGCTGCGGACATAATTTCATTCTATATAGACACCCGGTATTGTTGATTACACTATGACTTAAGCATTTTTTGTCAAGAAGTATATCACTCGCATACCTGATAGAACAGAGTGGAATGGTCGTATCCCAGAACATAGGAGATTCGTTATCTATACTCAACAACCAAGTGGACATTGCAATCTTTTATGAGGAACTTGAGCTATATATTGCAAACAGACTGCCTGATCACTGTAGTGTTTACCAGTTCTTAGCTGTTAAAGATGCAGAATGGCTAAAAAATTAATGTTCTGACCCATGTCGGTTTCAATTTTTTTTTTGCGAACGGTTCCAACGCTGCCACTCTTACCCGCGCATTCCTACCGAGGGGGTCCGATCCATTGCGGGTTAATAGTAGTGGAATACCAGCTACAGAAAAATATCAACAGCCTGCATATACATATATAAATTAATTCTCAAAATAATATAACTAAATAAAGACATCCACAGAAAATACATTATACGAGATATTTAAATACGAGATAGTTCAAGATTGCACTGTGTCGATTCCTATATCGAAGTCAATAATAACATATGGGATATGCAGATGCATAATTAGTACGTTGAAAATCAATATGTAATAATTGGTAATATCTGGATGATCTGAATGGTATATTAAATCTTATCTTAGAAAGAATGTAATCGGAAGATACATCACCTTTTATAACCTTTAGAATCATTGTAGAGTTCAGCATAATACAGGGTGGCTGATGAATATTGCTACATTAAGAAACTCAAATAACATTTTTTTCAGTGCATGGAATTCATTTTTCTTTTATTCATGTTAAAGCTCATTAAATTTAATTAAATATAGCTTAATTAGTTTTATTTAAATGCCCCCCTGCTCGTTGAATCATGTGCGGCATCTTACCAAAAAGTTTTCATTGCTGCTTGGAGAGTTGAGACGGGAAAAGCCGCCACACTGTGACACGAAGTGGATGCAATTCCGTCTCATGGAGTATCTGTGGGTTGGAGGCACTCCATATTCGACAATTTTGTTTGTTTATGTTGCTGTTTAAATCGAAATGGGCCTCGTCAGACATGAAAAGACAGTTCAACATGTTTCCGTCCTCTTCCACCATTTGAAGCATCTTCTGGCAAAACTCCAAGCGAATCGGGAAGTCTGCTGAGTTCACTTTGTTGGCCATTTGAATTTTATATGGGAATAACTCCAAATCTTTGTGCATAATTGACTTCAATGACTGTCTGATTATACCCATTTGAGCAGATAAGGTTCTTGTCGAAACTCTTGGATTGTTTTGTATGGCATCAGCTACAGCAGCGATTGTTTCCTCCGTTCGAACTGAAGGGTTTCGATGGTAAGGTCTTCTGTTGACTGTCCCATGCTCGGAAAAATTTTTAACGAGTCTCTTTATGGTCCATCTGCTCGGAGGATTGCCGCAAAACGTGCCCCTATACTCTCTTTGAACCAAAACTACGGACTTCAGTGCGTAATAGCGGCGGACAATCCAAATTCTTGTTTCCATTTTTGTTAAATCTAAAAATCAGTCTGCAAAATAAAAAAAATTAACCGGATTCATTAAATAGAAAAAATGTTATAAAATTTTTTTTTTGGTAGCAGCTTTCATCAGTCGCCCTGTATGTCTGCTCCTAAAAGTAGGAAGTCTTATCAAACTCAACCTACTAGTGTATGGTGGAAGGATAAAATCACTATTCCAGTGCAGGTGTCTCAAAGCAAATAATAACAAGTAAGAAAGTTCAGTCGGGTAAACCGACTTATAAAAAACCCTCACATTGAGCCCCCAAAAAAATTTCGTAAATTTATTTTTTTGTTTTAATTAAATTATTATCAATTTAAATTGCATTTAATAACTTTAAAGTATATACTGGTATTAATGTTAACAGCTGTTTACATTTGTTACAAAATGGTCCATTTGTGTGGGAGGTACCAAAAGGGGCGTGCCAATAAAGGTCACTTTTCTCTGTACTCTAGATACTATAAAAGCATTGCAACGTACAACATTTCAAGTATTTATACAATGGTCTTAAAGTTAAAATCTGTTAACTTTTGGTACAAAATGGTCCATTTGTGCGGGAGGTACCAAAAGGGGCGTGCTATAAAAGCATTACACTGTACAAAATTTCAAGTATTTGTATGCAATGGTATTAAAGCCATAAGCAGTTAACTTTTTGTGCAAAATGACCCGTTTTTGTGGGAGGTACCAAAAAGGGAGTGGCCACTTCGGGTAAGTAGTGTAGAAGGTATTAAAGAATCAATATTTCACTAAAAGTTAACCCTTTGTGGGGGAGTTACTAGAAGAAGTGGACCAATATGGCCCATCTTCGAACTTAGCAGGAGATAGAGAAAAATATTACCGCATACCAAATTTGAAGTCAATCGGTTACTCCTTTCGAGAGTTATCGTGCGCACCAGCCAGCAGACAGACACACAGACAGACAGACGGACGGACGGACATTGCTCAAATGACTTCAAATGACCAAAAACTGATTTCCGCCGAACATACATAGGGTCTTAGACCACTCCTTCGATGTGTTACATTTTGCTTCTCAACAGATTCCATCTTATCGATGTACGAGTATGTCCTGTTTTGAGGTTCCCATACAACTAACCATATTCTAGAATAGGTCTAACAAGTGAAGTATAAAGTTGCTTTTTTGTATATGGGTCTGAAAATTCTTTCGCCCATCGCTTAATAAAGTCAGCATGCTATCAAGTCCCTGAAAACTACATTCCTGAAATCAAAAACTGCCCTTGACTGTTGCAGATCCTTAACGAGGTGTCTGAGCTGGTAATTTATCACCTCATATGTGAGCCGACACGCAGAGAGATTGATGGTCTTGCGTACAGAAGCTGAAGAAGACGAAGAGGAGGAGAAATCAATAGAACACCCTCCGTGTCTGTTCTCCGCTCTCTCTTGAAGGCGGCATGCAACCTTAGACTCTTATTTCTTTGGGGGGTTAGCTAACTTGGCTGATGTTGGAATCCGCAAACAAAGCAATCAAATTGGTTCAATGGGAGGGCTACGGATAACTTATGTTTTCTCTTACGTTCCTGAGGTAGCACAAAGGACTATATAGTCTAATGACGATTTCGTTTCTGCAAAAAAGTGCAACATTTTCGTTGCCCCTTTCCCAAAACTGGAGTTTTATAACACATTTTGGAATTTTGAAATAAGAGCTAAGTTTAATTTTTGAGAGACTACATCTATTCCATCAAAAAAGGGCAAATACTTTCAGAATTTCGCAGAATTTAGACGGGGCAACATTTTTATTGGAATTGAAATCACCATAAGTGTTATACAGGCTTCCACTCTTAACCTAACCTTTCTCTAATGAGTGATGCTAAGAACCCGACTTTAGTCTTTACTGGTTTATATATATATTTGTATATATTTTGTATATACTCGTATTTCTTATATGTATATATTTTTTTCTTTTCTTTAGGGTAAAATGGTGATACAATTAGCAAAGGAGCCTTCCGCACGTCTGCTTAAGCATGTTGTACGTTGTTATCTAAGGTTATCCGACAATCCAAGGTAACCTATCTTGTAAACTATATTCCTGGATTAGATTTTAATTAAAATATATTATTTTTGTCTCCCTACAGAGCACGAGAGGCTTTAAGACAATGTCTTCCAGATCAATTACGTGATGCTACTTTCTCAGTTTGTCTGCAAGATGATAAGTCAACCAAACACTGGTTGCAGCTGTTAATCAAAAATCTGGAGTTGGGTGCTGTGCCACCCACAGATCCCCGTCAAATCGGCATGTCACCATTGACCTCATAAATTAAGGTAAACCACAACAAAAAGAAATAATTTTACAACACCCCCACAAAAACAAAAAAAAACAACAACAACACAGTACAGACTTCTTAGATACAAATGATGTTATAATGAAAAAGAAAGCAGCTTTTTTCCTAAAAAAGGAAAATAAACAACAAATTACTAAAACAACAACAAAACAAAATCCAAAACAGTCCAATGGCTTAAAGTCTGTCTGTTTTTTTATAGAATATATTTTCGTTATTAAATACAATTATTAACATATAAATGAAGATATTTTTTACTTAAAACAAACTGAAACCATACAAAACAACATTTTTGCGTATAAGGGAAAATATTACTTAAATTAAACAAAAATAACACAAACAGAATGAAAATCATATTTATAAACAACAACAACAAAAACGTAACATATAAATATTAATATTTAATACAAATTAATAATAATGTAAAGTAAACGTGATAAATGTGAATATTATAAAATTAAAAAAAACTCTGATAAATTATGGGCGATGGGGGGATAAACCCCCTTCCCCCAACCAAACAATAAATGTAAACTATGTATATGCATAACTAAGTTTAAAAAAAGATATCTATAAATAAATTACATTTTAAAACTAACCAGAGGAGACTGTGACAAACAAATATGTTTAAACAAATGCTAAACAATTCTATATTAATTGAAAATAAAAAACCAAACAAAAAGTTAAAAAACACAATGATTAAGCAATGGTACCTTAAACATTTATTAGCGAAAAACGAAAAAAATACATACACATTTAACTAACTACACACACACCTACATACCTTAAACGAATAAATAAATCTTAAAATTAAACTTACAATTAAAAAGAAAAAAACAGTTTTCTAAAATAAAACCAAATTGAAGCGAGTTTTTTATAAAAATAAATAAAATTTTTTTTAAAGAAATTAACAAAGTATTTGAAATTTAAGATTAAATAATTCTTTCGGTTTAAGTTTAAATTATGAAATCATTATCAAGCTTTTTTTTATTGTTACACAAAAAACCCCATTAAACATTTTAATATAATTTGTTTTTAAATTATAAACCCCCTCTCAAACCCTCCAAGAAAAAAGGAAAACAACATTAACAACTGTGAATGAAAGTTTTTTATTTTCAATTCTATAAAGCATTACTTTTAAAAGAAAAAACATTTTTAAGCATTGTTTTTTAATTGTATTTAATTCTTAGTAACTCTTAAGTACATTAACGAAAAGCGAAAGAGAGAGGGGAGTAATTAGACCAGCTCCCCAAATCTCTCTCTAACTTTTTAGCACTCAAAAAATGAAGATAAGCAAACAAAATTTATTAACTAATTGTAGTAAGCTTTATGATATAACAATAATGAACAAGAACAACAACAAAAACAAGATAAAAAGAAACTTGAATAGATAATATAAATACAAAGTATAAAACTTGTACTATACGATATTATAATAATATTGATTAATTTCCAACAAACAAAAGAAAGTAAAAAAAAAACACTAACACTACTCCAAAACAAATCGGCCCTATAATATACTACTTATATAGTATGTATAAATATACATTATTTTTTCTTTAATTAGCTTTTAAATCAGCAGATAAAAAATGTAGTAAACCGCGAGGATTGTAAACAATTCAAAGCTAACTCTTTTTAGAGAATTATTTCCATTAATTGTTATAAAAAAAGAAATAAGATATGACAAACTGCATAACATTTTTTGCTTATAAATATAAATTTCTTACTTCGATGCCTTAATCCAAATCGAATCATAGACTTTTCTTTGATTTTCTGTAACTCTTATTTTAAAGAAACCAAATTTCATAGTTCCATTTCAAGCAAAAATGTATTATAATATTTTTTTTAACTTTTACTTAATTTCCATTTTTTGGCAACAATCCGATTTTAAAAAATTTCTGCCAAACCATTCAAATATAGTATTTTTAGGAAATTTTGATATAAACTCTTTTTCTTTTTTTAACTTTAACACATTCACTTTTTTGTCACTTAAAAATATAATTTTAAGGAAATTTTAATATAAACTTCTCTTCTCTTTTATTTTTTTGTTTGTATTTTAAACAAACGAAATTTCACAGATCTGTCTCAAGATAAAATGTATTAGAGTATCATTTTTTTTTTCAATTTTTATGACAATTTCTTTTTCAACAACAACCCAAATTTTCTTCGCCGAACGATTTAAACATAGAATTTGAAATCGAATTTTTAGGAAATTTTAGCATAAACTATTTTTTAACAACAAACTAACTTTGTAATTTCTGTCTTAAGTCAAACTGCAATCCAGTCCATGCAGAATTTTTGAGAAAATTTCAAAACATTTTTAATAACGTTAATTATTTATTGTTGACCTTTATTATATTATGAAGTTATTGATGATTTGGCTTGAGTTCATTTATTATTAAAAAAAAACGTTGGATTTGTTGTTTTAAATAGTTGCAATTTTATTTGTTTCCAATATTTCGACTGCCTTCGAAAGTCATCCTCAGGGAAATTCACTTTAAAATACAAATATGTTTAAAAGACAAAAATAATATCACAATCGTCCCTGTTCTGTATTTCGAAAGCGGATTGAATCCGAATTTCTAATTCATTAAATTGTCCATAATTTCTGTTTGAGGACTTTCGAAGATTCTCGGTAAACGCAAATTGCCTTTATTTTCCCATTTGATACATTGGAAACCTATTTGAGATCGAAGTAACAAATCTAGAAACTTGTTTCCGAGGGGAAAATTCCGATACAGGCCACATTTGGAATACAGAACAGGGGCGAATAATTACATTTAGAACAGAAACTATCGACTACTTCTTAACAGAGTTAACGATTAACTAACAAATTATTTCCTTCGTCCGTATTTTCCCACTAAATTTCTGTAAATCTGTGCACAATGGTCCGTGTCAGTTTTATAGTTCATTCTCTCATCGTTTCGTACATTTATTATGTGTAATACACATGTATAATTTGTTATTTATATGTATTTTAAAGTGAATTTCCCTGACGATGACAGTCGAAGGCAGTCGAAATATTGGAAACAAATAAAATTGAAATTATTTAAAACAACAAATCCATCGTTTTTTATTAAATAATACATGACCTCAAGCCTAACCATCAATAACTTCATTTTTAATAACTTTTGAAAAATATATTTTTTATTTATAGAAAATTTCCCAAGAAATTTTTTATTTATAGAAAATTTCCCAAGAATTTTTTTATTTATAGAAAATTTCCCAAGAAATTTTTTATTTATCGAAAATATCCCAAGAAATTTTTTATTTATAGAAAATTTCCCAGAAAATTTTTATTTATAGAAAGTATCCTAGAAATTTTTTATTTATAGAAAGTTTCCTAGAAATTTTTTATTTATAGAAAGTTTCCTAGAATTTTTTTTATAGAAAATTTCCCAGAATATTTTTATTTATAGAAAATTTCCCAGAATATTTTTATTTATAGAAAATTTTCCAGAATATTTTTATTTATAGAAAATTTCCCAGAATTTTTTTATAAATAGAAAATTCTCAGAAATTTTTTATTTATAGAAAATTTCCCAGAAATTTTTTTATGTATAGAAAATTTCCCAGAAATTTTTTTATGTATAGAAAATTTCCCAGAAATTTTTTTATGTATAGAAAATTTCCCAGAAATTTTCTATACATGTATAGAAAATTTCCCAAAAATTTTTTTATGTATAAAAAATTTCCCAAAAATTTTTTATTTATAGAAAATTTCCCAGAAATTTTTTATTTATAGAAAAATTCCCAGAAATTTTATATTTATAGAAAATTTCCCAGAAATTTTATATTTATAGAAAATTTCCCAGAAATTTTTTATTTATAGAAAATTTCCCAGAAATTTTTTATTTATAGAAAATTTCCCAGAAATTTTTTATTTATAGAAAATTTCCCAGAAATTTTTTATTTATAGAAAATTTCCCAGAAATTTTTTATTTATAGAAAATTTCCCAGAAATTTTTTATTTATAGAAAATTTCCCAGAAATTTTTTATTTATAGAAAATTTCCCAGAAATTTTTTATTTATAGAAAATTTCCCAGAAATTTTTTATTTATAGAAAATTTCCCAGAAATTTTTTATTTATAGAAAATTTCCCAGAAATTTTTTATTTATAGAAAATTTCCCAGAAATTTTTTATTTATAGAAAATTTCCCAGAATTTTTTTATTTATAGAAATGTTCCTTAGAAATGTGTTATTTATAGAAATATTCCTTAGAAATGAGTTATTTATTAAAAATGTTTGGGAAATGTTGTTACCTATATCATATCAATACCTATTTATAAATATATTCATGGAATTTCAAACCGTAAGCAAATTTTCTATTTTATGACTTCTAATGGATTTGCTTTAAATTATGTAATTTTTGTAGTTAACGCGTCTAGTTTTATATTTTTTTTTTTCAAAAATACTGTAACTAAATTTCCATTTTCTTAATTGTGTGTTTCTATTCCATATATTTCCCTTTATAAGCATTTTAAAAAAATCTCTTCAACTTGACAAATTTAATTTGCCTCTTTCCTTCCTTCTAAAAGACCTTTATAATATTTTATAAAAAAACGTTTCATAAAATAAAATACCAACACAAAATGTATACATATGATGAAAGATCTCTTACAATATTTTAAATATTAATTATAAATTATGGTCGATCAAAACCTTGTAATGTTATTAATTGTATGATAACTAAAAAAATTGCCATTATTTCCTTTGGAAACAATTTTTGGTAGAAAACAAATCCTAAAGGTCATTTTTAAAATGGCCAAACTAAATCTTTAAGTTTAAGACTTTATTGTATTTGGTAAAGACCATCATTGTTGACGTTTAATCTAAACCGTAGACAAACATTTTAATGTATATTGTATAAATAAATAAATGTGTATATATAGTTAAAAAATATGTAATAAAGAAAAAACACAAAGGAAAGCTTTAACTAATAATGTTACAAAAAGGAATAAGAAACACACAATATAAAGAATTGCAAATTGAGGGACTATTTATATCTGCTGATTTAAAAGCCAATAAAAAAATAATTAAAACAACTTTTTCTCAAATGCGTAAAAACAAATTTTCCGCCAGCCGATTTGTTTGTTTGTAGTGTTATGTATAATAAAAAATCTATAAAATATTTAAATTGCGAAAATAATGTTTCCCCCAAAAAAATTGAAGCTCCTAAACATTTGCAAAAACTTTATTAAAAACAAAGGCAAATATACATCCATTGCACTCACCTCCATACATACAAACATTACTTTAAAGAAAAAAAACTATTTATATATAAATATGTAATTGTAATATTTTGTTTTTTTTTTTTAAATAATCATCCTTAGTTTTTTTTTAAGATGAAGTAGTAGCTTAAATGCATTGTAACATTGTTTTGCCTATAAATATTTAAAAATAATTAATTACTATTTTTTAATTTTTGTATTTATAACTTACCCTTAATCTATAGTTTTTTTTATTATGTACTATTTTTTAAACAAAAGAAAACACCTGTTAATATTAGTAGAAAGAAAGAAAGAAGTAAAATTATCTACTGCATCTATCCTCCTGCCTCCTCATCATCCTCCTATTTGCATATATTAGTTATTTTCATTAATCTTAATTTAATTTTTATTTTGTTTATTAAAATAATTTAAGTCTTTTTTAAATAAAAACAAATACACTATTGAAGCAATTTTCTAAAAAAATATATTGGTTTTTTATTCTTTATTCAGTTTTTTTTTTAATTTTTAATATTTATTTTGCTTATTTTCCATTCCAAAAACTTGTTTTTTAATATATCTCGGTTTCTTTCAGATGAAAAAATATATGAATATTTTATATTTTCAAGGGAAACTTTAATTTTTTCTTTGGGATTTACGCTGTCTGGAAATTCTTCCTCTTGGAGTTTTTTTTCTGTCAAATTTCTTAGAATATTTTTTATAGAAAATGTTCTTAACATTTTTTATTTCTAGATTTTTTTGACATTTTTTTTTATAGGAAATGACTTATTTTTTTTTTAATTAAAGACAATTTTTGAAATGTTTTATTTTATTTTTTTATTTATTTATATATTATTTTATTTTCTTTATTTATTTATATATTATTTTATTTTTTTATATAATATTTTATTTATAAACATTTCTTTAAGATTTTGTTTATTACTTACTTTATATTCAAATTTTTACGGTCCAGGGAAAAGCCGGGTTACATTGATTGATTGGATTGATTTTTGCAGCGACAGACCAGAACCTCCGGTATGAATCGAACTCGCGAAACAAGTTCACAAATTCAAAATAAAAATGCATTTTTATTTCTTTTTTGAGAAAATTTTCTTGAATTGCTTATTATTGGACAATTTTATTTATCGTTTTTTACTTATAGAACATTTTCTTGTTTTTTAATAAAAAAATTTAAAAAAGTTCCTTGGATTTTTTTTAATTTCATTTCAATTTACTTTTTATTTTTGTTATTTAGAAATATTTTATTTAGAGAAAATTTTCACTTATAAAAAATTTCTTAAAAATGTGTACTTTTATTTATTGAAAATTTCCTTGAATATTTTTATTTATCGAAAATTTTCTAAAAAATTTTTATTTATAGAAAATTTTCTAAAAAAATTTTATTTATAGAAAATTTTCTAAAAAATTTTTATTTTAATGAGACTTGTTAAAATTGAATTTTTATTGAAAGGGTTTGTTTCGTGGAAATAAATAAATCAGGAGTGTTTTATAAATAAAAATTTTCAAGGACATTTTTCATATATAAAAAAAAAATCGGTAAATAAAAAACTTTACGAAATTTTCCATTAATAAAGAAATTCAAGGAAATTTCCTCTAAAGTAATAAAATAAAACAATAAAAATTCCTTTTTTTTCTTTTTTTGTTTACTTTTTAAAAGGAAAGGAACTTTTCCTTGATATTTTTTATTCACTGATAATTTTTTTTATTTTTGAAAACTTCTTTCAATTTTTGTGTTTATTTAAATTTATTTAATAAAAAAATTGCGAAAACTTTTCTAGAAATAAAATATTCCCAAAAAAATTTCTTTAAATGAAATTATTCTGAGAAATGTTCTTGAAATTTTGTATTTTAAGAAAAGTGTCCATAAATAAAAGATTTTAAGAAAATTTCGAGAAATTCTGTAAAAAAGGAAATGTTGTGCAAAAACAATTCAAGAAAACTATTCAACAAATAAAAACTTCAAAGAAATTTTCTATAAATAAAAAAATTCAAGTTAAGTTATTATTTTCAGAAAATTTCCTTTAAATTTTTTAATAAAAAAAGACAAGGTAATTATGTAAAAAAATAAAAAAAAATGTTGAAGACTTTTTCTACAAATAAGGAAATTCAAGATGTTCTATGTTTTACTTATTGAAAATTTCCTTCCAAGTTTTTTATTTAATGAAAATTTTCTTGAAATTTTTCATTTACAGAATATTTTCTTGAATTTTTTATGGAATATTTCTTTGATTTTTTCTTTGAATTTTAGTTTTATAGAAAATTTCCCAGAATTTTTTATTTATAAATATATATAGAAAACAAGGAAATTTTCCATAAACAAAAAGTTTATAGAAATTGTCCTTGAACTAATATCTTTGTCCTTTTTTTATAGGAAATGACTTATTTTTTTTTTAATTAAAGACAATTTTTGAAATGTTTTATTTTATTTTTTTATTTATTTATATATTATTTTATTTTCTTTATTTATTTATATATTATTTTATTTTTTTATATAATATTTTATTTATAAACATTTCTTTAAGATTTTGTTTATTACTTACTTTATATTCAAATTTTTACGGTCCAGGGAAAAGCCGGGTTACATTGATTGATTGGATTGATTTTTGCAGCGACAGACCAGAACCTCCGGTATGAATCGAACTCGCGAAACAAGTTCACAAATTCAAAATAAAAATGCATTTTTATTTCTTTTTTGAGAAAATTTTCTTGAATTGC
The DNA here is from genome assembly GCA_963930755.1 of Eudasyphora cyanicolor. Classification (NCBI taxonomy): domain Eukaryota; kingdom Metazoa; phylum Arthropoda; class Insecta; order Diptera; family Muscidae; genus Eudasyphora; species Eudasyphora cyanicolor. The sequence goes on from OZ005736.1 coordinate 270,480,924, forward strand.
TTATTATTGGACAATTTTATTTATCGTTTTTTACTTATAGAACATTTTCTTGTTTTTTAATAAAAAAATTTAAAAAAGTTCCTTGGATTTTTTTTAATTTCATTTCAATTTACTTTTTATTTTTGTTATTTAGAAATATTTTATTTAGAGAAAATTTTCACTTATAAAAAATTTCTTAAAAATGTGTACTTTTATTTATTGAAAATTTCCTTGAATATTTTTATTTATCGAAAATTTTCTAAAAAATTTTTATTTATAGAAAATTTTCTAAAAAAATTTTATTTATAGAAAATTTTCTAAAAAATTTTTATTTTAATGAGACTTGTTAAAATTGAATTTTTATTGAAAGGGTTTGTTTCGTGGAAATAAATAAATCAGGAGTGTTTTATAAATAAAAATTTTCAAGGACATTTTTCATATATAAAAAAAAAATCGGTAAATAAAAAACTTTACGAAATTTTCCATTAATAAAGAAATTCAAGGAAATTTCCTCTAAAGTAATAAAATAAAACAATAAAAATTCCTTTTTTTGTTTACTTTTTAAAAGGAAAGGAACTTTTCCTTGATATTTTTTATTCACTGATAATTTTTTTTATTTTTGAAAACTTCTTTCAATTTTTGTGTTTATTTAAATTTATTTAATAAAAAAATTGCGAAAACTTTTCTAGAAATAAAATATTCCCAAAAAAATTTCTTTAAATGAAATTATTCTGAGAAATGTTCTTGAAATTTTGTATTTTAAGAAAAGTGTCCATAAATAAAAGATTTTAAGAAAATTTCGAGAAATTCTGTAAAAAAGGAAATGTTGTGCAAAAACAATTCAAGAAAACTATTCAACAAATAAAAACTTCAAAGAAATTTTCTATAAATAAAAAAATTCAAGTTAAGTTATTATTTTCAGAAAATTTCCTTTAAATTTTTTAATAAAAAAAGACAAGGTAATTATGTAAAAAAATAAAAAAAAATGTTGAAGACTTTTTCTACAAATAAGGAAATTCAAGATGTTCTATGTTTTACTTATTGAAAATTTCCTTCCAAGTTTTTTATTTAATGAAAATTTTCTTGAAATTTTTCATTTACAGAATATTTTCTTGAATTTTTTATGGAATATTTCTTTGATTTTTTCTTTGAATTTTAGTTTTATAGAAAATTTCCCAGAATTTTTTATTTATAAATATATATAGAAAACAAGGAAATTTTCCATAAACAAAAAGTTTATAGAAATTGTCCTTGAACTAATATCTTTGTCCTTTTTTTATAGGAAATGACTTATTTTTTTTTTAATTAAAGACAATTTTTGAAATGTTTTATTTTATTTTTTTATTTATTTATATATTATTTTATTTTCTTTATTTATTTATATATTATTTTATTTTTTTATATAATATTTTATTTATAAACATTTCTTTAAGATTTTGTTTATTACTTACTTTATATTCAAATTTTTACGGTCCAGGGAAAAGCCGGGTTACATTGATTGATTGGATTGATTTTTGCAGCGACAGACCAGAACCTCCGGTATGAATCGAACTCGCGAAACAAGTTCACAAATTCAAAATAAAAATGCATTTTTATTTCTTTTTTGAGAAAATTTTCTTGAATTGCTTATTATTGGACAATTTTATTTATCGTTTTTTACTTATAGAACATTTTCTTGTTTTTTAATAAAAAAATTTAAAAAAGTTCCTTGGATTTTTTTTAATTTCATTTCAATTTACTTTTTATTTTTGTTATTTAGAAATATTTTATTTAGAGAAAATTTTCACTTATAAAAAATTTCTTAAAAATGTGTACTTTTATTTATTGAAAATTTCCTTGAATATTTTTATTTATCGAAAATTTTCTAAAAAAATTTTATTTATAGAAAATTTTCTAAAAAAATTTTATTTATAGAAAATTTTCTAAAAAATTTTTATTTTAATGAGACTTGTTAAAATTGAATTTTTATTGAAAGGGTTTGTTTCGTGGAAATAAATAAATCAGGAGTGTTTTATAAATAAAAATTTTCAAGGACATTTTTCATATATAAAAAAAAAATCGGTAAATAAAAAACTTTACGAAATTTTCCATTAATAAAGAAATTCAAGGAAATTTCCTCTAAAGTAATAAAATAAAACAATAAAAATTCCTTTTTTTGTTTACTTTTTAAAAGGAAAGGAACTTTTCCTTGATATTTTTTATTCACTGATAATTTTTTTTATTTTTGAAAACTTCTTTCAATTTTTGTGTTTATTTAAATTTATTTAATAAAAAAATTGCGAAAACTTTTCTAGAAATAAAATATTCCCAAAAAAATTTCTTTAAATGAAATTATTCTGAGAAATGTTCTTGAAATTTTGTATTTTAAGAAAAGTGTCCATAAATAAAAGATTTTAAGAAAATTTCGAGAAATTCTGTAAAAAAGGAAATGTTGTGCAAAAACAATTCAAGAAAACTATTCAACAAATAAAAGCTTCAAAGAAATTTTCTATAAATAAAAAAATTCAAGTTAAGTTATTATTTTCAGAAAATTTCCTTTAAATTTTTTAATAAAAAAAGACAAGGTAATTATGTAAAAAAATAAAAAAAATGTTGAAGACTTTTTCTACAAATAAGGAAATTCAAGATGTTCTATGTTTTACTTATTGAAAATTTCCTTCCAAGTTTTTTATTTAATGAAAATTTTCTTGAAATTTTTCATTTACAGAATATTTTCTTGAATTTTTTATGGAATATTTCTTTGATTTTTTCTTTGAATTTTAGTTTTATAGAAAATTTCCCAGAATTTTTTATTTATAAATATATATAGAAAACAAGGAAATTTTCCATAAACAAAAAGTTTATAGAAATTGTCCTTTAACTAATATCTTTGTCCTTTTGAGGTCCAACTGATATAGTCCCTCGAACTAAACATATCTCATTTTTCAAAATTCCAAAATGTGGTATAAAAGTCCAGTTTTCGGCAAAAGGGCAACGAAGATTTTGCACTTTTTTGCAGAAACGAAATCGCCATTAGAAATACATAGTTTTATTTATGTAAAATTTCCCTGAATTTTTTTATTTATAGAAATATTTCTTTCAAGGGGATTTCCTTAAAATCTATTATTTATGAACATTTTCTTTAAAAATTTAACATTTCTTAGAAATATTTTATTTATAAATTTTTTTGTAAAAAAAATTAATTTGTAGATCATTTGTTGGAAATGTATTTTATTTATAGAAAATTTCTTCTTCGAAATAATTTTATTTCTTGAAAATGTTCTTGAAATTTTAATTTATTAAAAATATTCTTGAATTTTTATATTTACGGAAAATTTCTGTTTTTATTTGAAAAAATTTCTAAATTTTTTACACGAAATTTCCTTTAATTTTTTGATTATAGAATTTTCTCAAAATTTCGTATTTCAAGGAAATATTCTTGAAATTCTTTATTAATGGACACTCTTAAAATAAAAAATTCAAGAACATTTCTTAAAAATATTTCATAAGAAAATTTCTTAGAATTATTTTATTTATAGAAAATTTCTTAGAAATATTTTTTTGTTGAAAATGTACTGAGTTTTCTTGATTTTTTTTTGATTTATAGAAATTTCCTTAAATTTCTTCAATAAAAAAGGTTAAGGTATTTTTTAAAAATAAAAAAGGAAAGTTTCCAAAAACAAAAAGTAAAAAAAATGTATGGAAATAAAAACTGTCAAGAATTTTTTCCCTTAATAAAAAATGCAATATTCATTGTCTTGAAATCTTTTTTATGGAATGTTTCTTTGAATTTTTTTATAAAATATTTCTTAATTTTTTTTAGAAAAACAAGGACATTTTTTCTGGACAGTAGATTTTTTTTTGTTTCCGAGAGAGTTTGTAGTACATTTTTTCAAAATTTGTAAGACATCTCGTTTTTTGGAAGAAGTGCTTAGAAAATAGTGCCCAAAAATAGTTTTTTTTTTAATTCGATAAAAAATTACATTAACGCTCCTTTTCTGTATTGAATTGGAAATTTCCGCTTTTTTATTTACGGAAAATTTCTTTGTTTTTATTTGAAAAATTTCTGAATTTTTTACACGAAATTTCCTTTAATTTTTTGATTATACAATTGTCTCAAAATTTTGTATTTCAAGGAAATATTCCTGAAATCTTTAATATATGGACACTTTCCTTAAAATACAAAAATTTAAGAACATTTCTTAAAAATATTTCATAAGAATTTTTTTTTTATTTATAGAAATTTTCTTAAATTTCTTCAATAAAAAAGGTTAAGGTATTTTTTAAAAATAAAAAAGAACATTTTCCAATATTAAAAAGTAAAAAAAATGTATGGAAATAAAAACTGTCAAGAATTTTTTCTCTTAATAAATGCAATACAAATGTTAAAATCAAATAAAGAAATAATAAATATTTATGAAAAATTTCCTTGAGTTTTGATTTGCAGAATAATATCTTCTGGAATTTTTTAAAAACAAATTTTATCTATAAATTTTAATTTTATTCATTTTTTCTATAAATAAATAAAATCAAAAGATGTTCTTTAAATAACAAGACCAAGGAAATTTTCAATAAATAAAAAGTTTATAGAAGCTTTCCTTAAACTTTTTTTATTTATAGAAAACTTTTATATAGACAGAAATTCATGGAGATGTAAATAACAATATCAAGAAAATGTTCCACAAATAAAAAGTTTATAATAATTTTCCTTGTAATTTATTGAACATTTTTTTTTATTTAAGAAATTTTCTTAGATCTTTTTTTAAAAAACATGTTAAGAAAACCTTTAAAAATAAAAATAATTCATGGATATTTTCCAAAAATAAAAAGTATAACTTGTAGAACAATCCTAAGAAATTTTTATTTTTAGAAAAAATTTTAGATTTCTTTTATTTTCAGAAAATATTTTAGAAATGTATAAAAAAATTCTTAGAAATATATTTATTTATTGAAAATTTCCTTCCTTTTTTATTTAATGGAAATGTTCATGAGTTTTTTATTTATTGAAAAATTTACTTGGAATATTCATTGTCTTGAAATATTTTTTTTTTAAATAGTTTTTTTTTAAATATTTTTTTTTTTAAATTCGATACAAAATTACATTAACGCTCCTGTTCTGTATTCCGAATGTGGCTTGAATCGGAAATTTCCGCACGGATTCGAGTTTCTAAATTTGTTTCTTTGGACCCAAATATGTTTCTAATGTTTCAAATATGTTCGAATGGAAAAATAAAGGCAAACTGAATTTACAGATAATCTTCAAAAGCCCTCAAACAGAATGTATAGACAATTTTATCAATTAGAAATTCTGATTCAATCCGCTCTCGGAATACAGAATAGGGGGGGTAATTATCATTTGACAAAATATTTTTCATGTTAATACCTATTATTTTATTTTTTTTAGTGCCATTTAATTCAGTTGCTTTACAAAAAAACATTGAATAATCTAAGGGAAAAATATCTAGTGAGGTGTAAACCAAAGTTTTTGATGGAATCGAATGCTGAGCTAATATGGCTTTAATACGTTTGGACAATTTTTTCTTGTGAATTTTTAGTTTTATTCTAAAAAATAACTTTTCTATTTCTGTTCTGAAAGACTGTGCTACAAATATTGAGCCAATGTTGATTTGAATTTGTGATTAAATAAAATTTAAAAATATTTAAGGTAAATCTCGAGAAGCTGTGGATTCACACATTCAAAGCTATAATTTGCTATAATTTGCTATAATTACCTCCCATACAGACGATACGATACGACACACAGAAAATAAATACTCTTTGTAAAATGCAATAGAAACGTAGTAAGTGTTAAAGGAACGTCGTCATTTTTATTTTATGCTAAACACTGAAGAAAAATCCGAAAAAAACTAACTCTTAAAGTTTTGCCACAAAAATAACCAATGAAAAAATACATAAATTTGTTTAAAACAGAAACCCACTGTAGTTATATGTATTCCACATTTAGTTTGAAAAAGAATTGAAACCACAAAAAAACGGTAACAATACCAACCAACTAAAAAATGTTTTTAAAACAAATTTTATTAAGAACTAATTCTAACACAAAATAATGAATAATAATAAAAACAACCAACAATAATAGTTTTGACATTAATTTAGAAAAAAAAAACAAATACCAACCAACCAAATCACAAACAAATTGTGTATATCGATCAATGAAATATTTAATAATATTAAATGAATTTTAGTATTAGTGTAACACAATAAATATTATGTAACAACAAAACAATTATTAATTATAATGAAAACCCCAAAATCTATTGATGGATGGATGGCTGACGACAACAAACGAACAAATAAAAAAAACCTGAAAAAAATTATCAAAAAAAAAACAGAAAAATGGAAAAAAGAAAATCATAAGCAAAAAAATATATATATATTATTATACTATTATTAGAAATGTAATGCAAATAAAACAGTATATAAATCAAAAGGCTATTGATGTTTTATTACTATTAATACAGAAAAATATAAAAAGAGTTTACTTACTTCAATGGCTAATTTGAGACATACAACTTTCGAATTCTTGCTTCATGTCAGTGAAAGAAATATAGAAGATAAGCAGGAAAGTATTTTTCCTGAAGTATTCGAAACTCATACTTGTTCCCTTAACCCTAAAATCAGCATAAACATTTATGATATATCAGAAGTAATTTGGGAAATCAAAAGGGTTAATATATTCGTCACCGAATTTAAAGTGTAAAACGTGGGAATTTCCGGTCTGAGATAGATATGTAGAAGATAACTAGGCAATAATTTTTCCTTAATTTCTCGACACTCCAGCTAGGACCATTAACACGCAAAAAATCATAATCAAAAATGATCAAATATCAGAAATCATTTGGGAAAACAAAAAAGGGCATGCAACTTTTAAATACTTACTTCATGCCTGTGAAAGAAATGTAGAAGATAACCAGGCAAATATTTTTCCTGAAGTATACAAAACTCCTACTCATTCCCTTAACCCTAAAATCAGCATAAACAATCATCAGAAGTAATTTGGGAAATCAAAAATCATAAAATCTTCGTCACCGAATTTGAAGTGGAATACGCATTTCCCGTCTGAGAAAGATATGTAGAAGATAGGTTAGTAGGGCGGGTCGATTTAAAAATCGCCCATTGCTCCGTGAAAATCGTATTCTAGGGATCAAAATAAGAAACTTTTCCGAACCATAACTCTAAAACGAATTCTGATGTCCTAACTCTAAATGGGTCAAAGTGGGATTTTTCAAAAGTTCGACCCAAATTCCGGGACATCAGAATTCGTTTTAGAGGTATGGTTCCTTCGCAAAGTTTCTTATTTTGATCCCTAGAATACGATTTTCACTGAGCAATGGCGACTTTTTTTGCCTCCCCACAAATCGACCCGGCCTATAGGTTAGGGTGGCAGCCGTATTTTTTTACAAGCTCACATAGACCAGGTTAGGTCCCTAGTATTACCGCGGGCTGAAATGCCCCTTATCGAAACCAACCTGTTTGATATACAAACTTATCGATAGTACGAATATCGGTACTGGAAAGATCTGTTAGGCTGCATAGAAAGGCCGACCACAGTATGTCCAGCCGTCGTTTACTCATAGCGGGTCTGTCGCATAGCAAGTGCTCAATGCTCTCCACTTCTTCCTCATCTCCACAGCTTCAGCAGAAGTCATTGGAGTCAATACCCAATCTTTTGGCGTGTTCGCCGATCAAGCAGTGTCCCGTCAGAACTGGTACTAACTTAGACAATCTTTGCCTCTCTAGTGCGAGGAGATATTTTGATCTTCTCAGGTCATACCTTGGCCAGATATGTCTAGCTACCTGCAGGTGCCGATATATATATAGAAGATAACTTGGCAATAATTTTTCCTTAACTACTCGAAACTCCAACTAGGACCATTAACACGCAAAAAATCATAATCAAAAATTATCAAATATCAGAAATCATTTGGGAGAACAAAAAAGGGCATACAACTATGGAAAGAAATGTAGAAGATAACCAGGCAAATATTTTTCCTAAAGTACTCGAAACTCCTACACGTTTCCTTAACCCTAAAACTAGTATAAACAATTATCATATATCAGAAGTCGTTTGGGAAATCAAAAAGGTGTATTCCCATGAGGCATAAAACATGGAAATTCACCTTTCCCCTCTGAAAAAGAAATGTAGGAGATACTCAGTCAATTATTTTTCCTATACGTTTCCTTAGCCCTAAAATCATCATACATTTTTATCAAGTATGATAATTCGTTTGGGAAATCAAAAAGGTTAGTATATCCAGCACCCGACTTGTAGTGTGAATCGTGGGAATACACCTTTCTCGAACGAAAAAGAAATGTAGAAAATTACCATGAAATTATTTTTCATTAAGTACTCGAAACTCCAACGAGTTTGGGAAACCAAAAAGATTAGTATCTTCGTTACCGAATTTGAGTGTAAAACTTGGGAATATGTAGAAGATAACTAGACAATTATTTTTCCTGAAGTACTCGAAACTCCCTTAAATTCGCAACTGCTAGTTTGAGGCATACAACTTTATCAATTATCATATGTCAGAAGTCGTTCGGGAAATCAAAAGTTTGTATCTTCGGCTCAAACTTTGTAGTGTAAGACATGAGAATACACCTGTTCCGTTCCACTTTTAACTCAAAAATAAAAATCTTCATCAAAAATTATCATATATCAGAAGTTGTTTGGAGAAGCTATAACCTTTTCTCGACATTTTTCGGATAGATCGATGGATTTCAATTTATGATTTACAACCTCTATTTGTTTGGATTGATTGTTGACTTGATTTTTATGGAAAACACAACAAAGCTAACTAAAAAGGCTGAGGTTAAGTAGTGTAAAAGTTATAGAAGATATCACTAAATTATAATCCTTTTGGGTACAGTGTTCCAGAAATCATGGGCCAATATGCACTATCTTCGCAATGATTACATTTACAGCTTTATGATATAGCTTTCAGATAGACCAATATGTTTCTAGTCTAACGATTTATATGAAAAGGGACCACATTTAGTATTGTTTAACAATTTGTTTATTGATTTTTGTTTCGTCGCACACAGATTTGAAATACCCATATGCACTTCTTCATACCTCTTCCAATAGTTTGACCACAAATATCAAGCTTCTACTTCATTAATATATATGTATTTTGTAAAAATTGAAACTAGTTGTTTTGCGTTAATATTATTCTGTTTCAAAGGTGTAGTGTTTACGACCATCACCGGGCAATTGTTTAACGGCCACGGGACGATACATGCGGTAATCCTCTAGCCAGTAGTACAAGATTAAACAGCCGGCCATGCAACCCAAAAAGCCTAACCAGTAGGTGCTATTGGCATAACGGGGAGGTCCTGGTTGGGACCAACGGTCTTCACTGTACAAATCGGCATTGGCATGGAACTACAAATTGAAAACAAAACAACAAATATTGTATCAACCTCTTTATCTAGGGAGTCTATCTAACAACTTACAGTTTCATGCAAGTTACGTTTCAATTCTGGAAAATCATAAGGATAGAAAGGATCACGAGCTTCAATGCCCAAACCTCCTTCCAATTCTGGGTAATCACCATAGCCCAACCCATTATCAGCGTAGGGTTTGTATTCTTCCGGCAGCAAATAGTATTTCTTGGCAGCAGCTTCACGTTCGGCGTCAGTTTTGGGGAATGGAGCAGGCTTGTAATCCTTATTCCAACCGGCCACTGAAAGAAAAATGCAATAAGACATATTTTAACAACGACATGAACTTAGGTTACGTAAACTTTTTATAGAAAACCGCTCGTTTCCAGAGGCCTTTTTTTATCCCCCACGAAACACTTACTCGACCTGGCTGCCTGACGCAGCAAGGCTGGATTGTTGGCAGTCAACCTTTGGACCAATTTGTATGTGTTCATTAAAGATGCCATCTTGAAGCTGGTTGGTGTCCACACAAGAGGTTTTCTTTGGATTTTCACACCACTTATATATTTATTTGTGGTTTGGTATGAAATGTCAAATTGGTGCTGTCAACTTTGGCATTTCTTTGTTTTTGTTTTGATTATCGGCTTCAAGTGTCATACTACTACTGTGTGCTATCAGCATGTGGTGAATGAATACGCTAGATTGGGAAAAACAATAGGCGTGTTTTCGTTACACCATAAGTGCTTAGTCCAGATTTACACTTGGATATTTTTTTCAGCAGCATATCTGCTAATTCTCTTTTAAACTTGACTGCGTTTAGACACATAATTTTGTTTCGGATATTTCTGCGTGAATTGTTGTTGTTTCAAAGGCCGAGTGAAAAACACAAAACGTTCAGACCGATAAGCCTGATTACGGGAGAGTTTTTTCCCCTCTTGCCGACTGCCTCTCTCTCCTACAAAACGACGATAATCCGCTGAACATTCAGCCAATGTAAATAGGGACTTAATTTGTATGGGGAGCTAAGCACTATTAGTTCTCGATGGAGTTTGGTGCTTGTGTTCAGCGTTACCGTTGGAAAATTTCAAAAAGGGGCACAAAAAGGGGATTTTTTCGAAAAAAGGGGCAACTGATCATTAAAAAAGGGGGATCAATTTTAAGGTTTTTATTTAAAGAAAACAACAATAAAAAAACAAAGCTTAACATAAAAAATAAGTAGGTAACATTAAAAAATGCATTACACAAAAACTAAACAAAAAATACAATGTTATAGAAAACTTCTTATGATGTATACTAAATATATTTTATCACATACATTTCTTTATTTATAGTTACTGTTTTGTAACTTTTTTTTATACTTTCTAATTAGATCTGTGCTTGGGACAGATGTGTTTTGTATTGAGTTTTTTTGATCTCACAATAGATCTGTTTAGAAAAAAACTTATGCGTCTTATCGAAAGGGACCTTCGTCATATGGGGGCTATATCAAATGATGGACCGATATGCCCCATTTTATATAGGGATCGTCCCTGGGTTAAGAAATGCCTCTGTACCAATTTTCATTAAGATTGCTTCATATTTGCGACCTGTGGTGTAGAATATTAAAAAGAACGGAATGCTAAACGTAGTGATACTGTGTTCTGTTCAAAATAACCGTACCTTATCGTAGTGTACCGTTCGCCGTGTTCTAAGAACGGTACGTTATCGTAGTGGTACCGTTCGTGAACAGTAACACTAAACAAATAAATAACGTTAGTATTCTCCGAAGGAACGGTTGCTATAACGTACTGTTTTTTTCTGAAAACTGGCAAAAAGAGTGTAAACAATTGAACATAGAATAGTAAATATATGTTTATAAATACTTTTCACGAATTTTTTGTCTGTTTCGCACTGTTCTTTCTTCGCAACTCATGACACCATTGCTATCAGATAGTGAAAATCCGCCACTTATTGCTTATGTGCCGGTTAGTGGGAGTCGGTTGTTTTCGTTGCAAAGTGCTAAACTAAAATTGCTAGCTTGTAACGAAAACATGCCTAAAGGTAAGTACACACGATTTGCAGATCAGACAACATTGCCAGAAAAATGGCGGAAAAATGCAACCCTGTGAATTTACAACCGTGTGAACATACAATTTTTGTTTTGCAACGTTAGCAGAAAAGTCATTGCGAGATAAACGGCGCCATTGCCAGAAAAACATTTTATTTGCAACACTGTCTATAAAGTATTTTTATTGGCAATCCTGCATATAAATATTTACAAAATATATTGTTAATATATGAAATTGTAAAGTTTTCTTGCAATCGTCTGAACTGTCAATTCACCTTTGCCTAACAATCTGTCATTGTCTGTATATTTGCAGCACTTTAACAGGGTTGATAACGTTTGCCGATCTGGCAATCGTCTATACTCAAGGTAAGTACAGATGATTTGCAGATCGGACAACTTTGCCAGAAAAATGGCGGAAAAATGCAACCCTGTGAATTTACAACCGTGTGAACATACAATTTTTGTTTTGCAACGTTAGCAGAAAAGTCATTGCGAGATAAACGGCGCCATTGCCAGAAAAACATTTAATTTGCAACACTGTCTATAGAGTATTTTTATTGGCAATCCTGCATATAAATATTTACAAAAAATATAGTTAATATATGAAATTGTAAAGTTTTCTTGCAATCGTCTGAACTGTCAATTCACATTTGCCTAACAATCTGTCATTGTCTGTATATTTGCAGCACTTTAACAGGGTTGATAACGTTTGCCGATCTGGCAATCGTCTATACTCAAGGTAAGTACAGACGATTTGCAGATCGGACAACATTGCCAGAAAAATGGCGGAAAAATGCAACCCTGTGAATTTACAACCGTGTGAACATTAAATTTTTGTTTTGCAACGTTAGCAGAATAGTCATTGCGAGATAATTTGCTGATTGTTATATGTGCGAAGTTTATGCATGTGACAACGACGCCATTGCCAGAAAAACATTTTATTTGCAACACTGTCTATAATGTATTTTTATTGGCAATCCTGCATATAAATATTTACAAAATATATTGTAAATATATGAAATTGTAATGTTTTCTTGCAATCGTCTGAACTGTCAATTCACCTTTGCCTAACAATCTGTCATTGTCCGTATATTTGCACACTTTAACAGGGTTGATAACGTTTGCCGATCTGGCAATCGTCTATACTCAGCTTCAGCTTAATGAGTAGCCGATTATTCGAAGAATATATCAGCAACAATGTTGTAACGAAAACACGCCTAATGTGAATAGAGAAAATTTTGTTTGTATGATGTTATTTACCAAAAAAAATTAGCCAAGATCCTTCTACGTTTTGCCGCCAACTATTCAACAAAATGCATGTATTTACCTATCAGAACTTGTTTAATTTGAAATACCATGAGCTGGAAAGCCGTTGACAGAACACTTATTCAGGTAAAAAAACAACAAGATCAAAACAAAGCGATAAAATCTCTGTCTGACTGAAATATAACCGCACTTTCTGCTTCGGGTAAACCGACTGAAAGACAACCTCACTTTCAGGGAGGCTTCATAAATAAATACCCTCATTATTCGGCGAACAGTGGGCATTTAAAATTCCATTTAATTGTACCGTGATCTTACAAGATTAGAAAAAAGTTAGAAAATTTCTGTCGGGGAAACCGACTAAGGTATAGTTAGGCTCACTTTGTGGGAGATGCCAGAACGTTGAAAAAATTTGTCATTCTTCGTCAGTCTATGGTCATTGGAAATGTTGTCTAAAATACAAAATATGAAAATCTTTTCGGATATTGCAACAGAAGTTATGAGAATGTTGTATTCGAATGAATCCGCTAAAATGTGTGTGATTGTCAGAAGTAGTTTGACGAATAAGCCTATTCTGCGCTGAAAAGTAGATACTTCGAAGACATTGTTCCGATTTGTAAGTGTTTATGTGCACTGGTAATAAAGTTTTGTCATTCAATTTGGTATGATTTGGCCATTTTTTGAGGGAGGGACCAAAAGGGGCGTGACAATAATGCAAATATTTTTTCCTGGAATGTTGTTACTATAAAAACTATGTATTGTTATTAAAGTTATAAGCAGTTAACTTTCTGTACAAAATGGCCCCTTTGTGTGGTAGGTACCAAAATTGGCGGGGCCACTTCGCCAATTTTTTTATGGCGATAGCCACTGATAAACTAATAATTTTTGTGGAATTACAGTGTATTAGGTTGTATAGAAATTATTAGAGAACTAGCTGGACCCGGTCCACTTCGTTGGTCCACTATTTGCAAATTTTTTTTTCCAAAACCATTTTTCAAACAAAAGAAAAAATTTTAAAATCGGTCCAGTGGTTTGAGCGTCTATAAAACACATACATACATACATACATACAAACATTTTTCCATTTTTATATATATACATAGATAGATAAATATTTCACTAAATGTTAACACTGTGAGGGAGATACTAGAAGAAGTGGATGAATATGGTACATCTTCGAAATTAGTTTTAAATTTAATACGACTAGCGGAAAACTACGAATGCAGAGCATGTAGGGAAAACATCGAAACGATGGAACATTTTTGGTGTCACTGCCCGGCTTTCACACATGCAAGATCCCAATATTTCGGGCCCGACATATTACAAGACTTGACTCATCTCAGAGGATATGACTGGAAGATACTGAGAAAATTCGAGTGTAGTACCGATTTTCTGTAACTCGTGAGGTATAAACAGATCATAAATAAGCAGCGCACAGGCCGAAACACTGGCTTACCCTGATTGTGTCAAGTTGTGTTATATGGTGCTCCGTCAATATAAATTTTTATTTAATTAATTTTATGGGATTTAACTCGATTTTTGGTCTAAATTTTGTTCAGATATTTTGGTTTCTTCCTAAATTTTCGGAATTTTTGTTTCTGTAGGAGGAAAGTTCTCTGCCGCTAAAACAACAAGTGTTTGTGCCTTAGTGTCAAAATAATTGTTTTTTAATGTCAAAATAATTAAAAAAAAAATTGTGTCTTTAATCGTGATTTGTTGCAATAGAAAATTTTTCTCTGTATTATTTTATGCTTGTGATATAATTTTGTTGATTATTTGTTTCGGTAAAATATTTGTTACCGCTACAACAAGTGTTGGTGCTTTTCTGTCACTGTGTGTGTGCTAGTTGATTATTGTTTCTATCGTTGCTTTGTGCTTCGTTTGTTTGTTTGTTTGAAATATCAACAGAGTTCCCAGTATGTAAACCTTTGCGAAGGAAGTACTAGGAGAGGACAAACAAGGCCCATCTTTGAACTTAATCTGAGACAAAAATATATCACATACCAAATTTGAAGTACAGCCAGCCAGACAGACGGCGAACATTTCTCAAATGACTTAAAATGTCCTAAAACAGATTTCCGCCGGACATACGTAGTCTTAGGTCACTCCTTGTATGTGTTACAATTTTGGCCCATACCCAATGATATATACCCTTCTTCTTCTTATTTATTGACATTAAAGGTACCAAAAGGGACTTAGCAATTTCGCCCATATTACTCGTCTTAATAGCGATATAGATATTATTACTATGTAGGTGTGATACTAAAAGGTAGGTAGTTTAGAAGTTATACGTATGTATTCCTTTTACTAATATGTGGAGCAACTGGCCGCAACTTTAGCCCCTCGAGGGACCCCATGGAAATTGGACATGGACCTACATATAAGTTTTGGTTTATGAAGGAAATTTACAGTTGTAAAGAATCATAACAGAAATGAACTAAATCAATTAGAAATACAAAATTAATAAAATTGTTTAGCGGTGAGTATTTATATTTTCCAGACTCGAGAACGTAAATTGAAAAAATATAAAAAAATAAATTCAATTGATCAGCCAGAAAGAAAACTAAATGAGGAATAACAATGAATCAAACATGGCCCAGTTTTCGACAAAAGATCAATGAGTCCTCGTGTCATCCTCTCTAACTTACCTAAGGATAGATGCTAACATCCTTTAAATACACTTTCTATTTTTTTGCTCCCTATATCAAAACTTCCGCCTGGAATATGCTGCACTCATCCATCAGCTTGTAGGGTTCTCGAATCTGTAGTTCTTCGCAGAAGACACAGCCAGTGCCATTTATCATTTTTGAGCCATCGGTAGAGACATTTAAGTTTCCGTATAATATTCTATTATTCTTCCAGTCTTCTGTGGAGGGGAAAATCGTTGCATAATCATCACCTATGAATGTTTGGCTCGTTGTGTAGTCCGTACGAGGGTGGTTTTCTTCATATACACAAATCTGTGAGTGTCTAACATATGATCTTCCGATCAAGTTTAGTTCACGCAGCCTTAAGAGAGTCTTTTCAGCGGTTTCTTGTATGAAGATGTCCAGTGCAATTATGTTCATTATGATTTCAAGGGCTGTTGTGGCCGTGGTCTTCATCGCTCCTGTGATATGAAGCAGAGCCAGTCTGTTTATCCTACTTAGTTTCTTTGAATGTGTCTGGATATTCGTTATCGGCCATCAAACGTGGCATCCATATGAGGCAATTGGTCGGACGACCGCCGTGTATATCCAGTGAAATAGCTTAGGTTGCATGCCCCATTTACTGCCAACAGGTTTCTGACATGCATATAGAGCCGCAAAAGGTTTTTTATCCTTTCATTTGTGTTTTCTATACAGTTGAGATTCGAGTCGAGAATTACCCCCAAAAATTTTGCAGATTTTGATAATTGCAAGCCGCATCCCCGAAGCGATGGCAGTTTAAAGTTAGGAATTTTCCTTGCCTTTGTGAAGAGTACCATCTCTGTCTTTGTTGGGTTTATTCCTAAACCACATCTGGGTGACACTTCCGTTAGAATTTTCAAAGCACCTCCCATGATGTCTGCGATTGTTTGTGGAAATTTACCTGACGTCATTATGACTATATCGTCAGCGTATGCGATTGCTTTAGCACCAAAGTTCGTTAGACTTTTGAGAACTTCATCTACTACTATGAGCCACAGCAAGGGTGAAATCACTCCTCCCTGTGGTAAGCCGTTTTTTGCCAGTGCATTTCTTGTGTGGCTGCTCAGTTCCGACGATAGGTTTCTGTGAGTTAGCATAGCTGACAACCATTCAACATGATATACGATTTTACTTCCGCATTATGTAGCACCTTTTTTTGTATTGTTAAAAGCTCCTTCGACATCCAAGAATGTTGCAAGAGTATATTCATTAAAAGATAAAGCTTTTTCTATGTGGTATACAACCAAATGGAGAGCTGAATCTACCGATGTCCCTTTCATATACGCGTGTTGACATTCTGATATACCATCCGGCTTGAGATTTACCCTGATGTGTTCGTCTATAATTCGTTCAAGGGTTTTCAGTAAAAATTAAGATAAACTGATCGGTATAAAATCTTTGGCATTGCTGTGTTGAATTTTCCCAGCTTTGGGGTAAATACTACTTTTATCTTCTGCCAAGTAGCTGGAACATATGCCATTTCCAGGCATGCTCTCAATACGTGTTACCCAGTATGTCCCATGACTTTTGTAACATACAGGAGTAAATACCGTCCAGCCCCGGCGATTTGTAGGGGCCAAAACTATCAATTGCCCACTTTGTACTGTCTAAAGTGATGATCGTTTTTATTTTTTGTCTATATTGAGAGTTGTCCTTTACTGTTTCTTTGTTCATTATTCTACCAAGCTCGCAACCTGGGAAGTGTTTGAGCAGCAGGAGGTCTATTGTTTCCATTCTCCGTCTTCCTTCTGCAGGTTGCAATCAAAATGTTGTTGCTTTGATAGCATTTTTCGCAGTCTGGCTGTGTCTTTTATATTTGATAGCTCTTCTACTATCCTGATCAAATCTATCCTTTTAGCTTTTCTTGTTTCCCTTTTGTATTCCTTTAGACTCGTTTGTATGTTTTCCATGATTCCTCTGTACCAGAATATTTGGCTACATTGTACAATGTTCTCGTGTTTTTCCGAAGTTCCTTTAGATTGTTACTCCACCAAGTTTATCAGCCTGTTTCTGTAACTTAAAATTTAGCTTTCGTTCGCCTGCCAGACGACAAACAGCTGATTTGGGTTTCACTAACTACCATCACAACCAGAAGTCGTACGATAATGAACTCGTACGAAAACGTAATCATTTCAGTGCAAATTTTGGTTTCTCTATCTCTCTTTGCTGTCATCTCGGCGAACACAAATGTCAGATCGAGTCACATTATTTTATTTGTCGACTGATAGAAACAATGACAAAATAAACATTATTAAAAGCAAAAAATTAGTAGATATAATATAATTATGGCAAAAACAATTAAATAATAATAAAATTGTGTACATATTTTAGCATAAAGAAGTCAATATTGGATGCTCGGTAAGATGGAAAAAAATTATCAGTGCACAATGAGAGAGACGTGAGAGAGAGAGAAAGAAATGAGAGTCTTGGTGCAGTTCAGCTGACCACCCAGGGTTGCTTTTTTGGCCACAGATAGTGTAAATAGTACAGAGATGTATTTGCTAAGGTCGACCATATAAAATGTGTGCTTTTTTAGACCGGAAGTTGTGAAATTATTGATCTGGCAATTACATTATTTTCCAATTGGTAAATTGCTAACGTCATTGACGTAAGGCCAGGCGAACGAACGATAGAACGTTAGAGAAACCAAATTCCGGACGAAAGTGAGTGACTGGTTTTCGTTCGCAGAGATTTTCGTTAGAAATACAGAAACAGGCCGTATATGTTTCTTGTTATGCGGTTTGCTGTTTGGACATGACTTCTCGTATGACAACCTTAGACACCTTTCTAGTTCTTCGATTGCAGTGTCGATCTCCTTTGTATTTTGATAGCGGTTTTTTGATCTGGGGTTTCTAAAAATGTCGGTGTTATCTTTTTAACGGAGTAGTTTAAATTCTATATATTAATGGTCAGAGAAACTCATTTCCTTGGAAACCTTCCAGTCCTTGATTGTCAGCTTTTTGGATTGATTGCCAAAAGTAAGGTCGAGAACTTCTTTCCGGTTCCTAGTTTCAAAAGTGGCAACTGTATCTCTATTGTAGATTACCAACTGCTTTTCAAGGAAGAATTCCATCAGACATTCTCATCTGTAGTTAGTGTCCGTGCTCCCCCATAGGGTATTATGAGAGTTTGCATCGCATCCTACCAAATAGTCTCTTTTCTTTCCTGACAGTAATTTATTGTGGGGGTGTTTCCACATTGTCCCTATGCGGAAAGTATCCCGAAGTGATTATATACTGTCTAGAGTTAATGTTTATTATCATTGTCGTTAAATCGTTTCTAGAAAACTGTTGTAGAATAAAACTCTTAACATTCTTTTTGATCAAAATGCAAGTCTATATTTTTCGCTAATTCCAAAACAAAGATTATATTCTGGATCCTCCAGCCCATTAAATCGGTTCTCTCTTATCCAGGGTTCCTGGATCAGGGCGACATCTATATTGTGTGTATGTAAATGGAGGATGAGATTAGTAGGCGCCAGTTCGCAATGATTGATCATTGATTACTTACTGAATTGGCTTTTAATTCGTCCTCCATATCCGGGATAGGTCTAGCTATCGCACTTGTTACTCCTACACTAACCCGAAAGCCTTTTTTTTCTTCCAATTTTTGTATCGTATCTGCATTCACCGCCAGTACGATGCCTCTTCCTGCTTCGTTCGGCGGGTCCATTTTTAGGATCTTCTGTGTTGTAGTTGGCAATGTCTTGATTTTTTGTAATTATCTTGAAAACGTACAATTGGCCAAAATCAACCTTAGCACCAATTATAGTGCTAATCAAAAGCTATAAGTTTCGCCTTTTGTCAAAATTTTTTTATCAAAAGTTGGTGTTCATATTTTATAATATCCGACTTAAATTAACTTACAAATAAGTGCTTATTTATGTCAATATCAGTAAACTATTATTTGTTGAATAATGGTGTTATCTTTCGCCCCAAAAATGCCTTTTTGTTTTCGTTTGTAAAAAAATGCTGCACTGTGACAGGTTTCGTTTTTTTTTTTGTAAAAAATGTTGCACTTGCACGGTGCAAAAATGCAACATTTCAGCCCTGTATTTAATCGCAGGGGTCGACGCTGCCTTGCAAAAGAAATGCTTTTAAGCGTAGAGCGAATAACCTAAATAACTACGTGTGTACGTGCCTGCTTTTTTCTAATGATGTTTGGACAGATGCTTTATTTAGGCGGCGCAGTGAAGTATTCTTTGTTTTTAGTTTCTTTTAGTGAGTTAAAATGCTAGTTTCTTGCATTTTCTGACCTACAAAAATGCAGCAGTACATGAGGATGAGGCAACATATTTTTTAGAAAGGAAAAAACCATAAATGTAATGCGGAGGGTAAGGATATGTCATTACTTGGTAATGACATGTACTTAACAATTTTTTGCTGGGAACAAATACAAACCCCTTTAAAACCATTTGCCAAAATAAAATCCACTTTAAAATTTATACCAACTGGTGGATAATTAAGAATTATTTAAATTTATTTTTCGTGTTATTTTTATTTGCACAACATGTTGCTTAACGAATACATTATCTTTTCAAAATAATAAATATTGGCAATAATAAAAACAAAAAAGGGAAAATATAAAATATCTCATATAATTACACAGAAATGTAATTTTAATTTTTTTCTTAATAGAAAAACAAAGTTTCTTTTGTTACTACTTAAAACGATTAAGTCAGATTCAGGCAAAAACTCTTTGATTTAATGATAAAGTTAACACTGCAAGTAAATTAAAGAAAACCAATATATTGAAGAGGATTCAATGATATTCATAAAAATAAACAAATTTAGAAAAATACATTTGTTAATGGCAAATTTTTGTTTACAGAAATTGAGATATACGAGTATCTGTATCAAAATACAGTAAAGAGTAAAATTGTGTGGGGAGGGGGAAATACTTAGTTTTCTTTTTCGGGTTTAGAAATCCAAAATACATTGCGAAATTAGTTAAAGCATAGTGTTCTGTTTGTAGATATAACTATAATTACATATTATGAATTAGAAGAAATCCCTTCTGCTTTCATTTTCTACTTAGTTTTTTTTGTATAACTTTGTCATTAGCAAGGAGTTTTTCCAGAATCTGATGAGTTGTGTTTTCTCTAAAGTTATTTTTATAGTTAGAAGATTCTAAGAATTCGTTTTGTTTTTTTTTGCTATTTGAAAATTCTTTTTACTTAGAAAGAATGAGTGAGTGTGGACTTGAGCTACTCTACATATACAGTGGCTTAAATCTTATTTCATACAGTTAATTTACAACGAAATTTTGTTAATACTTGACATTTTTTAAATAGACAAAAAAAGAGATGAAATATTAAAAAAGAGATTAAATGTGCTGCACAAATAACTACGAACTACCTCACAACTTAATTCAAGGAAACACTTAGTCAGCACTGCGGTAGGTGATTCATGGGTTTGGTTTGTATATAGGATATTCTCCCCTGGCTGATCCAACACCATTCTCCTTCTATAATGCTATAGAATGCTAAGTTTTTTAAAAACGGTATGACAAAATATAATTATTCATTGTTAGGATGTCAAAAATACACTAAACTTTTTGTTGATTAAAGTTTAATGAACCAAGCAGTTACTCGTTTCATCTACTTGGTTCATTAAACTTTACTCCCACGCCCGGCATACGTTTCTATGATATTCAGCGTTCAACTGAATCAGGGTTCAACAAAGAGTCTACTACAGGTTCCGCCATCTAACGTTTTTTTTCAACTAGTGCTTATTTCGTGAATGGTAACACTTAGCTCATGTCTGATTTGACATATAATTAGTTTTATCCTTCCGCTGAACGAATATGGTTGTGTATACGCTTGAACAACGCTGGGAAATATTGCGACATTACTTTGAAAATCATGATAATGTTGCAGAATGCCATAAAAATCATCTTTTCAGATGAAGCTCATTTTGATCTTGGCGGGTATGTAAACAAGCAAAATTGTCGCATTTGGGGCACAGAAAACCTGCACGCATATATTGAAAAGCCGATACACCCAACGCGAGTCACTGTTTGGTGCGGATTTTGGTCCAGAGGCATAATTGGGCCATTTTTCTTCGAAAATGAGCAAGGAGTGGCCGTTACAGTCAATGGCGATCGTTATCGGGCCATATTGAACGAATTTTTGTTCACAAAAATTGAAGAGGAGGATATTGGCAACATTTATTTGGTTTGAACAGGACGGCGCTACGTGCCACACAGCCGAAGCTACACTCGATGTTTTGCGCCCTGGTTTTGAAGATCGCATTATCAGCCGCAGAGCTGATGTCTTTTGGCCAGCTCGGAGCTGCGATTTGACACCGTTGGACTATTATCAAAGATAAGTGTTACGCCGACAAGCCGGAGACAATTGACGCTTTAAAGGACAATATTCGTGAAGCCATTGGTGAAATACACCTGCACACATTCGATAATGTGCTTAAAAATTGGACCGATCGTCTAGGCTACTGCATGGCCAGCCGAGGCAGCCATTTAAATGAAATTATTTTCCATTATTAACCGGAAGGATTGTACTTTCAAATAAAAAAATAAATTTGAGAAAATATTCAGTAGTTTTTTTATAGCATTTTCAAAAAAAAGTTATTTGGCGGACCCTTTATATCACGCGCTTTTCCTCGAACAGTTTAAATTAAATATTTCAGAAAGTGTGGGTGAGAAGGCAGATATCGTCAGCGTAGTCAAGGTCCAATCAGCCTTTAAAACCCTAGGTTGATCCTCTTCTATGGGAGAGGATCCAGTGCGGTTAATATTGCAGAGTGGTTTATTTTGTCAAAAGGCTTTTCAAACTCTATAAACGCTAGGTAAAGGGGCGATCTCCACTCTACAGACGGTGCAACGACCATCATATATTAGTATCCCTAGAAATGGTCCTAATTTTATCCCATTGGTGAACTCACGATTCGGAACTTTAATTCGTACAAAAAAGGCACATTTTTATGATTTTTTTATGACGAAACGGTAATAATTTTTTGATTGGAACCAATGGTACATTAAAGTATAACTTTCAATGTTTATTGTGTAAAATTTTGATAAAAGAATATTAAAAAATATGGCAACGACAGCAGTTATGCGGAAGCGTCTCGAAAAAAAGTTGAATTGCAATGCCCTTCATAACTCGATACCTTATCATCTGATATTAAAAAAATAAATGTATTTAGTTATAGCCAGGTAACGCTGTCGTTTTTTTTTTCGAAATTTAAATTTTTTAAATTTTTGGGAACACTCTGAAGTGAAAAATTCGACTTTTGCGAGAAAAAATCGGCTTATTGGCTATTGTTAAAAAAATTAACAAATTTTAAAAAAAAAATCTACGTCGTTACCTCGTAAATTATCTAAAGAAATAGTGTTAAATATTCCAAAAGGATGCGTTCAGTAGTTTTTGAGTTACATGGGTTATGGGAAAACCGTTTTAAAGTTTGTACTGATGTACTGAGTCACATATGAGGCGCGGTTGCTTAGACTGCTGTATCTTCGTTAGTTTTGCTCTGATTCACCTCAAATACAATACAAATCACATAATATATTCTTGAAAGGTTCTATATTAAAAAAAAATAAATAAAAAAAAAAGTTTATAAATAATTAATATCCAATGTGATGATGAGAAAGATATTCGCCGTCTCGGCCATCTCTCTCGAAATAGCGTCAACAGTAGACTTTACCTTTACAACTCCAAAAGCTCAAGTCTATTAACAATCAATTTTTCCAAGAACTTTTCACACGTGACCAAGAGACGTTGCTGCCGTAGACGTCTGTATGATAATGATGATAATTCTGGAATGTCTTATACTCGTAAGCCTTTGCACACGAATACTAGATGTGTTTGAATGTATTAAGAAATATATCTGACCAAATTTGGATCCTTTCTGGGCCAAAGAATTAAACGCGGCTTAAATATGTACCATCAAACCTACATACGAGCATAAAAATTTCAATTTGGATTGTTAATATGTATGATAAAAAGCTGTGAGATGAAATTTAGATTTTGCGTTCAACAGCAATTAAATAATTTTTAACATACATAATTATTCATAAAAAGTTATGGAACTGATTTCCAACTTTAAAATGTATTTGACATCTTCCATAACTTTTTGTGAATAAGGTCTACGCACAAAAAGTATATAGTTTATATTTTCTTAAAA
The DNA here is from genome assembly GCA_963930755.1 of Eudasyphora cyanicolor. Taxonomy (NCBI): domain Eukaryota; kingdom Metazoa; phylum Arthropoda; class Insecta; order Diptera; family Muscidae; genus Eudasyphora; species Eudasyphora cyanicolor. Next base: position 270,504,410 of record OZ005736.1, read on the forward strand.
ATACACTTTAGCAGTTTCGTGGTTTCAATGTTATTGAACTTAGATTTTTTTTGCTCAAAAAACTGTATGAAATAAGCTATGATCCGCTGTACATAATCACGTTTTAATATTTTTGTTTGCACATTCAAAACTTACACATAGACATAACACTAGATAATCTCAATTCTTTTAGAAGTATATGACAATCGTTGTTCTTCTTAAATGTTTATTTGCCGACACTGCGGCTGCTGTTCTTACAGCACCCCACCACTTCATTGTACATAAATTAAATTCATGTCCCTCTCGCCTTACCTCCTCGACCCTTTTCACTAAGCCTTTGACCACGACTCATTCAGAACTTAGGTTTTGCCACAGCCACTGCCTTATGTAAAACTCTTATGTAGATTTCGATTTATTCCTCCTTTTGTAGTGAGGAGGACAATTTCGTGGCATACTCATTGCCACAGCGCTGTGAGGAAGAACCATTCGATAGATTGGAAGGATAGAGCATCGAATAATCTTTTGCCGGAGTCGAGTTGGCTGTAGAGTTGTCTTTTTGGTATGATTCGGATGATATTGAAGGCAGACTAAAGTCTGTTTTCGTTTGATGAGCATTATTTATGTTATTAGCAGAAGACTGAAGATTCCATAGGGCCTCGGCAGAGTTGTTGGCGGAAACTTTGTGAGGTGTGGTTGCAACAGCACCGCCACCACCTCCACCACCTCCACCACCACCAACTTGAACACCCGAGGCGGAATAGTCTTCACTGTGACCATTGTTGTCTATAGTTACCGAAACACTGCCGCTATCGCCGCCCGGATTCGCCGAGACTGGAGATTTTTCATCACATATACTATTAGCACCACTACTACTACTGATTACTCCACTTTGACTGCTGGGAGGTTTGGGCAGACGTCTACGTAACCAGGGATGTTTTAAGGCCTCCACTGGCGTTAAACGTTTCTCGGGATCCCATTCCAGACAACCGCGTATAAAATTCAAAAACAGCGCATCTTTACATCCATCCAAAGCTCGGGATAAACTCTTCGAGCCTGGTGGCCCTCTAGGTTTGCCATGCCGCGATTGACCTCCTTTCAAAACGACCATACCATCAGCCAAATTACGCACAGTGCAGTAGCGGGGATAACCTTCAGGATTGAAGAAAACCTTGGTACGTCTAGAGTTCTTAAGCAAATCTTTGGGTGGCATGCCCAGAACCTCAATAATGCAGGCCAATTGGTCAGACTCATTTTCGCCAGGGAAGAGAGCATGACCCGTTAGCAATTCCGCCAAAATACATCCCAGAGACCACATATCAATGGCTCGCCCATATTGAGTGCCCAATATTACTTCGGGAGCCCTATAAAATCTCGATTGTATATAGCTGTAAACTCGTTCCTTTTGGAAGCACGAAGAACCAAAATCAATAACCTTTATGCCCGAGCGTCCCTGCTGCTTCAACAGCACATTCTCCGGCTTCATATCACAATGGATAATCTCATTTTTATACAATGCATCCAGGCACTGCAACAGTGAATGGGCAAATTTGCGTATGAGCTGCAATGAAAAGCCTTTGAAGCCATTCTTTTTGATAAGCTCATAAAGATTAATGTTCAGCAATTCAAAAGTAATGCACATATGATTCCGAAACGTAAAATAATCATACATATGTATTATATTCATGGTATTGTATTTATCCTTTCGTCGTAGATGAAGCAGAATGCGAATCTCTTCCTGTGCTTGACGATAGAAACGAGCCTCATTACGCACAATTTTCAGAGCCACATGCTCGTGGGTTTTATGATCGTAAGCTTTGATCACTTGGCCAAAACTACCTTTGCCAATGATTTTCAGCATTTCATAACGATAGGCGATATGATCGTGCGGTACATGTATATATGTGCCCTGCTCGTTATCATAGTCAGAGTTGTTGGGACCCACAATCCCGGGACGTTTCTTGGCATTGGCTCCGATAAAATAAATTTGACTATAACTTAAGATTTCCGAGCGTTCATAGGGTGTTAACTTGTGCATGTAAAGTATCATCACCTGTTGCGGTGAGACTACTAAGGGTTTTGGTTTTTCATTGAGAGTGGCCTTTTGCTGGCCAGACATTATGATTTGTTCGTGAAAAGAAAAACTATCATTTTGATTCGAGCTAATGGTGGTGGTGATGGTGGACGTTGAGGAGAGTGTTACTATGTTGGCATTGTTGCCATTATTGCTTGTCAGCGTTTCATTCTCAAGACTATTGCTTAAGTAATCCGCCATAGCTTTAGAGTTTAGCGAAAACTGGGCTGCCAAATTTTTACAGCTCGATTCGTTTATATTGTTTGTTGAATTATTGCGATTTGAGGCTGGAGTAGTTCTGCTTAATGAGCTCATATTTAAAGAGTTCATGGGTATAGAGTCCACCAAATGCTGGCTGTTGGTTGATGTCAAGCCATTCGTTGAAGAGTTATTCAAACGATGCGGTGAGTCGTCTGTGGTCTTACTGCTATTGCTAACGCAAGGAGTCTTCAGATCTTTGGCATTTAGACCCAAAAAAGCCTGAGGCCGACCACTTAATTTAATAATACTAATACCGCTCTCCGTAATATCGCCGCTAAGCTGCGATGAAGACTTTTGTTGATGGTGTTGATGTTGCTGAGACTGTGAGGATGTTGTTGTTGTTGTTTGATATTGGTATTGCGCCTGTGACGGAGCTTTATTTCTCATATCGTTGTTATAGTAATTCGTTTGACTACACATGGAGGAGGCATTATTAATATTTGCATCATACACTAGCGACGAGGACGAGGCGGCTGCGGAGAGATATGCTCCATTTGGACCGATCTTATTGGCACTATCAATGCGACAACTTTTGCTACGCATTGAGGTGTAAAGACTTTGGGGATTATCTAAATCTGCGGCAGTACAAGTTGACACATCCTTATAAATACTATTGGCCGACAAAGGTAACAATTCGTCGACATGGGCGGCGGCAACGGCTACGGAGGCGCTGTTAATGGAGGCATTCAAAGCCGCATTATAATCAATGGGTGATAATGTGGATACAATAATGTTTTGATTGGAGTTATTGGCGGCGGCGGCGGCGGTAGCGCAGGAAGAAACTGATCCTATGTTTGATGTATTGATGTTGTTATCTCCTAAAAGATTACGCGCTGAAGGAAGTCTTACTAAGTGCTGAGACGATGACACCGGCAGAGATTGCAATTGCTGCTGTTGATTTGCGGCGGTATTGGTGGTGCCGTTGCTGTGCGTTATGAGTTGTTGTTGATGACTGTTGGCTTGTTGCGTTAATTGTGTCTGCGAACCCACCATGATGGTATTTGCGTGTAGTCCAACTGAGATCAGGCTTTTTTTAATTCAATGCAAAAATGTGGCAGTGAGTGATTACGTACAACGTTGAAGGGTTGGGGCTGGGCTAAATGTAAAAGCTAAGGTCACGAATAACAGTTTGCCAAGTGTTGTAATAGTTGTAGCTGTTCTTGTTGTTGTTGTGGAGATTTTGTTTTTCATGTGCGTGTATTGTACTCTGGAGGATTTGCGTGCTTAATGGGAGTTTGTGGCGGTGGCTGCTCTTGACGATATTGGCGATTTATTTTTGGGTTAAGGAAGATTGGGGATATTCGAATATATGTATGTATGTAATACTGCTAGTGATGGGGATGAATGTTTGGTTAACAGGAAAGGGGTTTTAAAATATTCAAATTTACAAAATACAATAAATCTACAAAGGTTCTTTAAATCTTATTTCTAAAATAAGGACTGAGCATTAGACAGAATTTAGCTTATATACTTTAAAATAAAATACAATTTCTAAATTTCTAAGGACAAAACAGAGGGCTGTAAAGGTATCAAATCACAAAAATAATAATTAGGAACAAGGCTGTAAGGCAAGAATTGTGGACAGAGAGGAGAGTTAAAAGGGTTATTAAAGAAGGATATTGTTTTAAACTTGATTCTCTAAATTAGGAAGTGGCGGCAGAGATGGATTTGTCTTATTTATGGCTAATGCGAATGAATCTCTGAAGGAAGGAAATGAAAAAAATTATTTTTAGAACGTGACTTTTTTGAGAGTGAAATAATTTCTTAAGGAAGGAAATTAGAAAATTTTATTTCGAATCCTTAATACCATAAAAAGGGAGATAATGTTGAAAAATCTGGATTTTATAGCTAAAATAAAATGCTTAAATTGCTTCTTTAGAGCTAGAAAAAATTAACTTTCTACGGAGGGGAATTAGAGATGTTAATTACAAATATTTAAGACCAGAAAATAAGGGAGAGGTTGTAGGAAAAACTTAGCTTCGTACCAACAAACTAAAAAATAATACAAAAAAATCTCTAAAGAAAATAACTTTTGGGAGAAATACTATTTTTCGAAACAAAAATCTATTTAGGCAAGCAATGGTAGTAGAGAAGAGCTCCAATGAGTAAAGAAAATATTTTTTGGGAGAGAAATACTATTTTTCAAAACAAAAATCTGTTTAGGCGAGCAATGGTAGGAGAGAAAAGCTTCAATGAGTATTATTAGTTATAATTTTGGCTTGTTGAGATCCAATTGGGTTTGTTTTTTTATAATTAAATAAAAAAATCGACTAAACTTAATTAAAACAAAATTTAAAAGAGAGCGGAACTTTCTTGTTTTTTTACAATTTAATAAATGCTCTTTTAAAACTTCCAAGTTTTGCGTTATGTCTTAATACCTAGGTATGACCTATGTATTCTAATTCATATGATATATTTCTAATTTTGTTTTCTCTAATAAAAAAAATCGTAACAGTGAGTTTAATTTGCTATGTTTGTATGTGCGCTATGTCTAAGAGTTTGTTGACTCTGTCATGTTGATTATTTTGTTTCAACTACTAGCTATAGAACAGTTTTCTTTTTTTCTGTGGGGATTAAAAATTATTTATATATATATATATATGGTTTACACTTTCTGTGCGTTAATTATTGAAGGTCTTTGATTATTTATCCAGTTAACCCATTTATTGATTTATGTTGAATTTTTTTTTTTGGGGGGGGGAGAAATTTTTTACTTTTTTGTTTGTGTTATTTTTATATACTGCTTTTCTTTTTATAGATTATTTTCAATTGATCCCCTGTAATCTATTATACTACGTGATGTGTCTGTCACCTTTGGTATTATTTTTTCGTTTACATTATTTCAGCTGCAATTGGTAATTGGTGTTTACAGAAGTATTAGTTGTTACTGCACTGCTATTTTTTAAGTACAGTTTTCCATTCTCTACAAATTGTAGTCTTTCCTTGTGTTTTCCTGTTTCTAATTTTATATTTTCAACATTATTATTTCTTGTTGAGCATTTTAAATGGTTTCAGCTGCTGTTGTTGTTTTCTTTCCATTTTCAATGGAAGCAATAATTTTTACGGTTTTAAGTTTTTTGTTGGTGTTTGTCTTATTTTATACGATGTGATTTGCTTTGTGTGTTCTGAAATTATTCTAAAATACATTTTAATTATTTATAGGTTATAGATTTCATTAAGGATTGAGTCAGAAAAGTTGGAATAGGTTTTCAATAGTTTTGTTCAATTAATATCACCGAAACTTGTAATGCAATTTCCCATACATTTACATTCTAATTTAAAAACTAAATACAAAACATTTTTATAACAATTTATAATTTAAATTTTCTGCGTCAATGCCCGGCTTTCACACATGCAAAATCCCGATAATTTAGAGACGCCCATTGAGCAATACGAGTAAGACAACCATTTATATTGCTGTCCAACGTCAAAAGAGTCACGACCTCCACTAAAGACAATAAAAACATCATCTACGAATAAAAACAGTTTACACATGTAGTCACGCACATACTCTGAAAGGTCATTAACATATAGTATAAAAAGGAGAGGCCCTAACACCGATCCTTGCGGTATGCCAGATGTTAACGGAAGTACACTAGACATTCTCCCATTCAAACATACAAACTGGGATCGACCACACAAATAGGACATAATAAGTTTACACGCATTTAAAGAGAACCGAAAATCATCCCTTAGCTTTCTGATCATTATACCATGGGAAATCGAGTTAAACGCTTTCATTACATTTCGTTACATCTATTGGAATTAATGTCACTTCTAACATAGTCGGTCATATGAAGAAGCATCCCTGTGGTGCTATGGCCTTGTCGAAACGCAAATTGACCATTAAAAATGTTCGCTCTAGAGTGTATCAGAATTTGTTCCTTCACAATGTGTTCACATATTTTAGATAAAACTGGAAGAATCGATATTGGCCCTAAGTCATCCGGACCATTAACAACATTACACTTGGGCATAGGCACCACACGAGCAGTTTTCCACTGTGATGGAAATACTGATACTGTTAGAATTGAATTTATTAAATTTAAACTCAGAAATGTGAGGAAAAATTATTTTTAAAAACTCAATAGTTATGCCATCAACACCTATAGCTTTAGACTTTACTTTATTTAAGGCAACGACAACATCATCAACAGAAACGCAACTAAATGAAAAATCATCATCAAATTCATGAAAATCATCATCAATTCATGAATATGAACCTTCAACGAATACATTCCACTATTCCTGTTAAGAGGCGCGCATGTAAAATAAATACAGGTGATTGGTTCAAGTCTGCCGAAATTCGGTATCACCTGTCGCTGCGAGACCTTGCATTTAAGGCGTATCTTGATGAAAAGAGTTCGGATAACTGGAGAGTATACTGTAAATGTAGAAATCGTGCAAAAACCGTTATTAGGCGAATAAAAAGATTGACGCATAAAAACCTTTTTGCTGATAAGTCTCCCAAGCAAATGTGGTCGGTTCTCAACAGGAATGGTGTGTGTGATGATAGTGATGATGTCCAAATTTTAGATGTTGAGCAGTTAAATCGTGATTTCGTAGCGAATCAAACTAGTAGTAGTTTGAGTGTTCCGTATATACCTGTTAGTGTTCATGATGGCTTTTCGTTTCGTTCTGTTGATTACTCTGAAGTTGTTGAAGCATTTGGTATGATCAAGTCAACTGCAGTGGGTTATGATGGTTTTAAGCTTAGATTTTTGAAACTTATCTTCCCTTACATTGGTGGTTATTTGCTGCATATTATCAATACTTTGTTGACTACGTCGGTTTTTCCTAAGGATTGGAAGGTTGCTAAAATTGTGCCAATTCGGAAGAATAAAGAGAGTAGCGACCTAAGGCCAATTTCCATTATGCCAATTTTGTCTAAAATGGCTGAGCATATAATTAAGTCCCAGATGATCAGGTATTTAGATAGTATGTTACTTTTGCATGACAGTCAGTCTGGTTTCAGGTGTAATCGGAGCACCACTTCTCTTCTTCTTGGGTTAACGGATAATGTTAGGAGAAGAGTAAGTGAGGGCGGATGTTGTGTACTATTGTCACTCGATCTCGAAAAGGCATTTGACCGAATTAATTATAACATTTTAGTTGAAAAGCTTCATTCCCATTTTAATTTTTCCACCACGGCCTGTAAATTGATGTATTCTTATTTGTCTTGTAGAAAGCAGTATGTATGTAGTAAGGATTATTCGTCTAGTGTCCTCCCTGTGAGTAGTGGTGTTCCACAGGGCTCAGTTTTGGGTCCCTTGTTGTTTATTATGTATATTAATGACTTGTTTAATCGTGTTGTTAGCAGAAATAGCCTCGTATATGCGTTTGCAGATGATCTACAGATCTTATTTAACGGCGATTTTGTGTTTTTAGATGTACTGCAGAATACAATTGACTTTACTATTAATTTGTTAGTCAGTTGGATGAGGGATAATGGCTTATCGATAAATGCCTCTAAGACCAAAGCTATGTTTTTTGGCAATATACCAGCAGGTGCTTTATCTGTTTCAATCTGTAGCACAGCTATAGAAGTTGTAAGCAATTTTAAGTGTCTTGGTGTAATGCTTGACAATGATTTGTCTTTTGATGTGCATGTTAATTCAATAATTTCCAGAGTTAACTTTATTTTACGAAAGTTATACAACCTGGATTTGGTACTTCCTCGTAGTGTTAAGATTCGTGTTGTTCATGCTCTGATAATGCCAATTTTTTTGTATGGTCTTGAGGTATTTTCTGGTTGTGTAGGTTATGTTATGCGGAAGGTAAGATTATTATTTCAACGAGTTTTGCGATATGTTTATACTGTGAAGTGGTATGATCACATTTCCCAATATGTAACCGATTTTCTTGGGTGCTCATTTTCTAATTACATTAAAATACGAATTTTGTTGCACTTCTATAAAGTGCATAAGTTGCAAACGCCGCGATTTATGTTGGATCTTTTTAGCTTTGGTAGATCAACAAGAAATACCCAAATTGTTATGCCGAGGTTAACTGCTACCTTAGATAGGTCATTTCTTGTGAGAGTGGCACGCATTTACAACCATCTACCGGTATCGCTTAGAACTTTCAGTTTTTCGTTGCATACATATAAATATAAGCTCTTTGAATATGCTCAGCTTCATGATTTTTGATTTTTTTTCTTGTTTATTATTTTTTCTATTGCCTAATTGGATGATATAGCCTGTCAGAGTAGTTTTTTTTGCGCGAGTAGTAGGGATGTTTATTATAACTCAATATTTTTTTTTTCAGTCGCTTCGTAATTTGATTTAGTATTTTCTTTAAATTTTATAGTTTTATTTTTAATTATTTTTATTATTTATTGCATTAAATTGTTAAGCTTGTACGTATGTTTTTTTTTTATGAAATTAAGTTGATTTTTGTAAATTTTTTTTTTCTCACAGTGTGTGAGTAGTTTTTCTTATTGTTAGATGCTCTATAACTGTTTATATATACTGTGAAAGTTAGGAGAAAATTGTTTACTCGGTTGTTTACTACTCTTTCTATTGTTTTCTGTTTTATTTTATAATTTAGTCATTTTATTTATTTAGATATTTAAGATTTTTGAGTAGTCTACATATTGTTGTTTTTTGTAACTGTAAAAGGCCATATAGGCTCGGTTACTATGATGGAAAATAAATTAAAAAATTAAAAAACCATCAAAGTCAACATCGTCATAAATCAACCAATTCGCACGAGTTCTTTCTTCTGCTGATAGGCAATAAAGGACAAATCCCGAAGAGACCTAGCAAATGTAATATCATTCGACTTCATCCAATTCTCTTCATAATGTCGCACTCTCTTCCTTACGACGGGAACAAATGTAAATAGCTCCGTAATCAGAGAAGAAACAATAGAACATCAATATCTGCAGTATTCAATACATTAGAATCAAAACAAGACAAACTATTCAGCAATCCATTCCAGTAAATATTTCTAAGGGGTCCTCCAAATAACTTTTTTTTTTTTGAAAATGCTATAAAAAAAACTACTGAAAACGCATTGGATGGTCAGTTGGCTTCAACTCCTGAACCAATTGGACTTTGTATGGCGTCATACCAAGGTCTTTATGCAAAATTCGTCTCAATGAAGTCTCCGAAATGTTAAATTGTTGAAAACAACGGTGAATTGATGTTGATGGTGCTTCACGCACTCTTTCTGCCTCAGCAGCAATATTCTCGGGTGTACGCTCTGTTTTTCGCTTTTCACGCTTTGGTTTATCGATGAGGATGCCAGTTTCTTTCACTTTTTTCACAAGATAACGAACATACGGAGCTGACGGTGCTTCTCTTCTTCCAAAATCCGTACGCAATTTTCGCACACATTCTGCAACATTACCATGATTTTCAAAGTAATGTCGCAATATTCGCAATATACACATATTCGTTCAGCGGAAGGATAAAACTAATTATCTGGCAAATCAGACATAAGCTAAGTGTTACCATTCACGAAATAAGCACTAGTTGAAAAAAACGTTAGATGGCGGACCCTTTATAATCATGGTACTCCACAAATTCATCCAAACAATTTATACAGATATCAAACGAAGCAAAAATAAGTGAATGGCCTGGAATTGATGGACAGAAACCCTGATCAGAGTAGTGGATCATAGAAGAGTTACTAACTAACATAAAATCAATCAAAGAAGAGGAGTCATGTGCAACATCATAATGGGTGGGTTTAGAATTGTGCAACACAGACAAATTTAAACGGAAACATATAGAACGGGCAGAATTCGCTTTAGGAGGATCAAACATGTTACAGTTGAAATCTAATATAGTTATGGAATGTTTACTGATCTGATTTTCAACGTTAAAAACAAGTCCTTAAATGTTCAAACCATAGATGAAGTGATGGTCAAATTTCCAGTTTATTTGTTTTTCAGAAATGTTTGAAATTAGTTTTTTTTTACATTTTGTCTAACTAATTGTTTAAAGTCGTTTTGTATTAAATTTGGAAGCAATTTTCCGTATATTTAAACATACTATCACTAAAACCAGTATGGTACGACTAAAAAAAGTCCAAACACACTTAGTGTATTAGGTTACTCCTTCGATTTGTTACAGTTTTTGCTAACGTTCAGACGTCGTATTGTATATCAAGGTCGGAACCGATCTTGTTCGAATTCGTGATATGAATATAGGAGTATATCGTCATCTGAAATCCAAAATCACGTAACATCAAAAAAATCAAAATTAATTTTATGATTGAATCTAGTCTATTAGGCTAAACTACACATTCCTACAAAATTTTGGAGTTGAATAATAAAAATTTACCATATTATAAGTGATGTTCAAAATGACGTTACAGCAAACAAGGTCATTAAAAAAGCGGAAAGATTCATAAAATTTTATTTTATATAATACAGAATGTACGCCACAACTAATTGCGCTAGATTTGTTATTTGATTTCGCCTTAATAGTCAGAAATGCCTAAATTTTGTCAAAAGCATAAAATTACATTACTTTGTTTTTTGCTTCTCCTGAAAAATCATGAACATGTGGGTTACGTTATTTTGGATTTCAGGTGACGATATGGTCGGTCATATCTTAAGCCCAATCAAATAAAATTGGTAAACTCTGCAAATTGTCTAAAGATTGGATTTATTAGCGCAAATATGCCAAATGGGTAGATAGATGCATATATGTGGTTAGTTTCGACCAAATTCGATAGGTAGAATTCACATCAATAACACCAAATTAAAATTCTGCGAATAATAAAGTCATGTGGCCCCAAATATTCTTAACGGGCCTTGAAAATTTTAAGGCGATATTCAGTTCCATTGTTTTTAAATAATAATTATTAAAAAATGCTTTAAATGTGAATATTACATCTACTGTAGAATCTCTATCGCTCATTTTGTGTCTAGTGAAAGGTCTTGACTAATACTTCCTACATATAGTCGAAAATTCGCTAATTATCGCAAATTTCATTATTGTTTCCCTCTAAAATTTAAATTTTCGTACTGGAAAGCACCTGCATAGATGTATGAAATATATATAAAGGCATGTTGTCCAATCGAATCTGAGCTGATTCTGTGAATTTGAAGCTGGCATTTGCTTCGGTTTCTATATGGGCCTATAGATTAGGTTAGTTAAAGCGCCAGTATTTTCAGGTGTTACAATCTTCTGGGCAAAAACAAACTTATAATAACATGTTGTTGTTGTAACAATTGGGCTGCGGACGAAAGTTCTTTCCTAAAAGATTAGAATTAATTAGACGCAGATTTGTGAGCTTTTTCGAACAAGGAAGAAATGGAACGATTTACTGTTACTTGAACAACGCGTTCTCGAAGGCTATCTAACTATTACCTACTCCAGGCTGAATCGTGTTTGCCTGGGCTCAGTGTCCCATATCGCTGGGAGGTTCTGGTTAGGACCCTATTGCATCTATTGCCATATATGGCTTCGGGCCATTTCATGCTTTCTAGTTTTCAAGTGTCGAATATACATACATCTAGATTTTTTCTGAAATTATATATCTCGACACTAGTCGAGCTCACCTTATGCATTTTTGCATTGTCCTCATAGATAGCTGCCTGTGCTTTTCGTTCTATTTGTTCTAGATTTCCCATATATCGACGCTACAACATCAAATATATATACATATATGTATGTATACATATGTATACAGCCGATTTTTTATATTTTATATTGTATTTTTCCGAAATATAAGCTGTTAAGGGATCATTTTCTGTAGTGTAATACTCGATGGCATCTACATATTTGCGGGTTTACGCTTGACCCTTCAATGTATTCCAATTTTAGAGATGCTGTCAAAGAATTTTCACAAGTTATATGAATATTTGCATGCTAGAACTATTAAAATCTTAATAAAACTATCGTAATACATTTGAATTTTGGTCATTTTTTTTTCTAAGTACGTATACATTTTATATATGTTCCACATAACAAAGTCTCACAAAGGTTTTGGGTTCGGGAGGAATTTATCTTTACCCCATTTTTCGTGATGATTTTATTTTACTTTTACTCAAAAATGTGTTTGTATATACTTTAAATGACGAGATTCGCGGCTGAATAAAATAATCTAGCATTGAATGTAATATCAATAATCTTTTTATGAATTGTGGAATTTCATCTTCAAAATATAAGCATGTTCTACAAATAAAAGATATAAAATGAGTAATAGTGGCCTGACGTTAGTTGTCGTCATCACTATCATATAATTATTATCCCCTACCTTCAGTCTTTAGAATGTAATAAGGAAATGAAACTGCATATTACTTAGTTGTTTCTTGTATCCGAGCTAATCATCTTCATCACTATTATTTTCCTATCCCTATCTTTAAAGATGTCTTTAATAAATATTTTTCTACACACAATTATTTTCAATTTCTATTCTGACTCAATACTTGTAGAAGTCAATATCTGTTTTTTACTTACTTACCTTTATTGTTGTATCGATGTTATTGTTGTATCCATAGGATCTCATTAATTTGGCTTCCAGCGCCTGAATGTAGAATGCTTAATTATTATTGCTTCTATAAGATTTCTAATGGTTAATGCACTTTTCGATTTGCTTTTGCATTTGAATTATAATCCTTTATTGTTCATTTGAGTTGATGTTCTTTTCTTATTGGATTTGATCCTTTCCATTGACAGTATAAGCAATGCGATGTGTGTTGTCTTTTCCGTTCATTGCCAATGTGTCCCTTGATGATTCATTCGAACAAAATTTTATGTTGTTTACACCCACCCTTCTTTTCCTTTTGGTGGAGTTCGGCTACTGCTGCTGCTTTACAACAAAATTTTCTCGTAATGAAAATGTTCAAATGTTTTCTCTGCTGTCTGTGATGATGATTTGATCAATTTTCATAATACTTCTTAAGTGCTTTACTGTCGCCCCTAATCTTTGTCAAAAAACTACTGTTGAGGGGCTTTGAATAGATGCCAGCCAGTTTTACTGTTGTTCCTTTTTGCCTTTTCTTCTTGTTGTCTGCAGGTGTTAAGTGTTGCTATTCCTTGTGGGGTGTTAGTATTGACATATCGACGACAAGTCTTTACACGCGACGAGTTGTTTTGATTTTCCCATTATTATGGGGTCCTCTGTGGGATAATAACAAGAAAAATGAAGTTAGTGCATGCCGGTCTCAATTTAATTTTACTAGAACCCACTCGAAAAGTGGCACTCACACCAAATACCACCGCAAAAATTTTATAATTAGGTCCACCACACTCCACAACAAACGTCGCCCCAACGTGTGGCCTGTGTTTTTCTTTATGTTGTGCCTGCCTGTGCTGCCTTACTGGCGCGCTCTCTCTCTCATTCTCATTCCTATTTTTCTCCTCTGTGCCGCCCAGGCCAACAAGAAAATAAGTTCGCAAGTTCTTTGCACTTTTAGGGGGGTGCGATGGGCGACAACGACGACAACCACAAGAATACAATTTAGGTTTTAACAAACACAAAGCCCCTATTTTAGCTATTCTTAATTACACTCGTGTATACATCACTTATTCAGTTTTCAAGAGATTTTTCGCAACACTTTCACGCGTTTTCAAGTCCTTAAGTCCTTTTTTTATCCTTTTAGAAGTGATGATTTACTCGGGATCCGTAAATCGACTAATCGTTTAATCGACTTTTGTAAGGAAATCGGCTGTTACCGGTTATCGATAGTTGATATCGACCCAGAAAAATTATCGTCCGAGAAATGCAATTCTGATGCCGAATGGCGGAAAAATGCAACCCTGTGCAACGTTGGCAGAAAAGTCATTGTAAGATAATTTGCAGATTTTTAGATGTGCGGACTTTAAGAATGTGACAACGGCGCCATTGTCAGAATAAGTTTTTCGACATTTCCACACTGCTTTTCATTTAATATTCGTTGTTTTGTGCTCGGTTCAACATATGTAAATTTGTGCGACATACATTTTAATAAAATTTAATGAGTTTTAATGAACGGTGAAAATAAAAAATTGTCGAAACAGAATACATTGTCTGAACGCAAATGCAATTTCAAAAGAGAATTGCAGAAAAAAATTGCATGTGTGAATCTGGACTTATCGACTTATTCTCTTTTGAAAAAGTATTTACGTTCACACACGTACTTTTTTTCAATACTTATACTTATTTTTAATAATATAAGGTCAAAGGTAGTCAGCCGCTGTCGTAGAGAATTGATGATTCTCACAGAACAGCATAAAATTACTCTGTGCTGGGTGCCAGGCCACAAAGATATCCCGGGTAACGAAGAAGCAGATGTTTTAGCTAAGAATGGAGCACGCCGTACAGGGGGCGATGATCCACTTGTTCTACCACCTTTGTCTCACTGTTTTTCCAGGATCAAAGAAAAGAGCGGGGAGAAATGGCACAGACGGTGGAACACCTCTGCATCTTGTGAACAGACGAAACTACTTTGGGACGAAAAGGAATCGCGAAATTCTGAACGCCTACTAAGAATGAAGAGAGATGAACTAAGGGCCGTAATTGGTGTAGTAACGGGGCATAACTCCTTAGGAAAACATATGGTAAGAATTGGCAATAGAAGTGATGACTTATGTAGATGGTGTGGGGATGTTGACTATTCGGAAGATAGTTATCACTTCCTTTGTCAGTGCCCTGCCCTATGCAAAAGAAGAAAAAAGATACTCGGCTCCTTTTATTTTCAGACATTAACGGAAATTCGAGGCTACGACCCAGCAAAAATATTGGCTTTCATTAGGGCTTCAAAATGGCGCCCATAATATTGGAAAACATCCGGGGCTTGCATGAGTACAGATCCCGCGGAGACAACTCACAATATAAAATGAAATCAGAAGAGAGGAACCAAAAACAACAACACGAGGAATAGCAATGGATCAAACATGGTCCAGTCTTAGACACTAGACCTGCTCTAGTTTCATCCTCTTATAACCTAACCTAACCTATACTTATTTTTATTTGATTTGTTTCGGCTTTTCCTTTGTGATTTGTTGTTGTTTCCAAGTGCGAACGAAAAACACAAAACGATGAGTACGATAAGTACGAGTACGGCATACTTTTTTTCCCCCCGTTTCCGACTGCCTCTCTCGCCCACAAAACGCCGATAAGTATACTTAATACTTACAAAAAAAGTATCATGTAAATGCAGACTATTTACAATGACAATTGAATACTATAGACGTCGCATGGTATTTACAGACTTCATTCGCCAGGTGGCGTCCGAGCAGCCTTTCTCTCATTCCCAAATTCCTCTCTCAATTATTTCTCTGTCAAAACATGCCGACTTTTTTGTACTCTCAAATAATTTCTGAGAAGGGAGTGAGTTTTTCAGTTTGTTTTGTTGTTAAATGTTTTGAAGTTGGAATATAATAAAATTAAAGATGAAAATCTTTTCTGTCTTTGCAGAGTAAATAAAAGTATATATCCTCTCTTTGCAGAACGCTCTCTTTACAGTTTAGGCAGACAAAGCGCCATCTTCAATATGCAGACATACTAAACGAATTGTCAAACTCCATGCAACGTCTATAGTATTCAATTGTCATTGCTATTTATCTATATATATTAAAATGGATGTGTGTGTGAGTGTGTGTGTATGTTACGTATGGACTCCAAAACGGCTGTACCGATTTTGATGAAGTTTTCTGCGAATCTTCAGATATGTTTCTGATGCGGGTGACATAGGCTATATAAGATCTTGATTGGGAGGGCGTGGCCCCGCCAATATAAGCCAATTTGGAGTTATAATTTTTGAGATTTCTACTGTCCGTTTTAACGAGATTCCTACTGTCACTGTCTACTTCCATGATTGGGCACATGGGCCACTGGGCTTTCTGGGGTCCAACTGGAAGTAGATGCGAATCTACGCGATTGGTACAAAATTGAGATATCTCAATATATATTTACGCAATTTGTCAGCGACAGTGCTGTAATTTTGTGATGGCAGTCTACGTAATTGCTCCAAAATTGGGCGAGATCGGTCCAATGAGTTTGACACTGGCTATATGAGCCAACATTTGAAATGGAGATATCTTCAACAATTTGTTAGCGAGAGTGCTGAAATTTTGCGTATATGGATTTGGTGGCAGTCTACGTGATTAGTGGATGGGATCGGAAATATGAAATCTGGGGCAGCGAAGTGGACCGGATCCAGCTAGTATGGAATAAACGTGAAGAGCGACATTTCAATTGCATTGCAATACAAAAGAAAAAAGATGCGTAACACTGGAAGGACATGTAACTATATGTACTAAAGTGGAATTTGTCTTGTAATTACATATGTACATTTATGTTTGTATGTTTAGAATAATTATGTCGAAAAGCCTGGAGAAACTTTGTGGACGGCTAAAGCTACCGAAGCAGTAGCTTTAGCCGTCTTCATACAAAATACAAAATAAATAATTTACGTATAACATTAGCATCTCCTACAATATTTCCTTTCAGACATTTAAATTAACTATGTTCTATGTCGGCATTATTCCAATTGTTCGACCTGCTACACACGAGGCAATTTTTTCCAAGTGTTAAAGTTTGTAGGAGAGAGCTCTTTCCGCCTTCCTCTCTCCTACAAACTTCGAACTTGCTTGGAAAAAATTGCCTCGTGTGAATTTATACTTTGAAACACACACTTTAAAATTGCAATTGATCTTTAGAAAAAAAGCGTTCCATTTTTCAACTTGAAATAACATGCGGAAATTTTCAAGCTGAAAAACAGTACCCACCTTAATGAACAAATCGTGATCGATTTTTCATGCACGTTACGTTGATAAATTGTCCCCAAAGAAGTTAGTCGTGCTACTCACGATGAATTTAGAAACAAATTAAAAGTTGGACAATTGTTTGTTGTGATTATGTAGACCAGAGTTCAGATTTTATTGGACCTTATGACTAGTGGTATTGACTTACTGTGATCCAATTAAAGTTCTAGTTTTCATTTTAACATTTTATTTCGACTTATGGTGTTTTCTTTTCTAAAAAAAGATGTTGCCCTGTCAGAGAGCAGCATTTTAATAATGTCGCCTACACCCTCTTGTACTGCTGCATTTTTTATGGTAAGAATCGATAACAAAAATGCAAAAAACTAGCCTTTTAACTCACTAAAAGTAGACTAAAAACAAAGAATACTCCACGGCGCCGCCTAAATAAAGCATCTGACCAAACATCATTATAAAAAAGCACGGACGGACACACGCGGTTATTTTAGGCTATTCGCTCGACGCCGAAAAAACATGTGTTTTGTAGGGCAGCGTCCACTGCTTCGATTAAATACAGGGTTGAAATGTTGCATTATTGCCCCGTGTAAGTGCGACATTTTTCACATAAGAAAACGAAACCCTTTCACAGTGCAGCATTTATTTTACAATCGAAGACGAAAAGGCATTTTTGGGGCGAAAGGCATAAAAAATGTAGCATTTTTTGGCACAAACAAAAAAAACACCATTAGTATAACATTGACCATGTTTGAGGCCTCAGTTTTTAGCCCAAAAAACAACCGACTACTATACTTGTTTTAAAAGTTGGGGATGTGGCAGAAAAAGAATTTTTAAGCTAAGTACATACGATTGCCAGATCGGACAACGTTATCAACTCTGATAAAGTGCTGCAAATGAAGATTGTTAGGCAAAGGCGAATTGAAAATATTTATATGCGGGATTGTCAATAAAAATATTTTATAGACAGTGTTGCCAATAAAATGTTTTTCTGACAATTGCGCCGTTGTCACATGATGTAAATTTATTAAATTTTGTGAAGTTAATTAAAAAAGATGCTGACATATCTAAGCTTAATTTTGTAAATTTTAAGCTTGGTGTTCCAGAGCCTTTATTTCCTAAAGTTTTCAATAAAGATTTATGGCCATTATCTGTAAAACTTACACGCTTCATATCCAAGCCAAAAATCTTGATGTTATTGCAATTGTCGAAACATGGATGACATCGCACTTTCTATCGAGTGAGCTGTTTGACTCATTCTATGATGTATATAGAAGAGACCGAATTCTTTCCGACGATGTGGTGGTGTATTGCTGGCAGTTGGGGCAAGATATGCTAGCAGAGAAATTGACCTTCCTTTTAAGCAAGTTGATGTGGAACAAATTTGTGTTTCTGTTGCTTTGCCGAACTTGTCAAACCATGGCAAACGTGAATTCGTTTTCATTGTGAGCTATGTTCCTCCTAAAAGTAAATACGATTTATACAATTTTCATCTGCTGAACATTGAGTTTGTGCTTTCAAATTTAACCGATGGACAAATTCCGTGTATTCTTGGGGACTTCAACTTAGGAAGCATTGTTTGGGAATTTTGTGCTGCTGATCAAATGCTTATGCCTTTTAACATCACCAATCATATCGAAAGTGTATTTTGTGATCGATTATATGCCCATGGCCTATTTCAAGTAAATGATATTAATCGGATACTGGATTTAATCTTTGTCGACGGTTCTGTGAAGTATGAAGTTTGCAGGTGTGACATGCCTCTCACAGCCGAATCCGTTAATCACAAGGATTTGCAAGTGAAGTTTATTTTTTACGAGATACTTATATAGGAAGATATGAGTGAATCTTATTACGATTTCAAACATGCTAATTATGATGCTATTAACTGGTTTTTCAATTCTATATGTTGGCCTCAAATATTTAATGGCCACGATATAATAACTGCACATGAAATATTCAAGAATATTATGAACGAATGTTTCTTCCTATATGTTCCAATTAGAAAAATAATCAATTTAAGCTGCCATGGTTCAATAGCAGATTACACCATTTAAAGAATTTGAGAAATAAAGCTCATTAAAAATATAAATCTTCTAGTCAACCTTTCGAAAGAGACAATTTTGTGCGACTTAGGCGGGAATTCGACTGCCTCTCCAAATTTCTCTATAACAAATATATTGCTGATATGGAATCACGTATTATATATAATCCAAAAAGTTTTGGGGTATTCTTCAACAATAAACGAAAGTCCAATGGTATCCCGAGATCTATGCGCTTCCAAGATAAGATAGCTCATGGCGAAAAGGATATTGCTGATTTGTTCGCTTCTTATTTCTCATCTGTTTATGCCGATTCCTCCGAGTGTAATTTATCAGATGAATACTTAGCCCAAATAGAAGAGATTGTTGACATTGGAAATATAAGATTAGAAGAAACTGAAGTTCTAGAAGCAATTCTTCAACTTGACGTTAATAAGAGCCCGGGATTCGATCTTTTCCCCCCGTCATTTCTCCGGAATTCTGCATATTCACTTTGTTGGCCTATAACGTGGATGTTTAATAAGTCACTTTCTGAAGGCCATTTCATAGATGAATGGAAATTGGCTTTCATCTCACCAATATTTGTCTGGACGCAAGGATCTAATAATGAACTATCGACCTATCGTCAAATTATCAATAATTCCAAAGGCGTTTGATAAACTTATCAATCAGCAATTGTTTTGGATAATGAAAAACTTTATATCTTCTCAACAACACGGCTTCATTCATGGAAGGTCTGCTTGCTCAAATTTGGCGCTATTTACACATTTCTGTGTAAACTCCATTGAAGAAGGTCTTCAAGTAGACGCCCTGTACACCGATTTCAGTAAGGCGTTTGATAAATTGCTACATCCTATATTAATCAAAAAGCTTTTTAAAATGGGTTTTCATTCTAGTTTATTAAATTGGATTTTCTCTTACATTTCAGGTAGAGTTCTTTATGTAAAGATCGGCAAATTTTTATCAGACCCAATTATTGCTCAGTCTGGCATACCGCAAGGTAGTCACCTGGGCCCATTGCTATTTCTACTGTTTATTAATGACATCACATGCATTTTTACTCACTGCCAGTGTTTGCTCTATGCGGATGATTTAAAAATTTTTCATAAAATTTCGTCATTTGCTGATTGTTTGATCTTTCAACAAGACATTTCTTTATTAATGAATTGGTGTCGTAACAACCACCTTTTCTTAAATCTCTCTATGTGTAAAGTCATGACGTACACTCGAAAACATTTTCCAATTATTTATGATTATAAAGGTGATCATAATCACATCTTTCTGCGTGAGTACCTTGTTAAAGATTTAGGTTTATTCTTCGATTCCAATTCTTCTTTTAAACACCATATTAACTATTTAATATCGAAATCTAATTCACAATTTGGCTTCTTGAAAAGAAACTCGAAAATGTTTAAAAATTTGAGCACGGTTAAAGTGCTCTATGAGACTCTAGTCAGGTCTCATTTAGAATATTTGAGTGTTATTTGGGACCCTTTCTATGACCACGGGGTCGATCGAATAGAAAAAATTCAAAAGCGATTTACGCGATATGCCCTTAGAAAGTATTACTCATACGATAATATGCCTACTTATACTGGCCGTTGCTGAATTCTTGGAATTCAGCAACTGACAGTTAGAAGGAAAATGCAAAGTATAGTTTTTATAAAAGATATAATTGACGCAAATATTGATTGCCCACCATTATTATCCATTTTGCCTTTCCACATTCCAAATCGTTTATTAAGAGGACACCACTTATTTTCGATTCAATTTCATAGAACAAACTACGGTGTTAATTAGCCTTTAACGCGATGTCTAATTTTGCTTAATGCAATGGCAACACGAATTGATTATCATATTGATAGACAAGTTTTTAAGAGATTAATAAGAAATATGCTTGAGGAGGACTCTACCTGATATTGCAAACTATTCTTCTTTTACTTGTATAATGTACTTAAGTGATAATGATTGTACTATTAATTATTTTTAAATCTATTGTTATAATATTGAATATTGTATACATATGTAATCTGCAAGAGCTTCGCTCGATAGATGATATTGAATAAATAAATAAACTTCGCACATCTAACAATCTGCAAAATATCGCACAATGACTTCTGCCAACGTTGGGAGACAAAAATTGTATGTTCACACTATTGTACATTCACAGGTTTGCATTTTCCTGAATTTGTTGACAATATTGTCCGATTTGGCAATCGTGTGTACTTATGGTGTTTTCTTTTGTGCCAAAAAATGCAAAATTTTTTATGCCTTTCGCCCAAAAATGCCTTTTTGTCTTCGATTGTAAAATAAATGCTGCACTGTGAAAGGGTTTCGTTTTCTTTTGTGAAAAATGTCGCACTTGTATGGGCAAAAATGCAACATTTCAGCCCTGTATTTAAACGAAGGGGTGGACGCTGCCCTACAAAACAGATGTTTTTTCGGCGTCGAGCGAATAGCCTAAATAACCGCGTTTGTCCGTGCTTGCTTTTTTATAATGAAGTTTGGTCAGATGCTTTATTTAGGCGGCGCCGTGGAGTACTCTTTGTTTTTAGTTTACTTTTAGTGAGTTAAAAGGCTAGTTTTTTGCATTTTTGTTATCGATTCTGACCATAAAAAATGCAGCAGTACAAGAGGGTGTAGGCGACATTATCAAAATGCTGCTCTCTGACAGGGCAACATCTTTTCTTAGAAAAGAAAACACCATTAGCTTTAGGTTTGCAAAATTCCAGATTTTGGACAGCCTAAGAGGACTACTTCTGCGATTTGTCGTCCAACCTTAGTCAAATTTATATTTGGACATACAATTTGGCTAAGTCGGCCGACAAATCTATATTTATTTTGACACATCACATGGAACGATTTTCAATTTTGTGCTCCAAAACAGTTGTATATTATTGGCGTGTTGTTTTACAACCCTGATAATTTTGACACTTGTATGACATTTTCATAAATTGAGATTTCACGAGACGCCGTCTTATCTGGCTTTGCGGCGATTTTTTTTTATAAAACCTTTTAATTTTTTACTGCAAAAATATTAAACCAGTCTATATTTGAAGGCTTAATCTTGAAGGGAAGAACCCTCATAAAAACAAATCAAAACAAGGATAAAATCTTCAAAAACACACTCCAATATGTCGGTCAGAGATCAGATTAAAATTGATATCGTAAGTAAAGAAATGGGAAAATTTATGGAATTTGGTTAATCAAATATTAATTTTCTTTTATCGCATGTTAGGAATGGGGTCACGAACGTCTTGTACGTGCCCAACAAGTGGTGGAAATGCGACCGTATGACATTGAATCTTGGTCCACTTTACTGCGGGAAGCCCAGACACGCCCGGTCAATGAGGTGCGCAGTTTATACGAGTCGTTGGTGAATGTCTTTCCCACTACAGCCCGTTATTGGAAGATCTACATTGAACAGGAAATGAAGGGTCGCAACTTTGAGCGAGTGGAGAAGCTGTTTCAACGTTCGCTGGTGAAGATTTTGAATATAGACTTGTGGAAGCTTTATTTAACATATGTCAAAGAGACCAAAGCCGGTTTAAGCACACACAAGTAAGAGGAATTTATTTAATCAAATGTTATAGACCAAGAGGACAGGTTGCTATATTGATTGTGATTGAAAAATATTCCATAGCCAACAAATTATTCAAATCATAGATAGATATATATATAAGACTTCCTTAAAAGCCGTTCCTTGCTTCGGTCTATAGTGTGATATGTAAACGTTTTCTTTTTATACTATAATCATTTTTTTCAGAGAAAAACTAGCACAGGCTTATGATTTCGCTTTGGAAAAAATCGGCATGGATTTGCATTCATTTTCCATATGGCAAGATTATATATCCTTTTTGCGTAGTGTTGAAGCTGTGGGAAGTTATGCCGAGAATCAAAAGATAACAGCGGTGCGCAGAGTATATCAGAAAGCCGTCATAACGCCCATAGTGGGCATAGAACAACTCTGGAAAGATTACATACAATTTGAGCATGGCATAAATCCCATAATATCCGAGAAAATGAGCTTAGAAAGATCCAAGTAAGCTTCAAATTTGGAAACAAATAAATATAAATATGTATATTAAAACTGATTGCTCTAAACCCATTACAGAGACTATATGAACGCACGTCGTGTGGCCAAAGAGCTGGAGAATATAACAAAAGGCTTAAATCGCAATCTACCCGCCGTCCCACCAAATGTATCCAAAGAAGAAATCAGACAGGTTAAACATAAAAATAACCTATGACGAACGAAATTATCTAATTTTCTATATTTTTATTATTTTTTTTTTGTTAGGTCGACTTGTGGAAAAAGTTCATAGCTTTTGAAAAATCAAATCCTCTGCGCACCGAAGATACAGCCCTTATCACTCGTCGTGTTATGTTCGCCACCGAACAATGTTTGCTGGTTTTAACACATCATCCGGCTGTTTGGCATCAAGCAGCACAGTTCTTAGATCAAAGCTCAAAAGCTTTAACCGATAAAGGAGTGCGTATTGTGTTTTCCTATCCTAAATATTTCCAATTTCAGCATTTTAAACACTGGGCGGCAGACACCTACCGTAACATCGTCATATTAGTGATGGCGAAGTTGGTCCTATACACGCAGCAGGAAATGCGAATGCTAGTGTTGATTGGCCTATTGATAAGTCTATCAATAAACATTAAGACTAACAAGTCTTATCTAAACATACAAATTGCAAACCAATGGATTTTTTATTTCTCATTATGTGACCATGAATAATGTCTAGAGGTATCGAAGAAATTGCATTAAAAATTAGAAGACAAACTAAAAGATTGTCTAATAAATCGTCAAAATGAAATTTTAATCTAAGAAAGTCTGAAGAATTTTTCAATGTACAGCTTCATTAAATTTGTTTAAATAAAATACAATTCCTTTGATGCTTCCGTAGACATTTCTTTCTTAATGTGTACTTGTTAAATGTATATTCATATTTTACATGTAAATTATATTTATATGATTTTATTTACAAATGGTTATATTTATTTTTCCACTAGGACACCCAAGCTGCTAAAATCTTTGCCGATGAATGTGCCAATATACTGGAACGTTCTATTAATGGTGTTCTCAACAAAAATGCTTTGCTGTATTTTGCCTATGCTGATTTTGAAGAAGGACGCATGAAATACGATAAAGTACATGCTATGTATAATAGTTTTTTGGCCATTCCTGATATAGATCCAACTTTGGTAAGTGAGAAAACGACGAAAAATTATAAAAAAAAAACTCAGAACATGCCACACATTTTTTCTTCTAGAAAAGTTCATCGTTGATGAATTTTCTTCTAGACTAGTTCATCTTTGATGGCTTTTCTCTGAGAAAAGTTCATCGTTGATGGCTTTTCTCTGAAAAAAGTTCATCGCTGATGAATTTTCTCTGAGAAAAGTTCATCGTTGATGGCTTTTCTCTGAGAAAAGTTCATCGTTGATGGCTTTTCTCTGAGAAAAGTTCATCGTTGATGGCTTTTCTCTGAGAAAAGTTCATCGTTGATGGGTTTTCTTCCAGAAAAGTTCATCGTTGATGGCTTTTCTTCCAGAAAAGTTCATCGTTGATGGCTTTTTTCTGAGAAAAGTTCATCGTTAATGGCATTTCTCTGAGAAAAGTTTATCGTTGATGTCTCTTCTCTGAGAAAAGTTCATCGTTGATGTTTTTTCTCTGAGAAAAGTTCGACATTGATATCCTTTCCCTGAGAAAAGTTCATCGTTAATGGCATTTCTCTGAGAAAAGTTTATCGTTGATGTCTCTTCTCTGATAAAAGTTTCGTTGATGTCTCTTCTCTGAGAAAAGTTCATCGTTGATGTTTTTTCTCTGAGAAAAGTTCGACGTTGATATCCTTTCTCTGAGAAAAGTTTATCGTTGATGGCTTTTCTTTTAGAAAAGTTAATCGTTAATGAATTCCTCTGAGAAAGTTCATCGTTGATGGCATTTCTCTAAAAAAGTTCATCGTTGATGTCTTTTCTCTGAGAAAAGTTCATCGTCGTTGTCTTTTCTCTGAGAAAAGTTCATCGTCGATGACTTTTCTTGTAGAAAAGTTAATCGTTGATGGATTTGCTATGAGAAAAGTTCATCGTTGATGGCTTTTCTCTAAGAAAAGTTCATCGATGATCTTTTCTCTGAGAAAAGTTAATCAGTGGTGTATTTTCTTTTAGAAAAGTTAATCGTTGATGACCTTTCTCATACATATTTTTCTTAGAAAAGTTCATCATTGAACATATTTTAAATTGATTCCATTTCTTTTTTTATTTTTTTCTTTCCAGGCTTATGTGCAATACATGAAATTTGCTCGTCGCGCCGAAGGTATCAAATCTGCTCGAGCCGTTTTCAAAAAAGCCCGCGAAGATGTTCGCTCACGTTATCACGTCTTTGTGTCGGCGGCTCTCATGGAATACTACTGTTCTAAGGATAAAGATATCGCCTTTCGTATATTCGAATTGGGTTTAAAGCGATTTGGCGGTAGTCCTGAATATGTTATGTGTTATATAGATTATTTGTCACATTTGAATGAAGACAACAATACAAGAGTACTATTTGAAAGAGTACTATCTTCGGGAGGGCTGACACCACAGCTCAGTGTGAATGTTTGGAATCGTTTTTTGGAATTTGAATCGAATATTGGTGATCTTTCGAGTATTGTAAAAGTGGAAAGGCGGCGAAGTGCAGTATTGGAGAATGTAAGTGCGAGAAAAAAGGGGAATTGATAAGGAAATAAATTGATAGTTTTGATAAAGTTTACTTTGGTAATGTTTGGAATGAGTTATAGGTTTATATTTCTCTTTTTAGCTTAAAGAATATGAGGGCAAAGAAACTGCCCAATTGGTGGATCGTTATAAATTCTTGGATTTGTATCCCTGCTCGACCATTGAATTAAGATCCATAGGCTATACGGAGGTAAGTAGAATTGTTTAATATTTAAGAGTTTAGTTTCAATGTAACTTTTGTTTTCAGAATGTGGGTATAACACTTAATAAAATACCGACAAATGCTGCTGCTAAAGAAGAACCCGAAACCGAGCCCGCTGTGCAATTACCTAAACCAGATTTTGCGCAATTTATACCTTTTAAGCCTAAAGCAAATGCCTATCCTGGAGCTCATCCTTTGGCGGGTGGAACTTTTCCCCAACCGCCAGCTTTGGCTGCACTCTGTTCAGCTTTACCACCACCTGTATGCTTTAGAGGACCTTTTGTATCGATTGAAATGTTATTCGATATCTTCAATCGTATTAAGTTAACAGATGGTAAGGACTATTGCTTCTTCTGGAGATGTATAAAACGATTTAATTTCCATGGACTTTTTTCATTATAACTCAAATCAAAAAGTTGAATGTGAAAAGAACAAAAATTTCAATTTATTTTGAAAAAAAAATTAAATTTCTAAATTTATAGACATTATTCGGAATTTAATGCTATTTTTCGGAAACTGGTAATTAATGTTATTTTACGAAAAAAAATTATGTTCAAATGCATTCTTTAAAAAAATCAATTTTGCAAAAAAAAAATCAAATGTTCGTCATTGTCGATATAAAAACCATTTTCGGAATTAATAATTTAATGTTATTTTATTTTTTAAAGCACCTCCACTGCCCTCTGGTGATCCAGGCTGTGACACAAAAATTTTCGATTTGGCCAAATCGGTCCATTGGATTGTGGACGAAAGTATTTGTGCAGGCGATGCGGCTACAGGCATTAAACGCCGACGCATGTTGCCCGGCGGTGATGACAGTGATGAAGAAGCTCCTGCGGCAGCACCACCCATCAATGATATCTACCGCCTAAGGCAACAAAAACGTTTCTCAAAGTAGTAAGGCGAAGAAGAAGTTTGACAGAGAGAGAAGAGGACCCCCCGAGAAAAAACAAAGAAGTTTTTTTATTTATTGTACAATTTGTTTTTTACATTTATTTAAAAAAAATATGATAGAATATGATAAAATTAAATAAAAACAGGTAAATTTTTCAATGAAAAAATATACATTTTAAAACAATGCTTATTTTAGGAATAATAGTATTTAAAAAAATCAAAATAAAGGAAGACAATTACTTAAAATAACATACAACTGAATTTTCTAAAAAAAAAATAAAAATAAGGTTAATAAATAATACATGTTTACAAAAAAACTTCTAGTAAAAATGAAATATTAAATTTTATTAAGATTAGTTACATACATCTAATGACAATTTACACATATTTTTGTTTTTTTTTAGTTATTTTATTTATATATACTACAGCTATTATGTTCAGTTTTATTATTTGCTAGAAATACAAGCATTTAATGTCGTTCGTGATTATTTAATTTTTGTTTGATATGACATCTATTACATTGAATTTGACCAGGATTTGTTGTATGTAGACGCCTCTACAAATGTAGACGCCTCTATATGGTACCTCTACAAATGTAGACGATATGGTACCTCTACAAATGTAGACGCCAATCAAACACAACACAGTGGTGTATAACACTTTAAAAAAGAGGCGATTGATTTTGTTACATCAAGAAAATAAGCTGCTTTGTATTGCGACATTATATTTTTCATATGATTTTTAATGTTTTTTCTTTTTTTTAACATGTGGTTATTTTGTAAAAAAAATTGTTGTAGAAAACTAGGAACTCTAGGATTGTTATGTATCAAGTAAATTTGGTTTTCTTTAAGGCTTACATTTATTATTTATTTACCATATTTATAAAGTAAATATATATTTTGTTAATTTCTTTAGTCATTATTTTCTAGTTCATACTACTAATAGTATTGCGAGCAAATTTGTTTTGTGTGATTTTTTTTTGTAAGAATTTCTTTAATAATCTTACATTTAACCAATTAATAGGTTTGCATGTTTAGGATTTACGTATATAATTCGCAGATGTCCTTGTTATATGCAGATCGCAAAGGAGATTATTTTTTAGTACTTTTCACAGATAGCCAATAACTTGGGAAACGGTCAATCCCAGAACTTATGGCTATTTCTTTTCTGCAAAAAATGCAACATTTTTGCTGCCTTTTTCCCGAAAACTGCACTTTTCTAACACATTTTTGAAGTTTGAAAATTGAAGTTAAGTTAAATTAAATTAGAAAGACTACATTATTTCGACTTAAATGTTGCAAATATTTTCTAGAATTTCACTTCGACGGCCAACATTTTTTGCAGAAACGAAATCACCATTAGACTGTAAAAGAACTATAAATGATTACGCAACCCATGATCAACTGCGTATTTGTTGTTAACCAGGACCTAACGGAGTGACGGAGAACTCGAGTAATAAACTTGAAAAATTGGAGAACTTTCGAAGCCACGAAGGATGAGTTGAAGCACTGGGCAGTGATGGCTGACAAATTTGTGTGGAATAGCGCAACAGTAGGAGCAACTGCAAAGATACAGTGGGGTGACCCAAATGAGAAGAAAACAAGTAGTTTTCTGAAACTAAACAAGATCGAGATTAGTAAGATGATAAGATTTCTAACGGGACACTCAAGCTTCCAGGCACATCTTCATCGCATAGGACTAGCAGAAACGATGAATGCAGGGCATGCGGGGAAAACATCGAAACGATGTTTCATTTTATGTGTAACTGCCCGGGTTTCATACATTCGGGTCCGACATATTGCCAGACTTGACTCATCTCAGAGGATATGACTGGACGATACTGAGAAAATTTGTGTCCAGTACCGATGTGAAGTTTGTGTGTTCAGTTAGAACACTCGTCGAGATGATGATTTCGGTGTTCTTAAGGTCAATAACTTCTTGTTATCTGTTAATTTGAGTCACCAATAGTATATTTGTAATTTTGATGAGTCAGATCTGGTAATGTATCAAAACCAATGTATTGAGATTTGCATGTGTTAATGCTGGGAAATGTTTGACTGAATAAGGTCCTAAGCTATGCTTGCATTTTACGCATGATTAATTCTCAATATGTTCCCATCCTGTATGTATTGGCATCTGCCTCGCATAGTATAAATTCCATAATAGTATGTATGTACATATTTCTCTGAATTTGAAATATTCTCCGGCATCTTGCTAAGAAAATGCCATACATTATTTCTCATAAAGTGAGGTTATACTTCTGATAGTTTAATCGACTGCGAGCATCTCCCACTTGACTTCACATTTAGCCAAAAAATAACACTTTCGTCCCTTTATTCCCCGTGAAAATATTTTATAAAACTATACTTTTTGTTACTTTAAAAAATCTTTCCCGCGAACCACCTTTTATACCGTTAAACGTTACAATTACGAAACGATAACACGATAACACAAATAAAAGAGAAGTATCAATATCGATAACAAATCGATCATAACTCATCAACATTACAAGTGAAAAAGAAGAAGACGTAAACAGAAACATAAATAAATAAAAAGCATGTTTTCGTTACAAGCTAGCACTTTTAGTTTAGCACTTTGCAACGAAAACAACTGACTTCCACTAACTGGCACATAAGCAATAAGTGGCGGATTTTCACTATCTGGTAGCAATGGTGTCATGAGTTGCGAAGAAAGAACAGTGCGAAACAGACAAAAAAAATCGTGAAAAGTATTTATAAAACATATATTTACTATTCTATGTTCAATCGTTTACACTCTTTTGCAAATATTAAAATAATTTCCCATTTTTGTTCTTCTTCTTCCCGTTAATTCACAATAATTGATAAAATCTCTCCAAAAATGGGATGCCATATTGCTAAATATAGGGTGCCCAATCTGGCAACATCATACTCGATTAAGACATGAACACAAGCACCAAACTTCATCGGGAACTAATAGTGCTTAAAAGTGCTTAGCTCCCCATACAAATTAAGCACTTATGGTGTAACGAAAACACGCCTAAAATAAAAATTGTGTCAATGAAAAAGTGTAAAATCTATTTGTACCATATACATATTTAACCATCTATGGCCATAAGACTTGTTTATATTTTTGAATTAAATAAATAAAAAAAATCTGGAATAAAACAATATTTTTATTTGTTTGTTTTTGTGTACCAAAAAAAAATAGTTTTGCCGCAAAAATAATGTACTTATATTGGACTTAAAAAGTTTGTGAATCAATTAAGTCGTCTAGTCATTCAAAAATAACCAAAAAGACGGATGGATCCAAATATGTATTTTATTCAATAAAAATACTGTGGAAGAGCTGCTGATGGAGCTCATATTCAAATTAGAAGTCGAAAGAAAACAAGTACATATATCTCGATTTCTCAGTCAGTAGACCGGCTGAAGTACAACCATAACCTAACTTTCAGAGATATGTGTGGAATATTTTCTGAGAAATGTATATCTAAATGGGAGGAAGGGACTATTTTGTAAATTCTTTGTCGTTCACTGCAAAGGTAATCTAATGGCGATATCGTTTCTGGAAAAAATGTTTCCCTATCGACCTGAAATAGTACAAAATGTTTACACCTTTTAAGTAGAAATGATGTTGTTCGCTGAATTTTTGAAGAATTGAATTTTTATTAATTTGTCAATGTGTTGGTGTGCATTGTCAGAAGGGGTGTGGGGTGTGCTAAAAATACCCATTTTGCAAGTTCGACCATTTCACTTTCCAAAGAAAGTAGATAGAGAAGAGTGCCAGCGAAATCTGAAGATTCCAGAAGTATAACCACACTTTCAGAAAAATAAAAAGGGACGATTTTGCACATTCTTCATTGAAGGCATACAAGAAAATGTCCAGTTTGTCCAATTTGTACCAGAAGAGGTGTGATGAAATCCCCAATTTTGGCAAAAGTCCGATTACTTTGAGAGAAATAAAATGTGGAATTTTGTTAGCCAAAAGGTTTAGCGGCCGATAAAAGGATGATTTCGCACATTCTTCATGGAAGGCATACAAGAAAATGTCTACTGAAGTTGTGGGGATTTTTTCTTTGTTCGGCAATTTGAACCAGAAGAGGTGTGAGAAAATCCCCCATTTTGGCAAAAGTTCGTCGAATAGCTTCACTCAGTCTACACCACACTGTGATTTTGTGCATTTGGTTATTATACCAATCGACTTAGAATCACTTCCTGATTCGATTTAGCTATACCCGACTATTTATTTGTCCATGTTTTTTGTAACCAAAGTACAAGTCTCTAGGTTAGGTTCTGTAAAGACTAGAATAATAAGTCCCTTATTAATCCTTATTGAAATTGGGGAAAGTCGGTTCAGATTTAGATACAGCTCACTGCCCTGAATGTGTATTCACGGATACTGTATCTTTAAATATCTCCCTCTTTCTGTTCTTCCCCTTTGTCTCCCACATTACCGTTGCAATCACTCACTTTTATATTTCATCATTCAGAAAACAATCAACAAGCACACACAAAACTAATCAAACCTGACCTAGATATAGCCCCATATAAACTTAAACCCGATTTGGCTTATGTATTCTATAGAAGCTATAATTTCCTTCAGATCTCCATGACATTTGGGGTCTATCTCCATGATCTCTTTTTAACTTTGTGAAAATCGGTCAAGATTTAGATATATTTATAGGTTTATATCCTCTATAGGAGCTATACTATACTTCTTCATGGCGTTTTGTGAAGAGTGTATTACAAAGACTTTTAAAGACAAAGACGTGATAGTTCTCTCTTCTACTGTTATAAAGTATGTCTAACCGTAGGGATAACATAAAGCTCCCTTTAACAGAGGAAAGTGAAATGACAAAAAAAGGCAACTAAATGCATAAATAAATAAAAGAAAATCATTTATACATGAAGCGCTTACTCACAGGTCGACTCTAGTATAGAGGAATACCTCAGAGGTCGACTCTAGCATAGAGGAAGACCTCAGAGGTCGACTTTAGTATAGAGGAAGACCTCAGAGGTCGACTTTAGTATAGAGGAAGACCTCAGAGATCGACTCTAGTACAGAGGAAGTCCTCAGAGGTCGACTCTAGTATAGAGGAAGACTTCAGAGGTCGACTCTAGTATAGAGGAAGACTTCAGAGGTCGACTCTAGTATAGAAAAATACCTCAGAGGTCGACTCTAGTATAGAGGAAGACATCAGAGGTCGACTCTAGTATGGAGGAAGACCTCAGAGTTCGACTCTACTATAGAGGAAGATGTCTACTCTAAAGTTGAAGAAGACTTCAGGGGCTGATCCTAGTATAGAGAATTATTAAAAAAGGTCCAAATAACAAACTTGTGGCGATTTCGTTTCTGGAAAAATTATGCTACTTCGACGTGAAATACTAGAAAATATTTGCACCTTTTAAGACGAAATAAATTAGTCCCTAGAATTTAACCTAGCCCAAATTTTCAAACTTCAAAATGTTTTAGAAAAGGACAGTTTTCGGGCAAAGAAAATGCTGCACTTTTTCCAGAAGAAGCGAAATCGCTCGACAATACGTCTTCTATTGTTGCAATCGGTTTACTGCTTAACAAACCACATATTTATCTCGATTTTGTTATAGTTCTTGAGAAATTATTGAAAAGGTGAATTCAATTTTTATCGAATACATTTTTCTGGCATTTTTATTATTTTTTTTAATAAATCTATTTTTAGAGTTTTCTTGTTTTGGGGACAAATTAGAAAAATTTTACATCCACGTTTGGGTCAAAAGTCGCCTAAAGTGTTATTGCTTCTAATTTTAAATAATTTTTGTTGTAGTTTAAAGGCCTTATTCACATAAAGTTATAGAAGGTTTGAAGTACAATTTAATATTGAAAATCAGATTTATAAATAAACCTTCCATTACTTTTTTATGAATAAGGTTAATGTGCTTTCAGTTGTTTCTTTAGAAATGTATGTAATAAACAATTCTAGTTTTGATTTTATAGCGGAATAAATAAAACGCCGAACTATTTTCATGCTTTTTAAAGGGATACTTTTTTGTAGTTCTTTCCTGTAAATCATAAAATTAAAATTAATGAAATAACGGCTTTTCTCATTATTACAGTGTGTTTCCATTTGCTGGCTGGATTTTTCAAGACTTTTCCAGTTTCCTGTTGAAATAAATCGATTTATGAATACTTTGAAATAATAATATTTTTTAAATTATATTTGTTTTTGTTTCTTTCTTTCCTACTATCATACAACTAACTTAGTATTAAAAAAATAATTTGTGTTCTCCTTGACAATCTACATTTAGTTTACAATTTTAACCCAGTTTTATTTATATATTTTAATAGATACATTGCGGGTTGGTCTTATCTGTTTTACAGAATTAACAATATAATTTATGTTTAATTTAGTTTTACTTAATTTTTTTTTAGAAAATAATTACTATATATTATTTATAGTTATTATATATGTATATAAATAGGTATATTTTATATTTATAGCTTTCTATATGCATTTCTTGTATATAATATGTATGGTATATCATTAAAAATGTTTTTTCATAGGAACTGTTGGTTGTTTTTTTTTGTGTCTAAAAATCTAATTGCAGTTTAATTTTGTTTCCGAAGGATTTACTTCTTTAGAGAAAAATAGGAATGTTGTTTTTGATCAAACAATTTGGACTCTTTGCCTCGCACACTTGATTACAAGTTTTGGGGGGATTTTCCCAGAACTGAAGTAACATTTGGAGTAAGTTACAAAGAGTTAAATATTTTGAAGAGTATTTTATACAAGTTTTTTACACATACATATGTATATAACTAAATGTCTTTTTGTTTTCTTTAATAAGGCTTGTTTTTAGGAAATTTTGTTGTTTCAAAATGTTTTGTTTATACCATTTTTGTTGTTGTTGTGGTTTTTTGTCTGTTATTGAATTCGTTATAGTTGAAGGAACTTTTTTTGTAATAGTTTATAAAAGGTTTATAAATAGATTTTAGAATGGAAAACTAGTTTCACAAACCTTTTATAAACTATTATATTATATAATTCAAAATCTTCTAGTTCCTAACCTTGCTTTTAATCCAGTCCACACAGATAAAATATGCCTTGCAAAAATTTTTTCAGTTAAACAAATGATTGAAGATTCCCATATCATCGAAAGACAATTTGATTGGAGCAATTGACTCGATTAAACCGTCAATTCATTAAACTAATTTGAGAATTTATTTTAATTAGTAAATTAATTAGTTTTATTAAAAATAGTATATTTAAAAAATTGACAGAATAAATGAAAACATTTGTTGCAGCAATTAAATCGTTTGTTGTATCAATTAAAAATTAATTGATTCAGTTAATTGTTCATTAAACTATTAAAATTAATCCTTAATTGATGAACATTTTTCCATATTTAATTAAAAATGATTTGAATCTATTAAGAAATTAATGGAACTTATTAAAACAAATATTATTTTAAAAATTTTTAATTCTTTTTCAAATAAGAAAAAAATCCGTAATCACCAAAACGAAATTTGATTGATTGAATTACACTTTTAATTCATTCAGCTAAATTGAGGTTAATGCAATTTTGTTTATTTTTAATTAAAAATTAATTAATTAAAAAATTAATTAAATTTGTTAAAATAAATACTTTTTTAAATAAAAAATTATTAGAATATATTAAACCATTCGTTGATTTAATTAAATCGCCCTTTGTACCTTTGTTCATACAGTTAAATTTTAATCAATAAAAATTTTTCAATATTTAATTGAAAATGATTTGAATCGATTATGAAATTAATGAAACTTAGTAAAAGAAATATTTTTTTTCAAAAATTTTCAATTTTCTTTCAATAAAAAAATTCAAAAAATCATCGAAAGGAAATTTGATTGATAGAATTACAGTATTAATTCATTCAGCTATGTTGAGATTAATGAATTTTTGTATTTTTTATTACAAATTAACTAAATCAATTAAAAAAATAATTAAGTTTATTAAAACAAATGCTAAATTTAAACTAAATAAATAAATTTTTAAATAAAAAAATTATAGAACAAATGAGAACATTCGTTGAATCAATTAAATCGTTTGTTGTAACAATTAAAGTTTTAAATGATTCAGTTAATTTTTCATTAAACTGCCAATTCATTCAATAATTTTTATATAACGAAAATTTTTCCAAATTTAATAAAAAATTAATTGAATCAATGAAAAACTTACTGAATTTATGAGAAAGATTATTAAATCAGTTATACCTTCAATTGATTCAATTTATTTTTAATTATTGAAAATTTCTATCTTTAACGAAAAAATTAATTGAATCAATTAACAACATAATTTAATTTATTAAAAGAAAATTTAACATAATTTTTTAAAAGAGAAATTATTAAAAGAAATATTTTTTAAAGTTTGTTAATTCTTCTTTAAATTTAAAATTTCTAAATTATCAAAAATCCATAATAATTGAATTACTTTATTGATTTATTCAAATAAATTAATCCAGTTTTTTTCTTTTCAATTAAAAATTAATTAAATCAATTAAAAAATTATTTAAATTTATTAATATATTTTTTTTTTAAATAAAAAGTTTATAGAATAAATTAGAACATTTGTTGCAACTGTTAAATCATTTATAGCATCAATTAAAATTTTAATCGATTCAGTTAATTGACCATTAAACTATAAACTCATACAATAAATTTTTAATTAATATTTTTTTTTGCAAATTTAAATAAAAATTAATTAAATCAATTCAAAAATTATTAAAATAAATATTTTTAATTAACAAATTGATGCAATATAGGAAAACATTTGTTGAATCAATTAAATCGTTTATTGTATCAATTAATTAATTTTAATTATTAAGTTAATTTAATAAATTCATATATAATTTATTAAGTTAATTTACATTAAACTATTAATTAATTAATTAAAAAAAATTTTAATCAATAAAGATTTTTCAAAATTTAAAGCATTTTTTTATTTTTAAGTAAAATTTAATTCAAAATTTAATAAATTTTTTTTAAATAAATAAATAAATATTTTTAAAATTTAATTAAATTTGCTCAAATAAAATAAAAAAATTTAATTATATTTGCTAAAATAAATATTTTTTAGATAAAAAATTTAAAACTCAAATTTCAAACACATTGAGTCAATTAAACCATTTGTTGTATCAATTAAAGTTATAATTGATTCAGTTAATTGTTCATTAAACTATGAACTCATTCCATAAATTTTTCTTTAATAGATTTTTCAGCATCTTTAAAATGAAAACATTAACTGAATCTATTAAATCGTTTGTTGTATCAATTAAAGTTTTAATTGATTCATTTAATTTTTCATTTAACAGTTAATTCATTCAATAAATTTTTAATTAATAATGATATTTCCATATTTAAAGCATTTTTCTCTTTTTAAATAAAAATTAATTAAAAATTTTATTAAAATTTTTTAAAATAAATATTTTTTAAATAAAATATTTATAGAAAAAATGAAAAAATTGAAACAATTAAATCGTTTTCTTGTATCAATTAAACTTTTAATTGATTAAGCTAATTTTTCATTAAACTATTAATTCATTGAATACATTTTTGATTAATCATTTTTTTAACAATCTTAATCAAAAATTAATTGAATCAACGAAAAAATTAAATGAATTTAGTTGACGATTATTAAATCAATTAAACTATTATTTGATTAAATTAATTTTTCATTATTAAAATTTTCTATTTTTAAATAAAAAATGAATTGAATCAAGAACATAATTTAATTTAATAAAAAAAAATTAATAGAATTTTTTAAAAGAAAAAAAAAAACATTTTAAATAAAAAGGACCTCAAGCCGAACAATATCAAAAAACATAAAATCTCAACAGGTCAACCAACTATAACCAACTATAAGAGCAATTAAATTTAATATTTGCTGAATAAACTAAACTTTTAATTGAATTAATTACGAAATTAGTTGAATTATTAGAAAACAATAAAATAATTTTTGATTTTTTATTTGAAAATAATGAATATTTTTCCATATTTAAATGATTTAAATCTATTAAGAAATTAATGGAATTTATATTAAAAATTGTTACTTCTTTTTCAAAAAAATTCGAAATTTTTTTGGTCTTATAGACCTTTTTATTGCTGTATGGAATAAATAAATAAAATTATCAAAAGAAAATTTGATTGATAGAATTACTCTAACAATTAATAAGCTAAACCGAGACTAATTCCTTTTTTAATTTAAAAATTAATTAAATCAATTAAAAAAATAATTAAATTTATTAAAATAAATATCTTCTATATAAAGAATTTATAGAATAAATGAACAAATTAGTTGAACCAATTAAATCGTTTGTTGTAGCATTTCAACTTCCAATTAATTTTGTTAATTTTTTCGTTAACCTATCAATTCATTCAATACATTTTTGATTAATGTTTTTTTCCCAAACTTAATCAAAAATTAATTGAATCAATGGAAAACATAAAAGAATTTATTTAAAGATTATTAAATCAATTAAACTTTTAATTGATTCAATTAATTTTTCATTATTAAAATTTTCTATATTTTATTAAAAAATTAATTGAATCAATTAAGAATGTAATTAAATTTATTAAAAGAAAATTGAATTTAATTTTAAAAAAGAAAAATAAAGTATAACATTTACTGTATAAATTAAACATGTAATTGAATCTATAAAGAAATTAGTGGAATTATTAAATCAAAAATTAATTGAATCAATGGAAAACATAAATGCATTTATTTAAAGATTTTGAAATCAACTAAACTTCTAATTGATTCAATTCATTTTTCATTATTAAAATTTTCTATACTTTATTTTAAAATGAACTGAATTAATTAGGAACATAATCTAATTTATTAAAAGAAAATTGAATTGAATTTTAAAAAAGAAAAATAAATTATAACATTTGCTGAATAAATTAAATTTGTAATTGAATCTATTAAGGAATTATTGGAATTATTAATTTAAACATTAAGTGAATCAATGAAGAACTCAACGAATTTATTAAAAGATGATTAATATTAAATCAATTCAACTTTTAATTGATTCAATTCAGTTTTCATTATTAAAATTTTCTCTCTTTAATTAAAAAATGAATTGAATCAATTAAGAATATAATTGAATTTATTAAAAGAAAATTGAATTGAATTTTAAAAAAGAAAAAAAATATAACATTTGCTGAATAAATTAAACTTTTAATTGAATCAATTAAGAAATTGGTTGAATTATTAAAAGGCAATAGAATAAATTAAATTTTTTAATTGAAAATAGCTTAAGTTCAATCACTACGCATTTTTTGCTTAGCACCTTCAATTTTTTTAAATCAATTAAACATTTAATTGGTTCAATTCAGTTTTCATTACTAAAATGTTCTATCTTTAATTAAAAAATGAATTGAATCAATTAAGAATATAATTGAATTTATTAAAAGAAAATTGAATTGAATTTTAAAAAAGAAAAAAAAATTATAACATTTGCTGAATAAATTAAACTTTTAATTGAATCAATTAAGAAATTGATTGAATTATTAAAAGCCAATAGAATAAATTTTAATATTTTTAATTGAAAATAGCTTAAGTTCAATCACTTGTTTAACTGCTGCATTTTTTGCTTAGCACATAAAATGCACCTTTAATTTTTTTAAATCAATTAAACTTTTAATTGATTTAATTCAGTTTTCATTATTAAAATTTTCTTATCTTTAATTAAAAAATGAATTGAATCCATTGAGAATATAATTGAATTTATTAAAAGAAAATTGATTTGAATTTTAAAAAAGAAAAAAAAAATTATAACATTTGCTGAATAAATTAAACTTTTAATTGAATCAATTAAGAAATTGATTGAATTATTAAAAGCCAATGGAATACATTTTAATTTTTTTAATTGAAAATAGCTTAAGTTCAATCACTTGTTTAACTGTTGCATTTTTTGCTTAGCATATAAAATGCACCTTTAATTTTCTTACATCTCGTGACATTTTCTCTTCGATTTTCTTCTCCTTCATCCTATTCTACGTGCATCCTTCCCTTACGTACTATGATATCTCTTTTTATGTTTGTACAATCCGGCATATTGAGCAAATTTCAAATCACATTTATCACATTCAAATCGCTTCGTATCACTGTGCAACATCAAATGGGCATAGTAGGAGGAACCCTTCACAAACGATTTGCCACATATCGGACAATTCTTGTCACGTATATTCAAATGCCATCGCGTGTGACGTTCCTTTTCGAACGCGGTGAAAAACGCCTTCGGACAGTGATCACACTTAAAGTCTTTCTTGTTCGTATGGCGCAGGACATGTTGATTTAGTTTGCTGGCATTAACAAAGGATAGACCACACTTTTCGCAGATATACGGACACTCTTTGGTATGTGTCCTTACATGGATTTTCAGCGAATGTGCGGTAAAGAATTTCTTTGGACACATGGAACACTCAAAGTTACGAATACCCTCGTGTCGTATCAAATGATGAGCCAAGTTGCCACGATTACTAAACTTCACACCACATATGTGGCAGACATTGTCCAGGCTCTGGGTGACCTGCTCCTCGCCGCTGACATTTCGGAATCTTCTTCTCTTTGGCTCGTGTTCTTTGCGCACATGATTATTGAAATCGGAAAGCTTTTGGAAATCCATGCTACACTGTTCGCATTCGAAAGGATCAATGTGGGAATCAATGAAACTAAACTCTTCGTAAAATTCAAAATCGGGATAGAATTTCTGTTTACTACTCAAATAGCGTAGACGTTTCTTTTTGTCCGCCCGATATTGAGTTCTCATCTCGATGATGCGATTCTTAATGCGTTCTGGGTTGATTTGCTTATTGGTCTCCTCCTGCAGACGATTGCACATGATATTTATATTGCGTTGTTTCACCGGCCTTTTATTGAAGTCAGGATCTCGTATATTCCAAAGTTGCGGGAGATTTTTATAGATTTCAATGAGTTTCAAGGAAATACCACGCTGATGGATGGATTTGCCCAATTCATTGCTGACGGCAATCTGCAAATGAAGGGAATAGGTTTAGATTATAGTCTCAGACATGTTTTAAACTCAAGATTAAGTGAAAACTAAAAGAAAAAGATTTCAATTGCCCCTAAAAATACATCTATAATCAGCGCCATCTACATGTGAGAATGATGGCAACTTTTGGTGATCTCCAGTGAAGCTGTTATGGATTTTCGGATTTTTTCAATCCAACTTTTATTAATTAATTCCAGAGAATTAAGCAATTTTCCAGATAATCAATTAATAATACAAAATCAGCTTCATGACGGTTGTCATTGATTTCGCAGCTATGCAGATGGCGTTTTGTGTCTTTGCTTATTAAGCAACAACCAACACTTACCACATCATCCAAAAACATTAGATCCTTATAGAACACCCATTTAATTTCACATGGATTCTGTTCCGCTGTCAATTTCTTATAGTATTTGGCATAATCAATCAATTTCCGATACAGTGATCTCCATGAGAAATTCCTGTGAATGGCCTTATTGAAATCGGTGGTCAGAGCAAACCAGGCTTGACGTCTTAAACTACGTGAATTGAAATCCAAGTGATTGGGATCCCACAGTTGACGATAGCGCTTATATATAGAGATCATACGGTGTATCTCAGCGTCAGATAAACGAGCCGATTGTGTATCGCCATCACCCGAATGATACTGGAATTAGAAGGGGGGAAATAGATTATGTCATGTTATGAAATTTGGAAAATATGTAAATACCTCTTCATCAAGGACAAATGCTTTGGTTTTGGTGACCCTTCGACGTCCACTAAGTTTTGGAAGATCTTTCCGACACTATAAAAAAAGAGAGAAAAAATATTTATTTATTTATATGAATTACAATACAAATTAAATTTTACGGTCCAGCGATAGACCGCTTTGTAGCGACGACCAGAGCTACAAAGGTCGTGGGAATTGAACCCACGACCCCCAAACTCATAGGCGAGCCCGCTACCAACTCACCTACAATTCATAAAATATATGAGAGAGTTTAAAAGGAATATTTGATTTTCAAAATTCTATTCTTTCAGAATTCTTATAGTGATTGAGATTTTAAAATCGGAAGATTTAAAAAAACAAGATATCGAAATATATATTCTATATTGAACCTATTTAAATGACTACCAAAGAGTGAAAATAGCAGTCATTTCACATATGACATAAAAATACAAATTAAATATGTTTATAGAACCCAGAGGATTTAAGACTACCTGGAGGAACGATCTTCAAAAATATTTTAAGTGAACAGCATTGTCAGAGATTTTAGTATAGAAAGGGCAATGAGACCGCTTGGAGAAATTTTGGAGAAGTTTCGACAGATAATAGAGCTGAATTTCCAAACTGAAGAGAATTAATGATTATTTCGAAACTATTGATCTCTGCAACTTCTTTTGGAGATATTGAGGATAGCAGAATGCATAATGCTTTGGATGACTTAGCGCTACGGATGACATCTGCAACTGTAAATTGTGGTGGTACTTCTTCAGCTCAGAGAGCATGGATACGACGAATTACTCTCCTTTTCGCTCTGTCACTCACGGGGTGCTCAATAAATTGTCGGTTAAAATAACGCGCGCTCCTCTTCGGGTCAGTCACAGTGGTGGCACCAAATGTGACTCCCGTCCGGTCGTCTTTCCTGCCTGGATTCGAGAGTGATTTAACCGTTGCCCACAATTTACCAATACCGGAACTTAAGTTGCACTGCTTCAGTTGATCTAGCCATTTATTCCGCTTATATTCGTCGACTATCCTACTGACAGGTGACGTCATTATCAGACCAGGCGACACGATGGTGATATCTGGCGGCACGGACCAGAAGAATTCGGAGCAGACACTCCGGGATGTGCCTCTCCCAAGGCGAAAAAATGGACGAAGATAAAACACGTAGTATTGAGGTGGCAGCCTCTGGCCGAAGAATTGCTGTTTCGGGTCAATCCGGTACAAAGAACCGGTTGCCGTGGGATTGATGTTTTCTCCGTGAAACGTCTGGACGAATTACTTCACACATCATGTTCCAGACTAAGGACCTCCTATGGGCGTATGAGAACAACTCAGATTTACAACTTCGAAGGGTGAGGTACAGTTTGATCAATATGAGCAGGTATTATTGTGATCATCATCCTTCTTATTAAAACTAAACAGGTTAAGAATTTGTTCATAGAACCAGCTGGTTAATGTTTCGAGGCCTCATTTTCATGGGGCTGTAGATCTTTCGGAACCTGAGGTTGTATAATTATGCGTCTTGATAAGATAGGGTTCATTTATCGTAAGGCATGCAAGATCTCTATGTAACATTGCGATTTCGTTTCATTCTATTCCTCTGTTCAACCTGACTGCTTTTCTCTTGGAAGGGACCTCGACCCCTTTACCATACTTTGTACTTTCTACCTTAGTTCGATCCGAAAGATTTCCTCGAGGAAGTGCTCCCGGTGACTTATCCTCAGTATCTTGCTGAACTACTTTGGTACTACTGTATCAGATGATGGGACATTTTTCTACCATTCATTACATTTTATTCGCTAGGAAGACCTCTGTGCCTCAAGGAAGAGCTCTGAACGACTTATCTTCAGTATATTGCGTACTACTTTTGCACTCCTCCACGAAGTACCTTCTCCCTGTAACATCTTACAGAGATATTTGTGACCACGTTCACCACCTCCCCATAATTCACTCCATCGATAGACCCGCCGATTTCATCATCTCTGAACGCCGAACTTTCCTGAATCAAAGGAAAGCTTCAGTGAAATACCCATCCCTTAAGATGTTCGGTTAGCTAAGAAGAAATTCCGAGGAATCATCAACACAGCAGCCGTTTGCTTTAGCCCTGCCCGGTCGAATACCCGAGATACGACCTAATTTCCCAGCAGATGCAGCGGGACTCGCATTCTAACCCCGTTGATCCCAGATATCAGGAGGAAAGTCAACGAATATAAGAGGAATAAATGACTGGATAATTTGAAGCAGTGCAAAAAAGCCTGCGGTATGGGTAAATTGTAGACATCGATTAAGTCACCCTCGAATCCAGGCAGGAGAGACTACCGTACGAAAGTCAGATTTGCTGCTACCACTGCGACTGACCTGAAGAGGTGAGAGTGTTATTTTAA
This sequence comes from Eudasyphora cyanicolor, assembly GCA_963930755.1. Classification (NCBI taxonomy): domain Eukaryota; kingdom Metazoa; phylum Arthropoda; class Insecta; order Diptera; family Muscidae; genus Eudasyphora; species Eudasyphora cyanicolor. Next base: position 270,547,340 of record OZ005736.1, read on the forward strand.
TCGGTAATTTGTAGAGCATCCCGAGATTGACAGGGCGAAAAGGAAAGCTGTGCGTCGTATTCATGCTCTCCGAGCCGAAGAAGTACCGCCACAATATACAGTTGGAAAAGCTGCAGATGTTAAAATCACTAAGTCATCCAAAGCGCTTGAGTTTGACGAAATATCTTTGCTGATGTTGAAGCATTTGGACATACCGGTAGTCTAGTATCTGACTAATGTCCTCAACATGTCCTTGATCACTCTGATAATACGCGAAGCTTGGAAAATGGGCAGAGTGGTCCCGCTACTGAAACCGGGCAAAGATGAGAGTAAGGGAGAATCGTGCAGGCCTCGAGGTTTTAATCCTCCCGAGCCTGATTGGACATTTTCCAATTGCTGATCATCAGCACGGATTCCGAAAGCGGCATAGTACTCCTACTACTTTACACGCCATAACCACGCATTTAAGCGGCGGTCTTAATCAGACCAATCCCGATGGCGCTTGACTTATCGAAGGCCTTCGATACTGTCAGCAACGTTACACATTTTGAGGACATAGCCAACAAGTCCCTGCTGAACAGTTGGAAACGTTTTATAGTTAATTACATGTGTGGGCGCCAGTCGTATGTGGAATTCAGAAACAAGAATTCCAAACCCCAAACAGGGAGTTGCCTAAGGTGTGGTTATATCTCAAGTACTGTTTAACCTCTACCTTTCTTCAATTCCACCACCACCTAAAGACGTTCAAATTGAATCATATGCTGATGACTGTACGATTAAGGCGTCGGGCCCCGTGATCAATGACATATGTGGAAGGCTAAATGTCAACATGGCTGAAATTGCCAATTTCTTCGCTGCTAGGAACCTGAGAATATCCGCCACCAAATCATCGGCCACACTGTTTACTTCATGGACAGCGCAAGTGAAGGAGCAACTCAATGTGAGAGTCGATGTCACAAGAATTCCCAGCACCAACTACCCAAAGGTTCTTGGTGTCACATTTGATAGCCTCTTCAGGTCTAACGCACATGCCAAGGAACAAGGTCCTCAAGCCGCTAGCCGTAAGCTGTTGACCTCTTACAAAGCGATAGGTCGGTCTGTAGTAAATTATGCAGCACCAGTGTGGTCACCGAATGTGAGCGAGACGCAGTGGAAGAATATACAGACGTGTCAAAATGCCGCCCTGAGAACTGCGACAGGGTGCCTCCTCATGTCTTCTGTGGACCACCTACATGAGGAGACGAAGATCATAACCGTGCGACGACACAATTTTTTGCTGTCGAAGCAGTATCTGCTTGGTTGCTACGGTCCCAGCCATCCCAACCAAAATCTTGTGGATTGGCGCCCACCTCCCATGCAGATCAGGAAAACCTTCATGATATAGAGCGCGAGGTCCAACGCTACAAGAGAGAACCTCTAGATCAAAGAGCTTACCAGGCAAGTTTGAAGTCGCTGAAGCCGTGAATAATTACAGAGTCAATGTCGTGCTAGGAGACCACTCTCCATCAGTGGCCTCAGAGGAAGAGGAATTACCACAACAGACAAGAGTACAGATCAGGCTTTGTAGCCGCCTTAATTCATACTGGGCAAGGATTGATGGCACCACGTCGAACAAATGTCCCGCTTGTAACCAGGGACACAGTGGAAGAACCTGCTGACCAGCCAAAATGCCACCCTAAGAACTGCGACGGGATGCCTCCTCATATCTTCCACCTACATGAGGAGACGGAGATTATACCCGTTCGACGACACATTTTTTGATGTCTGCTTGGATGCTACCGTTGTACCTATCCCAACCATCACCTTGTGGATAGGCTACTTCATTATCTAGAGCGTGAGGTCCAACGCTACGTTGGCGGCCAGGGGCTGCCAACTCAGCAAATACATGTTCCGGAATGTTTGCTCCGTATTATTTTGGTCAGGGCCGGGACTGAAGAAAACCCTGGATATTGTGCTGATTCACACGAGACAATTTTTTTTAGCGGAGAGTACAAACTTTGACACTTGCTTGGAAAAAATTGCCTCGTGTGAATCAGGACTTTGCTGTTACACCACTTGAGAGTACTTAATTTTGCAGTTCAACTGCAATGGACTTCGAGAAAAGGTAAGTGAAATAGTGGATTTTATGAGTCGCGGCAACATCATGGTCGCAGCCATCCAAGAATCCATGCTCAACAACACCTGTAGCTTACAAGGTTGCGATGGTTACAACGTTATGAGGAAGAATCGCACTAGAAGTGGAGGATTAGTTTTCCTATTGCACTGTTCAATACAAACCTATCTCGTCTGTGTTAGACTCTAGTGACCCATACACTGCATATATGGGGGTAGTAGTCAAGTGTGGAACTGCCGAGGTGGAGGTGCTTAACGTGTTAACGCGTTATCAGCCCAACATTAGCGTGCTATAGGAATGCAATAACCGTCTGGTACTAGGGGATTTCAATACCACCACGGGTAGCAGAAATGAATTTCCTGGACATCATCGCCGCTTGAGCCGCTCGCTACATACCTGCTGGTCGAATACCCGAAATAAGACCAAATTTCCCACCAGAGGCAGCGGGACTAGCAAATGAGCGTTATGAGCTTCGTCGTAAAAATCCTGATGACCCCAAAGTCAGGGAACTGACATTGGAAGTCAATAGGTTAGTAGGCGAACACACGCGGAAAATGTGGCTAGGTCACCTGAAGTAATGCAACATTGGAACCGGAGTAAGTAAATTGTCCAGCCGAGGAGGTACCACCACAATTTACAATGGGTGATGTTGCAGATGTCACCCGAAGAGCGAAATCATCCAAAGCGCTGGGCCCTGACGGAAACTCTTTGGTGATGTTAAAACAGCTGGATGAACCCGGAGTCGAGTATTTATCCAAAGTCTTCAACTTGTCGTTAGCCACTCACATTGTTCCCGAAGCCGGGAAAATGGGCAGAGTGTTCCCGCTACTGAAGCCTAGCAAGGACGCGAGCAAAGGAGACTCATTACAGGTCGATCTCATTATTATCGCCAGTAGCAGAGACGCTTGAGGCACTACTCCTCCCCAGCCTAAGGGTGTTATCCAGTTGCCAACCATCAACACGGATTCCGGAAGCAACACAGTACTACAACAGCTTTACACGACATTTCCACACATACATATAAGCAGAGGACTTAACCATAATAGGCCGTGCAACAGGACAGTATTTGTGGCACTTGATCTATCAAAGGCATTTGATATGGTTAGCCACGCCACGCTGTTCGAGGATGTAGAGAAGACTTCCCTCCGGCCAGATCTGAAACATTGGGCTACCAACTATATGTGTGGACGCCAGTCGTACGTGGAATTCGGGAACATTAAGTCCAAAACTTGTAGATTGAAACAGGGAGTTCCCCAAGGTAGGGTGATATCTCCGGAACTGTTAAACCTCTACCTTTCTGAAATTTCATGCCCACCTGATGGCATTGAGATCGTAACGTATGCGGATTGTACGATCATGGTGTCGTCCCCATTACATTTGATTGATCTAACAGCCTTTTTCCACGCGAGGAATATGAAAATATCCTCCACAAAATCTTCAGCCACACTGATTACCACATGGAAAGCGGAGATGCGGCTACCATTGAATGGTGTAACCATTCTGAACACTAACTACCCCAAGATTCATTACCTAAACATTTTATTGAACATATTTCGCACCTACTGTGTCAGAGACAGTTAATTCTATGAGCGCCTAAGAACAAGTAGGTTTTCCAAACCGATGCTATACCAAGGCTGTGATATAGTTTGCCTAATGCGGACAGGCATCATTGGGATATAATGCTCCTTTTCTAATAGTGGTGTCATTATGATAAGTCTATAGATCTTTTCGAACGCATTGGTCGTATGTTATAGCTCTTGATTAGATAGGGTTCATTTGCAGAATTGCATTAAAGGTCTTTATACAGCATTATGAACCACCTCTTCCTATTATCACCTGAATGTTTTCTTCGTCACTCGGTGCCTTATCCAAGGCATTTTTTAAAACTACTTAATAACCTTTTAAGGCAGACGAAGTAACTTCTGTAGACATCTGAGAACAATTTGGTTTTCCAACGCCGCAGACTGTATCACAGTTATGGTGATACAGTCTGCTAAATGCAAGCAGGTATTATTGTGTTATAATGCTCCTTACCAGAGATATGGGATATTTGCTAATGGGGAACCAGCAGATTCATTCTTGGAACTTTTATTGGGGCTGCAGAATTTTCGATCCATTTAATCCAAAGTCTTCAGCATCTGGAGCTGTCTGCAACATTTTAGAGAACCCCTTTCCAACATCCATGAAATGTCGTCCTTATTTCGAGTTGAATGGTTTCCTCGTGGAATGACTCTCGGACCTAACCTAACCATTGCCTAACCATTAATTCGCCCTGCAAATTTCCTTCGGGGAATAATTCTCGACGACATATCCCCCGCATTTTTCCCAAACTTCTTTGGCACCCCGCGAGTCAGACGAAGAATCTTCTATGGGAAAAACGTATTTTCCCGACACAGAAGCTCTTTTAAGGGATGACTCAGCTGGATCTTTTGCTCATAATTGGAGAGAAGTGTCACCTCCTCGAATATTTCCTTCGAGAGCATTGATTTGATTATCTAATTACGAAATTGATTATCTAATTACGAAACCAAATGGGAATGTTCTTCATTTAACAGAGCTACCACCCAAAATCCTTTCGCAGAATTTCCCACCGAGTCCAGCTAACATTTGCCCCATACGATTTCTTCTCTTTGTGCGCCTCTAAAGTCTACACGACGAGATTTTTGTTAAAATTGTTTTCTTCGTGAAAGCCTACACGACGAGGTTTTTGTTAAAATTGTTTTCTTCGTGAAAGCCAACACGACCAGGTTTTTGTTAAAATTGTTTTCTTCGACTTATCCACAGACTTAAGTCAGACGAAGGTCCTTCTGAGAACAACTTAGTTTTCCGACATCGAAATTCTATCAAGGCGTAATACATTGTACCTAATACGAACGGGTATAATTGTGATCTCTCATTGTGAGAGAAGTGTTATCTCACGAACTTCCAAAACTAAAAAAGATGGAAATTTGCTCATGTATAACCTGCAGATTAATTATCTGCAGGTTATACATGATTTTGGGGGTGCTGCAGATCTTTGCGATCCATTTAATCGAGATTGTATTGTACGATGTTGCTGAGAGCCCTCTACAACATCCTTTGAAATGTTCTTCCGTTTTTCTAAAGTTTTCTTCGTGGCTATAACTTAGATTGCCGAAACCGAACCTCTCTTAAGGGATAAGTCGGCAGGACGAGCTCGTACCCGGATCTATTCTAATACCCCATGTGTCGAACGAAGGTCCTATTGTGGGCATCGGTGAACAACATAGCTTCCCGACACCGAAGCTCTATCAAGGTATGACTCGGCAGGATCTAATGCTCATATTCGCAATGAAGTGCCATCTTCTTGATTAGTTCCTTCAAGAACAGCAACGAAGCCAAATCTTATTGACTTTTTCTCTCACTTCATTAGCAGAACTATCAACGGATTTTAAAAAATATTGCCCTATACGATTTCTTATTAAAATAAAAAAACATTTGTGTACATTAGCACCTACCCGAGGTATTTGTTAAAAATGCTACCGAAAACTTCAGGGGAGCTCTAGAAGCTCTGTAAGATACCAGCGATTTCGGAAGATTGGGTATTATTTGCTCAATTTAGCTCTTTCGGAGATTAGCTTCGATGATAGGCACGCGCTTCTAACAATATTGGCAACTAGAATATGTAAAAAGTCAATTTTTAAGAATTTTTTATTGTTGATCGTCTCTCTGTTTAATAGAAGAAGACTTTTCAATGTTCGTCGGAATATTTTTTTTCCAAAAATTTCTCGTTTCATTGTTATAAAGGCCAGACATAATTTTGTCAGAACCCGTCGCTCTACGTTGCTTTTACCTTTGATGTTTGAGTACTAAGTCGGCAGGGATTATCACCGACCTCCCGGCAAAGTTTCCTCCCAAACACCCTTAATATCTTCCGATGTAATATCTGGAAACTAAGAAAGACTTGTCATTGAAAATCAATGGATTCAGAACCGAAGAGCTTGATTAATTGTGGCCGATCATTAGTTGTTCATACTAAGAATAGAAGGTTGTTGACGGTAACATATCAGATGATCTAAGGAAGCAGCAACGTGTAGTGTGAAGTGTTTAAACATATTGGCTTTTCTTGTCATAGAAAAGCAATAGTTGGGGGATGGGCCTTAACTATTGTGTCCGATCAGTAGATGTTCCTACTAAAAACAGAAGGTTGTTGTTGGAAAGAACTCGGATGATCTACACAAGTAGCAATATGGAGTGTGACTTGTTTAAACCTTTACCATTTTCCAGTAAGGTGCACAATAAGAGAGAGCCCCCTTCACGACAAACCCCAAATTCATAAGAAAATATAAACTCTTTCCTACTGAAGATAATTCTACATAACTCATGCAGAAGTCATTTCGATCCTGGATTTCTACCAAAATCCCAACATGCATGAAATGTTAGAAAATAAGGAGACACTGTCCTGCGCTGAGTTTTTGGTTTTATTGCGCAATGTACGAGGAATATGCGATTAAATAATCTTCGAGAATCAGGGAACCTTTAACAATATCGCAGCATATTCTATAAGAAACTCCTTAATCGACATGAACATCAGCGCCGGCAATTAACAAATAGGTTCGTTATGGAACTTCTTAAAGTGAGAAATATAATGCGACTCTACTAGGTGACCCCTTCCAAGGGAGTTGCTTCCACCGCTTCTGTTAATGATTTATTGGTCAAACAAGGCAGATTAAGAGGTTGTTTTTCGAGTACCTATTCTCGACAACCCATCCAACAACCTAACATGTTCATATTATGACTAACTAAATAAATCTACCTTAGCTACTGTAGTTCATAGTAGGGCTAAGTAAATAAACTCACCATAACTGCAGTGCTTCCTTCTGCAATACTGGCTGAATCATCTGATTGGTGTTCCAATTCCAAGCCCGTTGTATTCCCATTGGCCGAGTCAATAAAGAATGTTGCATCTTCAGGGCTATCTCCAGAATGCAGATACTGCAAAATAAGAAAATAGGATGACCTTTAATTTCGAAGACTCCTCGACTATTGTCCCGTAAAACGACATACCGTGTCTAGCGTTTTAGTGGCAAATTCATTTTCATTGGAAACATTTTCAATAATCTCGTCCATAATCTGATCTTCCATGGGCAGAGAAGTGAATCTTGAATCTCTTTCAGCATTGCCGCTGGTAGAAATTTCAATTTCTTGCGCCACTGCCAAAGGCTTAATGAAGACCGAAACCGAATTTTGATCTTTTGCTGTCATGCTAATCTCAAATTTCTCATTGGTACCACATAAAACAGCATCACCATTAGCATTGGAGCGGTCGGCTGGATGGTTCAGGGTTAATTTTGCATCGTCCTCCTCATCTTCCTCTTCGAGTATATTGCCATGACTAGAGGTTTCCATGTGTTCTTTGAACACGACCAGACTTTCGAAGATTTTACCACAGATGCGACAGACAAACGGATCGATATGTTTATCGAGGAATTGCATTCTTTCGTAATGCTTAAAGGTGGGCTCAAATCGAATGCGCTCCACTTGAGCATGAAGATGACGAATTTTCTCCAAGCGATAGCATTTTCTCAGAGAACGTATACGTTTCTGCACCCCAGTTGAGGAAAGGAATACGCCGATGTCCTTGAGTTCGGTACTGATGCATTGAAAAGCCTTTGTTCTTTCCTTAACCTGACGAACTTTATACCAACGCACATGCCAGAGTACCAGATACTTTTGATAGATCTCGAGAATTTTCTCGTTCTGCTGCTCGTACACCTCACGACGCTTTTGCAACGAACGATGTTGCTCTAGGAAGGACATTTGTTCATAGTAGGGGAATTTGGCACTTTCATCTAGTTCGCCTTCTCTTTGGATACGCTCGCGCTCCTTAAGATAGCGTTGACATAGTGTGGAAATACGTATGCGTACTTCGGTTATGTGGAACTTGCGTTTGCAGAAAGCATTCCAACGTTCGGTTATATTTTCCCACGATTGACGACATAGGTGAGGCTCACAAAACTCGGTGTGTTTTTGATCCCAGAGACGCGAATGCTCTTGGTATAATTCAAGGAGTTTAATGATATGTGTTTTATTTAGTTTCTCCCGAGGTTCATGGAATTCAAAATGTTCCTCTTCGGTTTTGGGAGAACCAGGCGAACAGGGTGATGATTCTATTATATTTTCCCCCGTCAGCATGGTGGAGGCCACCGAACGATCATCGTCGGGGAAGTCATCATAATCCAAGAGCGAACAAGCCAATGATTCTAAATGTTCCGACAGCGATTGGGGAGACATATTACCGGTGTCATCATCAATAGTAATTAAATGATCGTTGAGCGGTACGGTGGGTAAAATATCACAAACTTCCACGGGCGTTAGGGAGCGTCTTCTACGGTTAAGACGCTTACCGCGACCTGTCGTTGAAGAACTTGAGACGGAGGATATGGTGGAGGAAGCTGAAGAGGTATGTTCTCGACCTATTCTTTCACATTGCTTAACCAAGCAGCGGATTTTACGAGATTTATCTGCATTGTAGGATTTTGAGTTAGGCGATCTCATTGAGGAGATGCTGGGCGAGGATGCGGAGGAACATGTTAGAAATTCTTGCTGGTGGTTGGGACTGAGGAATGTTTGAATATCGGAATTATTTAAAGATGATTCTTCGCAATGTTCCAGGATTTCTTCTTTGGATTTTTCTAATTCTTCTGAGTGTAGGGGAGATCTTTTGCAGGCTCTAGAGTAGATTCTACGGCGTTTGGATTCGTTCGTGGATGTGTGTAATGGAGAGTTGTTGGGTGAGCTTTCTTCTTCTTGTGTTTGTTGCTGAGGATCTAAAGATTCCTTTTCAGTTTTCTCGAGAAATTTTTTATAATATTTCAAATATTTGCCCGGCATTGGAGAAGAAGCTATTTGTTTTTGTGCGGTGGTGGGGCTTTCTGGCTTGTCCAGGCGCCTTCTTTTGCGTGGCGAAGTTCTTCCAACGATGCTGGAATTGGGTTCAGCGTTGGGCGCCATCTGCTGCACAGACTCAGTGGTGGGTATTTGGATGTTTAAAAAATCCACTTTGGTTATTTCAACCAAGTTGCGTTTCTTTTTGTCTTTTCGATTTTCTTCGAAATATGTTGTCGCTGTAAAATGTTGTAAATCTTGTTGCTGTAAATCTTCTTTGTTGTCGTCGACGTTGTCTTCGGCAGCAATTTCACCTGCTGACGTTATTTGTATTGGTATTTCAGGTTTTTCTTGACATTCATAGCTTTCTTTGACCAATTTGGTTGCCGTCGCTAAATCATCATTCCATAAACCACTACCTGTAACCTCATCAGCTAACAACTTTTTTTCTTCACCGTTAATTGTTGTAGCTTGGCTCTCAGAGAGTAACAGCTCTTCTTTATTATTTAATACGATCGAGTATGCTGTTAACTCTCTCACATCTCCGTGCTCTCGAGTATCTCTTCTTTGAATATCTACTGTTGAGTTGATGGTGGTGACGGTTTGCTCTTGCGTTTCTTCATTTTCTTCTTTATTATTTAGCATGATCGAGTATGCTCTTAGATCTTCTTGCACTCCATTTTCCTTTGTGATGGTGGCAGCTTGCTCTTGGGTTTTTTTATTTTCTTCTTTAATATTTAGCATGATCGAGTATGCTCTTAGATCTCCGTGCTCTCCATTTTCTCTTGGTTGAATTTCTATCGTTGCAGTGGAGATGGTGGCGACTTGCTCTTGCTGCTCTTTAATTTCTTTTGAGTGTTTGAGCATGGAGACTGCTGGCTGCATTGGATAGCCATTTGAGCTGCTGCTAATGGTTTCGGATTGTTTTGGTTTTTGATGATCGGGGTCTTCTTCGTTGTTGCCGTGGATGCTGCTGCTTTTGGGCGTTGATGCTGGTAGTACCGTTGTTGTGGTGTTGTCGTCAACTTCTGTCACCAGTTTCTCCCCCTGCACCACCACCTCTTCATCATTTTCCACCTCGTTCTCATTAACCTGTGTAGTATCGATATTATGGTCTTGCTCAATCAATACTTGTTCGAATGGTTCGAGAATGTCATCTTCTTCATCGTACGGTGACGAGTTTGGCAGATGCTGACCGCTTTCTTGATGATCTGGCTCATGATCGTAGTCACATAGACCACTGTCTTCATTGTTTTGTGGTGACAAAGCCAAAACATGATATAAATCATTCTGTTCCTCCTCATCATCCTCCATATCCATATCTTCGCCATCAATGGTCAGTTTGCCTGACCAATCGGTGTGCCACGCCTCCATGTGCAAAGGAAACTCGGAGAGCGGACACAGGGGATGGTCATCGCAGAGACGACATTCCACAGCATAGAACTCCCCCTCACAATGCCAGGTGAATACCTCACCACAACCCAAATGATCAGGAAAATGTGGAGAATTTGTGCATTCTTCTGAAGACTCACTTTCCATGGGATTTTGAGTTAGAGAACCACGTTGTTTGCTGGGTGTGGGTGGGGGAGCCAACAGCAAAGGCTGCTGCAAAGCTTGCTTAAGTATATCCCGAGGATTACTACTCATTTCCATGTGGGGTTTTTTATTCGTCTCCGAAAAAGGTTTGTGTAGAGTAGTTTTCTTCATATTTTGTAGAGTTTCAGTTTTCAGCATATTGAAGATATCCGGTTTCCGTTTTCGTAGATTTAAATCAAACAACTTTCTCTTCACAACTTGTTTTAGTTTTTTATGTAGACATTTTTAAGATGTGTTTTGTTTCTTTTGTTTTTAATTACAGTTATTTTTTTCTTTAGTTATTCCAATTCAAAAAAATCTGCAATTGTTTAAAAGAAACTCTGGTTATTTTTTTTTGTATAATTCAATTATTCGAAAAAAAACGCACACAAAACTAAACACGTAAACAAAAACTCAACGTTATTATCAAACAACAGCTCAATGGCTACTGTGGGTCTTGGTAGATTGTTACCATTAGACAATCGCGCTAGACTAGACCTAGCTTTCATTTAAAAAATTTATCACATCATAGATTTATTCATTCATTTACACTCACTTCGTTGTACATACGTTATGCCAGAGGCCCATGGGCACCCAAAAGTGTGAGATTTTTTTACAAATTAAACACAATTAAATAATAACAGCAACACAACAGCAATAATAATAAATAAAAACCAAAAACAACGGAACGACCTCAAACGAGTACAAAAACGACGATGACAATACTTTTTTTAACTACTACGACACGACAACGTTTCTGTTGATGGCTGAGGTTTAAAAAATTTTCTTAGTTTTCTTCTTAAATTAATTCACACGCGCGCATTCTCCGCTTTTAATTTAGTGTGATGACGTCTTCAGCGTAACGTTCGACTAACAACTGATGTGAACAAGAAAAAAATGTTATGATCATGATCGTGTCCGTATGTGAGCGGTGTGGCGCGACGCGGCTCGGTATCAAAAGAGCAGCAGCCTGATTTGTACAAGAAGAAGAAATAGCAATACCAATAACTACTGATACAAAGCAATAACAACAACCACTAGCAGGCACACAAACCCAAAACGTCGCAGTCTGCAGCCACCAAAAGGCGACGACAGCAGAGGCGGCGGTAGCAGCAGCAGCCCAACAACAGCAACAAGAAGTTGAATGAACGTTAAAGGTATGAAAAATCCAAACGGAGCCAGTGTGATTGAACACACACACACGTGCAATAAATTGCAATCACACGCAAAAGAACGAGTGAGGGAGAGAGCAAAACAGAGAATAAGAGTATAGAGTTGTTCAAAGTGGTGAATGGCTAACAGATGCTTAGAGTGTGAGTGGAGCAAGTTAAGTTAAATGCAAAGGTAAACAATAGATCGATCAAAATCCAAACTCAAAAAAGAAAATGCAACAACAAAACTCACACAAACACACATCTCCGCAGCAACTGGCATTGCCAATTAAGGTCTAAGAGAAATCCGAACCTGCTCAAATCTTTCCTTTGATGGACCTGTTATATGTTTTACTGCTAAAGGAAAATCTTGTCATTTATTTGCTTGTTTTTGTTTACTAATCAAGTGTCTCTTTCCTCTCACGGCGTTGTTTTGCTGTCGCAACTAATGAGGAAATACAGTACGAGTATGTTGCATGTCGTTAAAAAGCCATTAAATTCAAGATTTTTCTCAATTTCGAAATCATTGCAACGCTTGGAATTGGGCACACAGGTTTCATTTGAATGGATTAGTTGGGGAAAATTGCCGTGGAGGCCACAGAGTTCGGAGGGCCTTGAAGATTCGAATGCAGAAAAACAAAATTATGACAGTTTTTCCTAAGAACTGCCGTGTTAGGGACCCAGGGCCAGGTTAGGGATTGTGCAAGGATTTGCATTTTTTTAAGATTAAGAATTCCCTCCTAAGGGGAAGGGGCAGATTAGGGTAGGTTCAAGTGGTATGTTAGATTATCTTAGACTATGTAGGAATTCTATAGATTTCTTCTCCTCTTCGCAGCTCCTGCAAAAGTAATTTTTCAAGATTAAGTCCCGATTATCCTTTCTATGGGATAGGCGTCACAACAACATCGAAAGGAGACGCACTGTATTATAGCTGCCATGAAACAAGACATGAGTTCGGCTGTGGATTCGTAGTTAGTCGCAGACTCAAACACCTCGTCTCCAGATTCACTCCGGTGGACGAGAGACTAGCCATAATTCCAGTAAAAGCCAAGTTCTTCAACATCAGTCTTATTTGCGCCCATGCTCCGACCGAAGATAAGGACGAACAGACAAAGATATATTTTACGAGCGCCTAGAGAGAGATCTAGATCTCCTAGGAGATTTTAATGCAAAAATAGGGAAGGAGAATACCTTTGGTCCAACAGTCGGAAAATTTAGCCTCCACGAGGAAACATCCGATAACGGAATGAGGCTAACAGACTTCGCCGCGGCAAAGAACATGGTGGTTAGTAGCACAAGATTTCGACATCTCGATATACATAAGGCCACGTGGCTGTCCCCAGATAAAAAAACGAGAAATCAGATTGATCATGTTGTGATAGATGGAAGGCATTCATCCAGTGTGTTAGACGTAAGATCGATCCGAGGTGAAAACATCGATTCGGATCATTACCTTGTAGCAGCAAAGGTTCGGACCCGCCTAAATGTCGCGAGAAACATACGATCTGACACAGCACGGTAGCTGGACGTCGAAAAGCTGCAGACACAACAGACAGCAACAGCATACTCCACTCTACTGACCCAATTGCTCGAAGAAAGCACTCCTTGCCCACTCTATTGAAATCGCCGGAAAATCCCTACTTGGGTATCAGAAGCCTCTCCCAAGGAACCCACGGTACGACCAAGAGTGTCGTAATGCTACTGAAGCGAAGAATGCGGCATACAGGGCAACACTGCAGTCGGTAGCAACGCGTCAAGCAATGGAGAGGTATCGGGAGAAAAGGAGAGAGGAGAATCGTCTATTCCGCTGGTAAAAGAGAGATATGGAAAGGCGTGAGTGTGAGAGAATCGAGATGTACAGGAGTCAGAATAAAGTCCGAAAATTATACCAAAGAGTGAAACACCAGGCGAGGGCTTTGGAACAGGCACATCCTCCTGCAAAGACAAAGAAGGTAATCTGGTGACAGAAGCAGATAGTGTGCTGAGGATATGGAAAGAACACTTTTCCCAACTGTTGGTAGCCGATAGTAGCGGTGACGAAGATCTCCCAGAACCAATTCCAGACGACGGTATTGAGTGTATTCCGCCTAGCCAGAATGAGGTCAAAATAGCAGTATCCCGGCTAAAGATGGATTACCAGCTGAACTGTTTAAGACCGGTGGTGACATGCTGACAAGGCGTATACATCAGCTTGTTTGTAGAATCTGGCTAGAAGAACGCATACCCGATGATTGAACCTCAGCATATTATGTCCCGTGCACAAAAAAGGAGACAAGACAGTATGTGCCAATTACAGAGGAATATGTCTCCTTCCCATCGCATACAAAATATTGTCGAGCGTAGTGTGTGAGAGATAAAAACTAAAGTCTGGGTGATAATTGGGCCATATCAATGCGGCTTTAGACCTGGAAAATCCACCATAGACCAGATATTCACACTACGCCAAATCCTGGAAAAGACCCAAGAAAAACAAATCGACACCTTCCAACTGTTTGTCGACTACAAGGCCGCTTTCGACAGCCCTACACGTTCAAAGGTGTTTCAAGCCATGTCTGAGTTTGGTATCCCTGCAAAACTAATACGGCTTTGCAGGATGACCTTAACTGATACGCGATCCTCAGTTAAAATAGGAAGAACCTCTCCGAGCCATTCAGCACCGAACGAGGTTTCAGACAAGGAGATAGTCTGTCGTGTGACCTTTTTAACATCTTGCTGGAATAGGTTATACGAGACGCAGATGTGAATACTATACACGAAACAACACATGCTGCTCGCTTATTGCGTGCAGTAACTGCCACCTTTGAGAAAATCGAAAACGAATCTGCCAAATTGGGTCTGGCAGTACACGCTGATAAAACCATGTTGATGGTATCTACCACCAAAACTTCCAGCAGACTCGGACGAACAGTGGAAGTTGAAAACCAGAACTTTGAGATTGTCAACGATTTTATCTACATCGGTAAAGCCATTAACAAAACAAACAACATCAGTTTTGAGATAAAACGAAGAACAATCCTGGCTAATAGATGCTACTTCGGACTAAGTAAGCAGTTCAAGAACAAAGCCATCTCTCGACAAACAAAAATCACACTCTACAAGACACTGATACTACCCGTGCTGTTATATGGTTCTGAAACATGGGTACTTGGGAAAGCAGACGAGGCAGTACTTCGAGTATTCGAGAGAAAAATTCTTCGTAAAATCTATAGACCAATCTGCGTTGGCGGATAATATCGGTGTCGTATGAACCATGAGATGTACGAGCTGTTTGCCGACATTGACTTAGTTAAGCATATTAAATTACAGCGATTACGTTGGTTAGGTCACCAGCAAAAAAGTCTTTTCAATACGAACCTGATGGCGGTATTCGCAGAAGGGGAAGGCCAAAACTCCGATGGAAAGATTAGGTGGAGGATGACATCTCAAAACTTGGTGTCACAAATTGGAGAAGAAGCGCAGAAGATCGAAACGCTTGGAAATCTATTCTACTTTCGGCGACAGGAACTAATGTTCTGTAATAGCCTATTAAGTAAGTACAAGTTGTACCATTTGAAGATTTTGGAATGTCTAGTTGGTCACATTCAAACAACGGAAATCTCCGAACGCATTCCAGAAGTACGGCTTGCAGCTTCCTGTGATTCATTTGTGTCAGACAGACGCTCCTGGCTTCACGGATGGATCCAAGCCAGGAAGAACTAACCTAACCTAAAGACACGGCTGCGTATCTTTTGGGTGCCAGGACACATCGGAGTTATTGGAAACGAGCGGAAAACAGTTCGGCCTCAAATGGCAGAGATCTTTGAGTAGTAAACGTATTGAAGCCACGAAGGATGAGTTGAAGCACTGGTTACTGATGGTCAATTAATTGGAATTTTAGAATGGCTGAGATATAATGTTCTGAAAAAAGTTAGAATAAATATATTCGGCAAAAGTCAATACAAATCTTTGGATTCTTTATTTCATTATTTTAAAATCGTTCTTGATGATCAGCCACATGGACATTCCAGAGAAGAGCAGAGTAAATGAATCTCATAACGACATATACACAAACTACAAGACACCTATAGATGATAGGCTACAGCCAGGGATTGTATACATTTCAGATTTTTGGAGACCTGATTAAATTTGTCATGCTCTGCTTTTGTTTTTAAGACCTGACCTGTTTCGATAAATGTGCCCTTCATGACGGTACACTCCCACCCTTGACAGACGCTGATCTCTTGACGGCTGAACTATGGTTATCGAGGGAACTGTAAATAATGCTACAGACAAACTCACATATTTCAGAGGAACTTTAATATACGGAGTGACATGCAAAAGGACTACGAGTATCAGACATCTACTGAAGAAGGGCTTCACTCAAGGATTGTTTACATTCCATATATTTGCCACTCTCATTAAATTTTAATCGTTCTCATGCTATACTATTACTATCAATGCCCGATGTTACGCTAATTGAAGAGTTCAGACGACTCTCCTCATATTTAGAGCCGGATGCAGATCTCTTAATGTATGAGGAGTTTAAAATCAAATTGATATGCATACCGGGTCGCTGAACTGTAGAACAGATGAACCAAAAATAGCCACTTAATTCATGAGCTCTGTGCTCGTTATACATAATACTCGCACAACCTCACTGAAAGTCAGGATCCCCCATCTGAAATAACCACTTAAAGGACACTATTCCCTGCGTTGGAATTGGACGTATATACATAAACAGAGTTGCTGCATTTGAGAGTACGAAACATAAAGTTCGTGTTGTTTAAAGCTGAAAATATGGTTTTTTCTAAGTATATTTGCAAAATATTTCCTTCCTTCAATTTTTATAACTTTTAGGAATTGGCCACTGGACATTAAAATCTGTACCATTATTTATAGAGCGATGTGACTTCCTTTAAAAAAATTTCAATATAAAGTCGCTTTTTCTCAATTTAATGATTTTTTTTTTACGAAATCGGAAAAAACTACTAAAATTTTGGTCCGATTTTCTCTTCTCATGTCTCGTTATAGAACTGCTGATCTCTAGATTTAATTTTTATAAAAAATTAACCCTTTCAAGGCCGTAGACTTTTTATTTGCTCTCTCACTCTCTTGTTGATTTTGTTTTGTATTTTGGGTCTCTCTAATAAATAAAAGATTCTAAGTATAAATTATAAAGAATCCATCTGAGTACAAAAAAGTTATAAAATAATTATAAAAATGCCGTCACCATAACGAAAAACTATGATACGTCCCACAGACGTATGGTTATCTTCCAATAGGGTTATCAAAGCAGGGTTAACGTTTTTGTTGTTTTGCTCTGTTGTTTTAAGTATTTTTACGAAGAAAATAAATTAGTTAATCAAATTCATTATTATTTTTACTTAAACTGTTGTTTCCCTAATAGCATATTCACATTCGGAAGGACATCAGTTACAACATGAAAATAGGTAAACTGCCGACTAATGGTACACTTACCCCCTTTTAAGAGTTTTGCAGAAAATGTTGACTTTGTCGTAGGCCGTTTGCAGTTCAATTAAGTCCGCCTCTGCTTCATCAGCGATATCAACTATCAGTCGTGCAATACAAGAATTCCCCTTTACGAAACCATATGATTTTTGTTTACCTGTACACACACACTCATACTCATTTGCACAATCCGCCTGAGAAGTAAACAACAAAATCGAACTGCCCGTAAAGAGAAGAGAGGCAGAGTCTGAATGAGAAGATATCAACAATACAGAGAGTGTGAGTGATGTGAAAAAGGCAATACGTAATAAGGAGGGGAAGATTGAGAGAGTAACTCATTACACACATGTGGATTTTTAATGAGACCGACCGACTACATTGGTGGGTATCCATCCATATGCCTTGGTAGTGGTTAATGAGTGCTAAATAAAGCCTGCCTAAAGGCTGAGGCTTGTTCTGCTGGTAAAAGAGGGGGTGATTATTTTTGTTATTAGCTTTGTTGTTGTTTTGACTGCATCCCAGGCTGGATTGTGTGTGTATGTGTTATATACTATATATTTTGCTATTGTTGTTGCTTTTAAGGTGTTGAACATCCCATGTTCATTGCAGCTAGGAGGATGCGGAGTTTTATATGTGTGTGCATGTGACTAAATGAGTGATTCTCTGTGTGTGTGTGTATTTTTGTTTTTGTTTAATGGCAAAATCAACGAACCAACAAAACCCTTGAACATACACACGCACAGCCAATAACAAACGAGACAGGGTTCGGCTTTTAATCAATCACATCTCTCTGTCTATTTTAACTATTGTCACTCTCTTGAAAGTTGTTTTTGCATGGCCCCCGTTAATGAGTGGGCATATTGAAGAGCAGCAAGAGTAAACAAATGAATGTGTGGAGCTAAGCAAGCAGAGCTGCTGTTCAATGCAGACAAGAGTCCAAATCATCGTTTGCGTCGCTTTGACTAATCCCGCTAATTTGTTTCAATTTTTGACATTTACTCTTTTTCCCGTCGTTGTCGTCGTCATCGACGTCCTCGTTGTCGTTGGACAAACAGTCACGGCCCCCTTTCCACATAGTTATAATTTATGATGATATTTTATGAACGCTTTGTTGTTATTGTTATTTGGTAGTTACTCATGTATCTCTCGGGTTTATTTTGGTGGAGGACTTGGTGTCAATTTTGTTGTAGCTTTATTACACTTTGATGCAAAGTCCATACTCGTAGTGTGTGTACACTCACACTAAAAAACTAGCGTAAATGTCTGAATGTTGCTGTTGTTTTTCTGCCCCAAAAATATTGTTTGCCCGTAATATGTGCAGCAGTTGGTATTTAAATCTGTTTCAAAACTGCCCCCTCCCAAACACTCCACACAAAAGTCAATCCGTGGCTGGGGAGCAGCCGTTTGTCTGTCTGTCTGTCTGTAGTCTCCGTCGCTGTGACTTCGTGTTAATTGTAAAGCATTTTCAATTGAAACAGGTTTTACGTTTTCTTCACCACCTCGGCGGCTCTGCAACCGTGGACTTCACGGCTCAGACAGTTATGTGGTTCTGTGCCTCTTCTCATTCAGCTATGGATTTTCGAATGTCTGTTGGGTGTTGTTGGTTGGTGTGAGTGAGTGAATGTATTGTTCTGGCCGCAGGCAGTTTGTATTGATTGTAGCGTGGGTGAAATTATAATCTGCATAACTTTGTGCATTCATATAGGTGGTTATAGTTTGAAGCAAAAGTCTTCGTCGATTCGCCAACTGTGCAAAAATAGATTGTAAAATGAATGTATATGGGTTCCCATACGGATGAACTAAGAACTCTCAATTCTTGCTAGGGAGTATCTATCTCGCTATGGAGAAGTCGGCTCATTGACATCAGAACCCAGAGTCTCTAGTGATCCATTTTCCCCACATGTCTGTCCGATAAGAAAATTCTTTTTAAGTATTGACTGACTACAGAAATGATCATGCGACAAGTTATTCAATAAGGTCAAATCAAGGGGAGTCACTAATGACTGGGATGCTTATGAAGATCAACTCAAAATCTATAAGGAGCTAAAGAAACAGCAGGGGACCAACAAGAGGGCGAGAGGGTTGCAATCGTCGCTAGTTTGTTGACTAAGAAAAAGTCTCGGATGCCGCAAGGCTGCATAAGATATTATCCGCTATACCCTGTAAAGTGGGTTACCTGTAGGATGAGCCCAACAACTGGAGAAAAACAGTGAACAGTCGCTTAAAACTCTGCTCGACACACATTTCCCGGGGGACTTACCGACATAATTCGAGGAAAGGCATGAGACCATCAAGAGAACAAGAGGACTGCAAGCGTCGCAAGGTTGTTAGCTGAGAAATCCGGAATCACCTGGGCGATTAACAGCCCTTTAAATAACCCGAACAGACGATATAACTCCAGCAGAAACTCCGAAAATGTTGCGGTACATTATCCCCCGGCTGGAGAAAATTTATGAAGGCTCAGGTTCTCATAAATATGTATAAGTATATCCCCAATCGATGTATGGACACTAAAGTCGTATTCATACCCAAAGCGGGAAAGATATCGCAACTAGCCCAAAGGACTTCCGGTCAATTAGCCTATCCTTATTTTCATAGAAAGATCTGGAAAGATTTAGATTATTTTATTAGAGAAACCCTGGATACAAAACTCCTGTCGGGGAAACGACATGCTTACAACAAGGGCAAGTCTACAGAATCTGCACTGCACGATCTTGCGGGCACTATCGAATCGTTCCTAGATTTCAAGGAATTCACTATGGTGGAATTTCTTGACATAGAAGGTGCTTTTAACAACAGTCACTCAGATGAGGTAAGTGCGGCGCTGTCATATCTAAGGGTGAACTCTACCTTGATTAGACTAATTCAAAGCCTGCTCAACAGAAGATGCATAACAGCGTTTCTTGGGTCCACAACTCTAACAAGGTTTGTAAACAGAGGGACTCCACAAGGAGGAGTACTGTCTCCCCTAATTTGGAACCTAGCGGTGAATGAAATTCTGTTAGATCTAGAACGCTGTGGCGGCAAGGTCGTGGCATATGCGGACGACGGGGCAATCGCAGTGAGTGGCAAATTCGAAAACGTCCTCCGAGACATTCTACACGTGGCTAGATGGGCCAGAAGCAGCGGTTTGGGTGTCAACCCAAACAAGACAGAATTGGTTCTCTTTACTAGGATGAATAATGTCGCACATGTGGACCCTCCCCCTCGGATAAATGGAACAAATCTAGTCTTTTCAGAATGTGCAAAATTTTTAGGAATAATTTTAGATAGGAAGCCGTCATTCAGACTTAACTTAATGGAACGTGTAAAGAAGGCCAACGTCGCCCTATGTTCCTGCAGGAAGGCTATAGGGTCGCGGTGGGGCTTCTCTTCTAAAATAGTCCATTGGATATATAGCAGTAGTTCGTCCAATACTGTTATACGGCATTGTAGTATGGTGGACGGCAACTGACAAACTAACCATCACAAACCTACTATCAAAGGTTCAGAGAACTGCCTGCCTGTGCATAAGCGGAGCGTTAAGGACTACAGCGACTGAGTCTCTAAAAGCACTTCTCCATATACTGCCGATTAATATTGTAGCGAGAGAAGTTGCAACCAAAGCGGCACTAAGATTAAACTGCCTATCAATGTGGAGGTACAAGAACTACGGTCACATGAGGATATCAAAGTGTGGTGCTATGGTAACCGACCGAGTGGACTATATATCAACGGTGCGCACCTTTCAGAGGAACTACATCACTATGATACCAGCCAGGGATGAATGGGTTGGCAGAATACCCGGAAATAGAAACCATCTCCTCTTATATACGGATGGTTCGAAGCTTAATGAGGAGGTTGGCTTCGGAGCACACTGTGAAGAACTTAGTTTGGATATAGCTCACAGACTACAAGATATGTACATGCAGTGTCTATCAAGACGACATAATGGCAATATGGTAAGTCGCCAAGTGGCTGAGACGGGACATAGTAACCAACACTGGCGTTGTCATTTACTCGGACAGCCAGGCTGTCATCAATTCTCTGGAGGCCACATCCCTAAATTCACAAACAGCCCTCGACTGCCGCAGATCTCTTAACGAGACCTCATATGGGTGCCTGGGCATAGGGATATCCCGGGGAACGCAAAGCCGGAAAGGGACGACATAACAAATTCTTGAAGAATTTGCATATATTGGTGCGCCACTATCCATCCACGTGCAAGCTTTGGCTTAGGCAAGAGGCAATCAGGCAGACCAACGAAATATGGACAGAAATCGACACCTGCAGGGTAGCTAGATAAATCTGGCCAAGGTATAACCTGAGACGATCAAAATATCTCCTCGCATTAGAGAGGCAAAGATTGTCTACGTTAGTATCAGTTCTGACGGGACACTACCTGATTGGCGAACACGCCAGAAGATTGGGTATTGACTCCAATGACTTCTGCCGAAGCTGTGGAGATGAGGAAGAAGTGGAGAGCACTGAGCACTTGCTATGCGACTGTCCCGCTATGATTAAACGATGACTGGACATACTGGGGTTGGCCTTTCTAGGCAGCCTAACAGATCTTTCCAGTACCGATATTCGTACCATAAATAAATTTGTATATCAAACTGGTTGGTTTCGATTAGGGGCATTTCAGTCCGTGGTAACACTAGGGACCTAAACTGGTCTATGTGAGCTTGTAAAAAAATACCTAAACCAAGGGACCAACATTGCACCCAAACCTAATGGCGCGAAAGTTCAAGAAACTTAAAAGCTAAATATCTCAAAACAACTAAAATGAAGATGTGAATTTCTTTCTAAGGAGGGCAGTACTCGCACTCGCAAGTATCCAAGAGAGTTCTGACGATGATGGCCAGGAAGGTGAGGTTATGTGTATAAAAGTTGTACCGTTGAACAAATGCAATTGCTTTAAAATCCCAAGTGTTTGCTAACTCACCGAAGAAACGTGAATCTAGGGTCGCCTTCTAGAGAGAGAGAGAGAGAGAAGGCGGTCAAAAAGGTTTTCCTACTTTTCGTCACCGGTATTCTAGGTAAAAGTAATTTCTCAAGGTTGAGCCTCTCTTCGTACCGTCCAAAAAGAAACTGAGCCGTAATGACAGACACGATATGCGGGTCATCCTATGTCGATGCATTTTGAGTTTAGGTAGGGTCACATCCTGATCAGTGGCCATTTTGCAGATATTGTCATAAGGCCACAATGTTCATATATTTTAGTTCGGCTGGAGCATGTAATTTCAATCCTAGCCTTTCGAGCTCATCTGCACTATAGATTTCTTGAAAATATCTGTGGTCTGGCACACATATCAGGCCTTCTGCGTTAGACAGATTTTAATTCAATTTGCATCGACTTACGTCTGACACACCCTAGACTTCCTGTCAATCTGATTGTACATTTTCATTGAGACGTCTGTGTTCTGCCTCTGGAGAATAAGCTTCGAAACAAACGAGGGATTTATGATTCATTGATCTGCAATCCATTGATCATACATTTTTCTAACGAATACTTTTGCTCTTGTGTGTGTGTTGAGACGGGTTAGTCTTCGGTCCTCCGTACGTGGCCTGCTGCAGAAGTTATGATACTCGTGTAAGAAACAATAAAACATGATGATGGCTTAAAACACAGATTATTGCACGCATTTTCTTGCCATGTATGTGTTTATGTCCGATTCGATATAAGTCTTCGCCTAAAAACACACTGAGCGAGCAGCGCAACGGCACAAGACAGCAAGGCAATAATCGTGGCAATATTCCGGAAAAAAACGAAATAAGTCGTGTTGGAGTATTCGGGGAATTACAGAGATTTGTGTGTTTCTGTCGGTGTCACACACTGGTATGCATTGTTAGTTTTCCCTCCTACCGGGATCAGGGGCAGGTGAGAAGGACTTGTTTTCATTGTTGTGTAGAAGTGAAAGGATTTGTTTGTTTTTCCATCTCCTACTTCTTGTGTGTTTGATGTTGTTGTTGTTGTTGCACTTCCAGGAAAATTAAATATTGAATCAATTTTCCTCCAAAAAGGTTCATTAATGTAGGCAGAGAGTAAATGTTTTGTGGAAATTTTGTAGAAGAAGTTTTGCAAGTCATTAATGGCGTGTTAGGAAGAATTAGTATAAAACTCCAAAATGATTCGAAAAAAAGAAAAAAAAATTATCTGGGATTAAAAATGAAGAGGAATTATTAGCAATACCCTATACATTATTCATTCAGACATCGATGAAATTCTCATTGAGTGATTACGAAAACCTTCTGGATGGAATCCAAAAGACTATTTGAAGGATGAGCAATGTTTAACGGCGGATCAATGATGAAAATAGGCGGACAAGCAGTTTCTTCTAAGAAATAAGGGATGTACTATGGTAGTATCAGGTATCTAAGAACTCGCAAAACTGAAATATGAAATAGGAAACAAAACGATGTTAGTGGTATTCTATTGGATATATGTATATAGAAATTGTGTTCTAGTTAATAATTTATGATTTATACATTTCTAAATATACATATGATGACGTCTGCCACATCCTATTGGTCGGGAAATGACTGCGGACATAGTGTAAACCTCTAAAGAAGCCACTCCTTGATAAGAAGTATGACACAGCTACAACAGACAGGGATAAATAGAAATGCCATATGCCGCGTAGTAAGGTATGAGTGGCCTTCTGTTCCAAATTTAATGATATGAGTGACCTTGGAATCAAATCAAAAGACCTAGGTTCGTAGGCTCACGGTATCGGTGTCTACTGCCTGATCACTGCAGCATCTATCAAGCCGAAATGTTGGCTATAAGGGAGGTAGCAGACTGGATGAGATATAACGTTCTTACAAAGGTTGTGATAAATATATTCTCCGTTAGTCGGGCTACCATCAAAGCCCTTAATTCTTTATTAATACATTCAAGAACAGCCTTCAACTAACGCAGATCTCTTAAGGAGATGGCTGAGCAGTTCAAAATGCATACGATATGAGCCACAGGCACAATTAAGGGAACTGTAGATTATGTTAGGTTAGGCTGTCAGCCGTTTTTTTGTCAGCTCACATAGACCAGTTTAGGTCCTTGGTGTTACCACGGGCTAAAATGCCCCTCATCGAAAACATCCTGTTTGATATAGAAATTTATAGATAATACGAATATCGGTCTCGGAAAGATCTGTTAGACTGCCTAGAAAGGTCGACCCCAGTATGTCCAGTCATCGTTTACTCAAAGCGGGAGTCGCATAGCAAATGTTCAATGCTATCCACTTCTTCCTCATCTCCACAGCTTCTGCAGAAGTCATTGGAGTCAATACCCAATCTTCTGGCGTGTTCGCCGATCAGGTAGTGTCCCGTCAGAACTGAGACAATCGTTGTGCGAGGAGATATTTTGACGTTCTCAGGTTATACCTTGGCCAGATTTGTCTAGCTACCCTACAGATGCCGATTTCTATCCATCTTTCGTTCGACTGCCTGATTACCTCTTGCCTAGGCCAAAGCTTGCACGTAGATAGTGGCGCACCAATATATGCAAATTCTTCGAGAATTTTTAATGTCGCCCCTTTCCTAGCAAGTTCATCGGCTTTGCAATTCCCCGGGAAAGGTCGACCCCAGTATGTATGTCCAGTCATCGTTTACTCAAAGCGGAATAGTCGCATAGCAATTGTTTAACGCTCTTCGCTTCTTCCTCATCTCCACAGCTTCTGCAGAAGTCATTGGATTCAATACCCAATCTTCTGTCGTGTTCGCCGATCAGGCAGTGTCCCGTCAGAACTGTTAATAACGAAGACAATATTTTTCTCTCTAGTGCGAGAAGATATTTTGATGCCGATTTCAGTCCATCTTTCGTTGGACTGCCTAATTGCCTCTTGCCTAAGCCAAAGCTTGCACGTGGATAGTGACGCACCAATATATCCACTGCCACTTGGCTACTTCCCATATTGCCATTATTTCGGCTTTATAGACACTGCAGGTATCTGGTAGTCTGTGAGCTATATCCAGTCTAAGCTCTGCACAGTGTACTCCGAAGCCAACCTTTTCATCAAGTTTTGTACCATCCGTATAAAAGTGGAGATGGTTTTTATTACCTGGTATTCTGTCCACCCATTCATCTCTGGCTGGTATCATAGTGATGTAGTTCCTCTCGAAGGTGTACACCTTTGGTATATAGTCCACTCGATTGGTTAGCATAGCCCTACACTTTGATATCCTCATGTGACCGTATTTCTTGTATCTCCAAATCTCAACCTTGAATGGCAGTTTAATCTTAGTGCCGCTCTGGTTGCAACTTTTCTCGCCACAATATTAATCGGCAGTATATGGAGTAGGGCTTGTAGAGACTCAGTCGCTGTAGTCCTTAAGGCTCCGCTTATGCTCAGGCAGGCTGTTCTCTGAACCTTTGTTAGTAGGTTGGTGATGGTTAGTTTGTCAGTTGCCGTCCACCATACCACAATGCCGTATAGCAGTATAGGACGAACTACTGCTATATATATCAAGTGGACGATTTTAGGAGAGAGGCCCCACCGCGACACTACAGCATTTTTCCAGGAATATAAGGCGACGTTGGCCTTCCTTACACGTTCCAATACGTTAAGTTTAAATAACAGTTTCCTATCTAGAATTATTCCTAAAAATTTTGCACTTTCAGAAAAGACTATATCTGTTCCATTTATCCGAGGTGGAGGGTCCACATGAGGGACATTCTTCATCCTAGTAAAGAGAACCAATTCTGTCTTGTTTGGGTTTACGCCCAAACCGCTGCTTCTGGCCCATCTAGCCAATTTGTTCAGAGGCACCTGTAGAATGTCTCGGATGACGTTTTCGAATTCGCCACTCACTGCGATTGCCACGTCGTCCGCATATGCCACGACGTTGCAGCCACAACGTTCTAGAACTAGCAGGATTTCATTCACCGCTAAGTTCCAAATTGGTGGAGAAAGTACTGCTCCGTGTGGGGTCTCTTTGTTTGTTGGAGTTGTGGACCCAAGACATGCTGTTATGCGTCCTCTGTTGAGCAGGCTTTGAATTAGTCTAATCAAGCTAGAGTTCACCTTTAGAGGTGACAGTGCCGCAATTACCACATCTGAGTGAATGTTGTTAAAAGCTCCTCTAAAATCAAAAAATGCCACCATGGTAAATTCCTTGAAATGTGGGGACGATTCGATAGTGCTCACAAGTCGATGCAGGGCTTATTCTGTAGACTTTCCCTTATTGTAAGCATGTTTGTTCCCCGACTGGTGTTTTGTATCCATGTTTTCCATAATGATATAATCTAAAAGTCTTTCCAGACCTTTCAGTAGGAAGGGGGATAGGCTTATTAGTCTGAAGACTTTTAGTCGAGTGTGCGATATCTTTCCCGCTTTGGGTATGAATACCACTTGGGTATCCCTCCATCGATTCGGGATGTATGAAAGACTGATACAGCCTGCATAGATTTTCTCCAGCCAGGTGATAATGTACTTCGACATTTTCTGCATTTTTGCTGGAGTGATGCCGTCTGGTCCAGGCCAGCTTATTCTGGATCTCACAGTCAACAAGCTAGCGACGCTCGCAGTACACTCGCACTCTTGTTGATCCTACTGATCTTCAGGCTCTGTTGGTGCGTTCCCCGTGAAATGTGTGTCGAGCAGTACATTAAGCGACTGCTCGCTGTTTTTGTCTAGTTATTTACCTCATCCTGCAAATAACCCACTCTACAGGGTGAAGCTGATAGTATCTTCCTCAGCCTTGCAGCGTCGGAGACCTTTTCCACTTCGCCACATAAGAAGATCCTTCTTATATATCTTCAGTTGCTATAGTAGGCATCCCAATCATTAGTGACTCCAGTAGATTTCGCCCTGTTGAATAGCTTGTTGCAGGTCTTTTTCCTAGCCGTAAGCTCCGAAGTTCACCATTGAGGTTTAGTTTTACACTTGTACCTTGTTTTTGGACACGCTTCTTCAAGGGAACTATTGAATGATGTGGTGATATGCTCGACCAGATTATCCAGACCGGCTTTGTCATTCGGGTCATACCGAAGTTTAGAGCTGAGGACTTTTTTGAAATTCTTCTCATACAGGTGCCACTTTGGTTTCTTCACATATCTGTGGACGGCAGGTTTTGAGTGGTCGTCAAGTACATTCCACCCAATAATTTTGTCTGACAGTAGCAAACGTTACGTCAAGTTCTTCTTGTCTGTAAAGGTCGGTTTATTGCCTATGTTACAAATAGTAAAGTTGGTAGTTAGAATAAAGTCAAGAAGCGAATCACCCCTATTATTTATATCCGTATTACCCCAGATAGTATGATGAGCATTCGTGTCTGCGCCAATAATCATCTCGAGCAACTGTAAATGAAACTTCAAAATCCATCTGATAAGATCCACAGAGACATTTATGGAAACTGTAGAGGAAACTTCATACAGATGTAGCCCTGCCGGTACTTATAAAGTTCCAAAGGCCGTGCTCACTTATCGTGTCGTTTAACGGCCAGCTGAGAGGCCGTTCTGTACAATTCCAATTTTTCGCTGTCTAAGGTACCTGTCGTTCCATTCGACCACAGGAGACTATACTCGTATATGTCATTTATGAAGGAAACCAACATCTCATTAAGCAGAATGCCTTAAACGAGGAGTATTTAAAGCTTATTGATAAAGCTCAGGGAAAATATACATAAACTCGTATTCCGTCTTAATAAACAATATACATCTTGATCTGGGTACATAGGTCGAAGATAGGCCTCTTTTGGGAGAGTCTACACCGAAGGTAGCAAATTGTAATGATGTCCATGAGGAGACTTTACAGCCGATGCTCAATGAATCTCATTTAGAACTGATCGGTAGATCATATTCAGTCACATCTATATGATACCAAGGCGACCTGGGTATGCCGACGGAAGTTTCTTCACCTCATTTGTGAGAGAATCAATAGAAGGAAGAAATTAATGATGACGAAAATGAGTTGCCTTTAGAACAGATCTAAAAAACCTAGGTTTAGGAACTGGATTAGTTTTATGATCTGATATCAGCTTGCGTCTTTACAGCATGGAGATGGACCCGGCAACTCATTATGAACATCAGTTTAGGAACTGAATTAGGTTTATGCTGCTCTGATACATGCTTGCGTATTTACAGCATGGAGGTGGACCCGGCAACTTCATTAAAACGCCGGAGTATATAGAGTATAATCCATTCTCTACATCACTCCACATGTCCCAACGGATATTGCCGCCTTCGTATTCCCAGTTGATCATAAGGAGTACCAAGCTATCCTCAGCGAAGGACATTGGACGATCACTTTGGTCTTTAGGAAGCCAGCTACCACGTGACAAGGACTGATTCGTTGCTGAGTCGTCTAGGTATCAGCAAGGGCCGCCGTCAAAACGCGGTAACACTTGGCTGCGAACCGGCAAGTCCGATGAGCGCGGTTCGCATAACACTCCGACTAGGTGAATACTCCATCGATCGGACAACAAGGGTATACAATTCTAGAATGTCTGAAGAGAATAACGACCATCATCTTCACCGATGAGTTTTTCGATCGGTCGATAAGACACAAGGGGAGTTCAACCAACAGGTGTAGATCAATAGGACCACAAGTCTAAGCGGCCTTTCTTGGATACAAATCTTGGAAGGTCTGAAGAGATTAACGACGATCATCCTTATCGATATATCATTAGATCTGGTTGCTAAAAAGCAAGTGGAAATGAACCAACTAGGACAGATCAGTCGGATAACAAGACCAAACGGTCTCCTTGGATACAAATCCTAGCAGGTCTGAAGAGAATCTTTAAAACAGGTCGCTAAGACGCAAGGGGAGATCAACAAACTATGGGTTGTATACCCCCAACCTAATGCAGTGTCGACCGGGCAATAATGTTGGTTCATGTATTTTATTAAAGACAATTACGGCCATCAAATTCATTTGGAAGTCTTTGGATATGATCAACAGGATGCAAGTGCAGATTGACTACGAAACGAAATTTACAACGAAAGTGATCTTTGTCCCGGGACCCAGGATGACCATAATTATCGATAAATTAATTCGGATGACTTTTATAGTCTTATCAATTCAAAAGCAAAGACAGGCCAACTGCTATTGGAAATAATCGATGAGGATTTTTTAGGCCTGTGTAAGAAGAGATCATCCCCTTATAATATTCCTGCAGAGAAGAACATCGCTGTCTGTTCCTAGTATGTTAACCCCTTGGGAGTATAACTGTTACCGGCGACCAAAACGATCTTTTACACTATGATCATTGTCTACCGATCGCTCAACAAGTTTCGAAGATAAACACAGTACCTATGAATAGAATGCTAGTGAACATCCGTCGGAGACTTTAAAACTTAGCATCAAGGTATAAGGTTTATGATTATAGTATATCTATGTGTCAAAATGATGCAATTATCTTGTTCATGTACGCAATTACTTTTGAAGGGAAGAACAACTTTCTCTCTGCCTGATACATTCCTTGGAGATCTATCAGTAACAGCTTTTTTTAATTGAGAATCGCAAGACTCTGAAAATTGCAGAGGGTTCGATCACAGGCTATAATTCGAACAACAAGTACAGGTTTCTAAACCCCGTTAACCTGAAGAGACTGACGAGCATCTCAGTTAGGGAACTTTAGATCTTGTCATGGATTGTAATTATTGTTGGATAGCGATCTTCGCTCTAATTAAACGGATAACAAGTATATATTATATATTTCGGGTTCAAAGACAGGCCCTGCTGAAGAGAACAATGTCAAATTCTCCCCATCTATGTCAAATTCTCTATCATTTGAACAGCAAAAACATATTATCTCTCTGGATTATACATCCCGGGGCTCCTGAAGAGATTGATAACCAGCATAATCAATTAGGGAACTTTAGACCTGATGAAGGATTGCAAGAATGGAAGGGTTGCGATCATTGTCTCTAATAGATCTAAAAACAAGTATTTTTCGGGTTTAAAGCCAGGCGCTGCTGAATGTAACAATGTTGTACTCTATCTGTCTGTTCCGTTATAAGTTTAAATGTAATTAAAATATTTACCGATAACCAATAAGACTTTAAACTTATATTTAGGGATATGATCAACATCTACCGATCGAATAAATATAAAGAGCCCTGAAGAGAATGATGACAATAATCATCCAGGATTATAATCACCGTTCATCGACCATCCATCGGACAACAAGGTTCGGTCTAGTGTATGTACTCCTGAGGGATAGAAACCCGCTCTGTCTGGAGAGCCCAGAAAAGTCAATAATCATTGATTAGTAATTTTTAGATCTGATCGTTAAGACACAAGGATTATGATCATCGTCTATCGATCGGACAACAAGAATAGATTTAGTATTTAGGTACTCCGTAATGGAAGAAAACAGCTCCTCTGTGGATCACACGAATGCTGTTAAATGAATTGCCATACAATATTTGAAAAACGATTAAAAAAATGACTGACTCAATACAACTGGAGCGCTTAGAACGACAGTCAACAATTCAATGCAGGTCCTACATCTGCTACTACCGATCGTTATTAACTGCAAACAAGCGGTAGCGGACCTAGATTAAGGACAAATGAGAATCTTACTGTCTGTTCATCATTTTCTTATCACGGTGTTGAGTAGGACTGGAGTTTTGGGGACGTCTTTGTAACTATTTTCGCTGGAGCTGCAAGTTCAATGTGTCTACACATTGACCTTGGCTTCGGAGTAGAACTGGAGTTTTGGAGACGTCATTATAACTAGTTTTGCTGGAGCTGCAAGTTCAATGTGTCTATACATTGAACTTGGCTTCGGAAATAAATAATTATGGTGTAGATAATAGCAATGTGGCAAAAAAGCTAAGGATATTCATTCAAGGTTCCAAGTCTTTCAAATTTCGGGAGTCGGAGCTGGATCGGAGATAGACCATTTTGAAAAATCCCACAGGCCTGATTTGTAACCATTATAAGGTTAATTAAAAATTTTGACCCAAAATAAGCCTTATTTATAGAGTTATGGCCATGTTAAGTTGTGGAAA
The DNA here is from genome assembly GCA_963930755.1 of Eudasyphora cyanicolor. Classification (NCBI taxonomy): domain Eukaryota; kingdom Metazoa; phylum Arthropoda; class Insecta; order Diptera; family Muscidae; genus Eudasyphora; species Eudasyphora cyanicolor. The sequence goes on from OZ005736.1 coordinate 270,578,391, forward strand.
GACAATCCAATAATTTAACACAAAATTTTTTGATCACTAGATTTAATGTTTTTTAAGAATGCTTATTTAAACAGTTGGCCACATTAAGTTTTGAAAAAATCTTTAAAAATGTCTACCAAAAAGGAACCTTATTTAAGGAGTTATAGCCATTTTAAGTTGTGGAAAGACAATCCAATAATTTAACAAAAAATGATTGATCACAAGATTAATTCTTTTTGCTGTAGAATGCTTATTTAAACAGTTGACCAAAGAATTAGTGATCACAAAATTTCGTCCAATACTATTCTGTGGATCACACGAATGCAGTTAGGTGAATTGCTATATAACATTTGAAAAAGGAACAAAGAATTCTGTGACTCTGGAAAACTGGAGCGCTGGGAACGACTGTCAGCAATTTAATGCAGGTCCTGCTTCGACTACTACCGATCGCTAATGTCTGCTAACCAGCGGCAAGTAATGTGACGCTAAGACTGATGGCCTTCGGTAGCTCAGTGGTTAGTGCATTAGACTTGAACCCCGAAGGTGCTGGGTTCAATTCCCTGCCAAGGCACTGGTAAAATTTAACATCAACATTTCATGTTTTAATCATAATTCAAGTTTCTGCAGCTAAAAATAACTCACCGGTCGCACTACCACTACAACAACATCTGATCACCCAAGTCAACAGGGAAGCTAAAAAAAGACATAACACCATGACGGCTATTAACAGAAATGCAGCGCTTCTAGTGGAGAATAGAAACAGCAATTCTCAAATAACATCAATTCCCTGAAATTAACAGGCGAATGTTAATAAACAACCGGACAACATTGAGTAGAGGAAACAACAGAAGGTCCCCGTGATAATCGGGTATATGCCGGAACGAAGTCTGTAATAGAAATAGACTTAAGGATTATCAACTCAGAGTCTCCAAGCTGCTACAACAACAACAACGCTAAGACTGATCTATGTCTCAATGTTACGGACCCGGAGTACGGCCATATGAGAATCTCACGGTTCTATGCATCATTGCTCTTATCAGGGCAGTTGAGTTGGACTGGAGTTTTGGAGACGTCATTATATTTTTTTCGCTGGAGCTGCAGCTGCAGCAGGAAGCTAATCATTGTACTTGGCTTCGGAAATAAATAATTGAAGTTTGCATAATAGCAATTTGGAAAAAACGCTAATATATTCAAGGTTTCGAGTCTTTCAAATTTCGGGAGTCGAACTTGGATCGGAGAGAGACCATTTTGAAAAATCCCACAGGTTTTGAAAAACTCTTTCAAAATGTTGACCAAAAGGAACCTAATTTAAGGAGTTATAGCCATTTAAAGTTGTGGAATGACAATTCAATAATTTAAAAAAAAAAATTATTGATCACAAGATTAAATTTGTTTTCGCATTTTAAGTTTTGAAAAGCTTTTTACAAATTCTGACCAAAAAATTTGTGATCGGAAAATGTTGTCCCTTTTTGCTCTAGCACATTTATTGAAGGATTATATTTTAAACTTAGATTTGGAAAATTTTGTTTGTAAAATGAATGCCTTTTATTTGTATGAACTACATAGATTCCCCTTTCAAACCCGCTCTCGGCTGGAGACTTTTTTCTGCATTTTCTCAGAAAACTTACTCTACCATTACGTTTAATTTTCACGATCATGTTCTGTTTGCGTTTTTTTTTTCTCGCAATACAACCTAAAAGGACATAATACTGATGCGCGAAAAAACAAAATGTAGCCGAATGTAATGATAAGTGTGATTTATGTGGAAACCCCATTTTGAATATATTTTTTCGAACAGACAGACAGACGGATGGACGGACAGAGTGCGCACATCTCGTCGTAATTCTGAGAAAGATTTTAAATGTCCATTGTTTAAAAAGTAAGTGTATGCAGACAGAGCGAACGGATGAACATACGTGTGTCTGCACTCCTAAGGGGATAAATATTTGTAATAATACCAGGATTTAAAAAATAGTTGCGGGGACTGCAACCAATTTGAATTGAATCCATTGTTCCACCACACGTACGTATTTGTGCGAGCACCTCCATGTACTCGTACAATGCTTCTTCAATAACAAAAAATACGGAGCAGCAGCTAAACCTTGTGATGCATCAAACTGAAAGTAAGAAAAATCATTTCAATACCTGAAGTTTAATTAAAATTTTTTGGTTGTGTGAGTTGTATGCGCTTGTGCTTCAACGCAGCCGATGGATGGATGGCTAGTCCATCAGACCGAACGGAGTTGGGGAGTTGGTGACTGAGTCCCCCTCTAAAGAAAGAATGATATGGACTTATAAGAACCGAACCGATCGTACGAACGAACATCATTAAAATGATGCTGCATTCAGCAGCGAGTGATGCAGCAAACCGCCGAACTTCGGCCGATTGGTCGTCGTTTGTTCATCGGACGTTTATAATAAATCGTTGGCTTTTATGCATATTCTTTTGGCCATTTGGCAAAGTGCGGAGCGGTGTTATTTTCCGAACAACATCACCCCAACACTAAGTTGCAGTCGTAGCCGCATAACAATACCTCTGGTGGTGATCTGTGGCAACAACAGCATCATCGGCATCAGCACCAACAACATCAATAACAACAACATCAGAAAATGGCCAGGAATTAAAACTATTCAATTGTTCTTTTGCTGGTCCCATAATCGATTGATCCCTCGAGTGTTATGCTGATCGTTCCATCGTCCATCCATTTCTACACCTTGGCACAGTGGAACGAAATAGAAAAAAGCAAATTTCCCTCAAAAGCTAGGGAAAATAGGATCAATACGAATTTCAGGGTTCTGTACATCAGAGTTTTACAAGTTCTCGTATCGTCAGTGACGACTCAATACAACTTGAGCGCTGAGCACGACCAATGTCACCAATTCCATGCAAATACTACTTTCACTACTACTGACACTTTTTGTTTCATTCTGGATGGACGGATAGTATGGACTCTCAGAATCGCTTCTAATGATCGTTATTATCTGCAAACCAACGTCAACGATTGCGGCACTCATTGTTGAATGACCGATAGTATGGATTCAGAATATCACGGTTCTGTGCATCACTACTCTTATCAGGGTTGTGTAGTTGACTCGGCATTTAAGAGTTTGTCAAAGAGGTCTTTAAACCTAATTCTCCTCAAAAGTTTACACATATTGTTTCAGATTACATTTGATATAGTTAAAAGGAATTGTCTGACTCAATAAAAGGAAAAAAGTTACGGAAATATATTCAAGGTTCCGAGTATTTAGATTGGAGTCAGTCAATTTAACAAAGATCCACAGCCCTGAGTTATAGTCATTTTAAGTTTAAAAAGCCTAATTCTAAATATTAAAATCTGTAATCTCAACATTGTATCCTTTCACCCTTGGATACTTATATAAGGAGTTGTATCCATTTTAAGTTTTTGTAAAAAAAACAATCTAAAAATGTTAACAAAAGTTATTGATCAGGAGATTTAATACTTTTTGCTGTAGAGTGCTTATTTCAGGAGATAAAGCCATTTTAAGTTGTGGAAAGCAATTAAAAAATGTTACCCAAATAATTAGTGATCAAACAATTTCTTCCGTTTCGCTCTAGAACTCGTATTAATTGAAATTTTGACAAAAAAATAATAAGTGATTACAAAGTATTTAATGAGTTATAGCCATTTTAAGTTTCGGAAACCAATTTCAAAATTGCGAACGGAATTAGTGATGAAAAATGTAGTCCTTTTTAAGAAAAATCTGTGTCAAATCAGAGCGATAAAAAGAGTATAGTCACTGAGAATTTTCCTTAGACTATTTTCCTTTCCTCAGATAGAATCCCTAGGTATAGTATCATCAGTGAGACTTTACCCTAGAAGAGGTATAATTACTTGGTATTTTCATTGGCAAATATATCTTCCGAGATAATTTCTTCAAAAATAGTATTATAAATCCTTAGAAAAAGAATGAGAATTCCATAGTAAAAGTTTCATCCCTTTGGAAAAGTAACATTAGTGAGATTTTTCCTTTGGAAATGTATTGGCAATGATGCTTTTCCTTAGTAAAAGTATCATCAGTTATGATACTCACTAATGAAAAGCATCATCAGTGAGACGTTTCCGTAGAAAAAATATCATGAGTGAGATAATAACTCATTACAAATTTTTAAGGAGTTAAAGCCATTTTAAGTTTTGGAAACCAATTTTAAAGTTGTGACCAAGAATAAGTTATTAACAATCTGATCCTTTTTTAGGAAATGTATCAGAGCGACTTTCCGTAGGGAAAGTATCATCAATGAAAGTTTTCTTTAGGGACAGTACCATCAGATAGAATCTTTTCGTAAAGTATCATCTGCAGGAAAAGTATATTCAGTGAGAATTTACCTTATGGAATATATCATTAGTTAGTATTTTCATTAGGAAATTTATCTTCAGAGAGAATTTCTTCAAAAAAATTCAGAGAGACTTATTTTTAGGAAATGTATCCCCAGAAAGACTTTCCAATAGGAGTAGCATTACCATAGAAACTTTTCCGAAGAAAAAGCATCATCAGTGAGACTTTTCCTTAGGAAAAATATCATCACTGGGACTTTTTCTTTAGGAAAAGCATCATCAGTGAGGCTTATCCTTAGGAATAGTATCATCAATGATACTTTTCTTTAGGACAGTATTCATTAGTTAGTCTTTTCATTAGAAATTTTCCAAAAGTGCGACTTTTTCCTTTGAGTGAGACTATTCCTTAGGAATAGTATCATCAATGAGACTACTGCAGGATAAGTATCATTAATGAGACTTTACTGTAGGATAAGTATCATCGATGAGACTTTACAAAAGCATTGTCAGTGACACTTTACTTGGGATAGCTATCAGCAGTGAGACTTTTCTTTAGGAATTGTCAATGTATCATCAGGGAGACTTTTCCCCAAAATAATCATTATCGGCGAAACTTTTCCTTAGAAAAAGTTTCATCAGAAAGACTTCCTTAGGAAAAATATCATTAGTGAAACCATTCCTTAGTATAATATTTCCTTTGGAAATTTATTTCCAGAGAGAAATTTCTCTAGAAAAATTATTATACTTTAGAATTTTCCTTAGGAATAGTATCATCCATCAATGAGAATTTTATTTGGAACAAGCATCATTATTGAGGGTTTTCCTTCAGGGAGACGTTTCCATACTAAAAGAATCATTCTTTTGGAAGAGTTTAATCAATGTGAAAAGTATCATCAGTTGGCCGTTTCCTTATGAAAAGCATCGACAGATGGACGTTTCCATATGAAAAATATCATGAGTGAGATAATAAGCGATCACAAAGTATTTAAGGAGTTAAAGCCATTTTAATTTTTTAAAACCAATTTTAAAATAGTGTCCAAATAATTAGTGATTAACAATCTGATCCTTTTTGGGGATAAATATCTTCAGTGAGACTTCCTTAGGAAATGTATAAGAGCGACTTTTTGTAGGAAAAGTATCGTCAATGAAAGTTTTCTTTAGGAATAGTACCATCATATTGAATCCGTATGTAAAGTATCATCTACAGGAAAAGTATATTCAATGAGACTTTGTCTTATAGAATATATCATTAGTTAGTATTTTCATTAGGAAATTTATCTTCAGAGAGAATTTCTTCAGAAAAAGTATTATGTATAGGTCTTAAGAAAATATAATCACTGATAACTTTCCTTAAGATAAGTATCATCAGGGAGACTTTTTAGGAAATTTTTCGCCAGAAAGACTTTCCAATAGGAGTAGCATCACCAAAGAAACTTTTCCGTAGGAAAAGCATCATCAGTGAGACTTTTCCTTAGGAATAGTATCATTACTGATACTTTTCTTTTGGAAAGTTATCATTAGTTAGTCTTATAAGTGTGAGATAATAAGCGACCACAAAGTATTTAAGGAGTTAAAGCCATTTTAAGTTTTGGATATCAATTTTAAAATTGTTACCAAAGAAAGGAAAAGTATCGTGAGTGTGACTTTTCCTTAGAAAATGTTTCATCAGAGAGACTCTCCCGTAGGAAAAATGTTATCACTGGGACTTCTTCTTTAGGAAAAGCATCATTAGTGAAACTTTTTCTTATGACGAGTATCAGTGAGTATTTTCCTTAGGAAAAGTGTCATAAGTTAGTCTTTTCAATAGGAAATTTGTCGTTAGTCCGACTTTTACTTTGAGTGCGACTACTCCATAGGAATAGTATCATCAGTGTAATTTTTCTGTAGGGTAGGTATCATTACTGAAACTTTTGCTTTAGACAAACATCGTCAGTAAGACTTTTAGAAAAGGTATCAGCAGTGAGGCGTTTCTTTGGGAAATGTATCATTAGTGAGACTTCATCATATGTAAGACTTTTCCTTAGAAAAAGTTTAATCAGTAAGACTTTTCCATAGGAATAGTATCATTAGTAATATTTTTTCTTACGATTACTATCATCGATGAGTCTTTTCCTTAAGATATTTATCTTCAGAAAGAATTTTCTCTAGAAAAAATGTTCGTAAGAATTTGTTCATAAGGAAAAGACTTTTCCATAGTAATAGTATACCTTTGGAAAAGTGTCATCAGGGAGATTTTTCCTTTGAAAGATTTTCCCTAGGCAAAATCAGATAGTTTTTTCCTTGTGTGGTGCTTTCATTGAGATGTTCGCGTAGGAAAAATATCTTGAGTGAGATTTGTACTTAGGATGGACATTTCCGTAGGAAAAATATCTTGAGTGAGATAATAGGCGATCACAAAATATTTAAGGAGTTAAAGCCATTTTAAGTTTTGAAAACCAATTTTAAAATTTTGACCAAAGAATTAGTGTTTACAAATTTGATACTTTTTAAATAAAAGTAGATAGAGTAAAGAGAGAATTTTATCTAGAAAAAATATTCCATGTGAGAATTTTCCGTATGAAAAGCATCATTAGTGAGCCTTTTCCTTCAGTGAGACATGAGAAGTTAGTCAGATTTTTTAGAAATTTACCTTTCCTTACGAAAATAACTTTAGATATAAATATTTTGTTCAGTAAGGCATTTTGCATTTTGAAGAATGTTTTCAGAGAGAAAAGGTAAAATCAGTGCGACTCTATGCTTCCAAAGCTATACTTTAAGCATTAAAAAAAAGATCGTTTGAACCCACTGTGCCTTCTTCCTATGAACGGATTCACGGTCCTTCTAGACGAATGAGAATGTACGAGTATGTCTGTAGATTGAATTGCGAGCTTTGGTTTTTCGGTTGTTGCTTCGGTTGGTTGTTTGTGTTTTTTTGGATGAAAACTCGCGGGATAATGTTCGTTCGTATGTGCGAGCGAGTATCTCTTTTTAAGTGGAATATCATCTAAAGTTAATGTAAATATGTATTATTATACCATAATACTTTTAAGCTTGTCGTTTTTTTTTTCGTTGTTGTTGTTATTTTTTTGGTATTATCTTTATAAGAATTGGTGTTGTTTCTGTTGTTGCTTTCATTCCATTATAATTGTAATAATAACGCGTTAAGAATTGCAGTGGAAGATTTGCAACACTCTCAGGCAAAATTGAGTTTATAATTTATGATATTAAAAATAAATGATAGGTGTAAAATAAATAATTAAAATTATTCTGAAAGTCTACTCTTATTTTGTGGTACCGTTTCGGGGTTCTAAATGTCTTGAAATTATAATAAAAATTAAATCCACAGAAAGCTCTAATCCCAAAGATTTGCACAAACATAATCTTAATTTATTTTGCAAACAAAAAAAATATTATATTCCGTATTTATCTATAAACTTATGGAATTTTAATAAAATGTTCCCAAAGTTTTAAAATTCTTTACTAATTTATTATAAACAATATATAATAAAATTAAATGTTGATAACTAAACTATAAATTTTATTATTTTTCTCTATTTAAAATAATTTTAGGAATTTTTAAATAGATTTAATGAAATGATAAGAAAATCGTAAATTTAATTAGGGAATTGTAATAAAAAATAATCAAAGTTTTATTATTTTTTCTAAAAAAAAATAACTTTTTAAATATTTAAATGGTTTTTTTTCATTAAATTCATTTTTTACTTTTGTCCTTTTAATTTTGTTTCACACTGTCCTTTGTGTCTTCCTCTCGAACTAACTACCCACATACACTGGCATATATATATTTAGGACTACTTAGTAGATACTGACAATAACTCCTACTTACCGTATATATTAAGTAAGTATGCATATGTCGACGTATCCTGTGCTTGTTTGTTGTTGTTGTAGTTGTTAATCTTAAATACAATTATATTCTAGTTTGGTTTTTAGTTTTAGTATATATTATGTATGTAGTAGTTTTGTAGTTTACTACAGTGCGAGTCTGTAGAATAGGAACTTTTTGTGTTGTTTTTTTTCTAGGAATGAATCTTCGATTCTTTTTATCTTCATTTGTTGTCCGCCATTTTTGAGGAACTTAGTGTCACAACATTTTTAGTTGTTGTATTGCTGTTTAAATAGGAACATTTGGGTGTAAATCTGAAAAGAAATAGAAGGTGGAAAACTTAGATATGCTTATATTTAATAATCTTGAACCAGAAGAATATTCCAGTTCCACTTAAATTATAATCTTATAAGAAATAAGCTCCTGGGAGATTTGAAAAAGACAACATCAAATATAGAAAAAGTGCTAAAAATCCTCCTTGAGCAAAAAAATCGTATGTCCATTAATTTATTAACTGAGCCAACTTGACTAAACGAATGATACAGAAGTTCTTATGTTTGGGGCTACTTTTACGTCCAATTCTCACAATTGAGTCCCAAAATCATGTGGTGTACTGGGTAATAAAACAAGTAAGAATGTTCAGTCGGGTACACCGACTTAACAATCCCTTCACCTTCAGTCCCAAAAAATATTCGTAAATTTTTTTATTTTTTTGTTCTGCGAACCAGCCAGCGAATCGAACTTCTGCCAAACAAACTTGGGGTCGTAGGCCACTCCTTTGATGTGTTACACTCCTCTGTAAGGTGAGGGGGTATACAGTATTATCAGAGCTATTTATCCTATGGATGGGAATTATTGGAGGGAGAGAGGTATCATCAGTGTGGAACACGGTTGCCAGTTCTTCAGGGTTTCCCCCTAGATTTAGCGATATTTTATACCCTCCACCATAGGATGGTGGGATTTTGTCACTCCGTTTGTAACACCTCTAAATTTTTATCCGAGACCCCATAAAGTATGTATACGAGAAGATTTAGCCATGTCCGTCTGTTATAATCACGCTACAGTCCGTAATAAAAGAGCTGGGTTGATAAAATTTGGTAGAAATATTTCTTATAGTTGCAGGTACTTTGGGATGGCAAATGGACCATATCGGTCAATGTTTTGATATAGCTCCCCTATAGAGGTCGCTCCGAAATACGAGGTTTGAGCCATAGATACCACATTTTTAAAGCAATTCAGCAAAAACTTTGCATTTTGAATTCTATTTTGACAAGAATTCATCACGGCAAAAATTTTACAAATCGGTTCATATTTTGTTATAGTCACCCTATAGAGGTCGCTCCAAAATATACGTATTTAAGCCATAAATACCATATTTTCTAAGCATTTTAACTGAATCTTTGCAGTTTGTATTTAATTAAGACAAGAATTCATCGCAGTAACATTTTTTTTAAATCGGTTCATATTTTGTTATAGTCCACCTATAGATGTCGCTCCCAAAAAGGCTTATTTAAGCCATAAACACCACATTTTCTAAGAAATTCAGACGAAACTTTGCAGTTTATATTCTATTTTGGCAAGAATTCATCTCAATAAAATGTATACAAATAACATTTTATTTTGTTGTAGTCCCCGTGTAGATGTAGCTCTCAATAATGCTATTTTAAGCCATAAATATCACATTTTTCAGGTGAAGAGTTTGGCTAAAGGATTTGCGGCCTAAAATTTTGCTAAAAATTTCAGCGTTCGTTTTTTTATAATTTGCTTAAACAAAAAGGATCGTATCATGATTAGACCATATCCAAAGTTTTTTCCAGTAATAAAATTGAATGCAATCTATCGTGAAGGGTATATAAGATTCGGCATGGCCGAACCTAAAGCTATTACTTGTTTGTTCTTGGCGGATTTTGGGGGAATATATAAAATTTTGTTTATCAAATCAAAATGAATCATATCAAATCAAATCAATATTTTACTTCAAATTATTTATATAAAAATTTCAAAGAATTTAGAGAGAAGATCCCATAAACTGGCAACCGTGGTGTGGAAATATATCGTCAGAGAGGCTTTTCGTGATAAGTAGTGTCATCAGAGTGATTTTTTATATACATACATAAATGGAAAAGTTTTATCAAAGAGAGAGAGAGAAATCTATCATTAGAGATGGAATTTATCACCAGATATACTTTTTGTGAGGATAAGAATCTTCAGGTGTTTTTTTCATGGAAAATGTTTCACCAGAAAAATTTTTCTTAGGAGAAGTATGTATCATCAGCACAATTTCCTTAGAAAATGTGTCATCGGAGAGACATTTTCTTAGGAGAAGTATCATTAGCAGACTTTTCTTGAAAAATGTGTCAACAATAAGAAAATTCCATTAGTAAAATGTTTGCTGGGAAAAAGATTTTATTAGTAAGCTTTTTGCTAATAGACATTTTCTTAGAAGAAGTGTCGTTAGTAAGACTAATTCTTAGGAAAAGATTTTACACTGCCTAGTGAACCCCCACACACATACGCATCGCATAAATTTTCATCGTCAAGTGACAAAACAATGCCCTCGCAATTCCTGAGTTTGTATGCGTCAGTGTCAAAGAGTCAGAGAGTGAATGGAAGTGCAAAGATAGTGCACATTGTGTACATTACGTACGTTCGTAGGTACTTTGTTTGTGGTTTCATTTCACAGATCATTTCGCATAGCAAATACAAGCAAAAGATAAGAAAATGCAACTACATATACAACCACGCAAAACTAAATAAAAAACGGCTTTAAATGCAACATAAATGCATTTATTTATCTACATTTGTATGATCTGCGAGTGTGTGAGTTTAGAGGGGGACGGGGCAACTAGACTATAATACAAGTAGAAGTGCAGTGCAGGGGCATTATGTGTTTTGTTTCTTCTTGACACTCTCTGGCATTCATTTAAACGAGGCACAAACACATCGGGCTCTGGCATACACACATCAGTAGACACACCGGCAAATGAATGCATACAAGTATTAGTGCTTATGCTAAACCATATCTGCAATGAGTTGGAAAAAATGAAAACGACCGAGAGGGGAAATGAAATTACCCTCTTTAAAACCAATGTTTGATGGGGATTTTTTTGCGATGATGGGAGATGGCCATGGGGAAAACGTAAATGTTTGGTATGATTTTTACATATTAACGCTATGGCGCCATTTTAAACTGTATTACTCATACACATGAACCAGTGAGATATTCACTTTGCTAGCAAATCATAGGATTCAATTGAAAAGTGAGGTCGTTATTGGGGTAGGATATGGCAGATTAGATATTAATAAATATATATTTCTCTGTCTATACTTTTCTCACTGATGAAACTTTTTCTATGAAAAAGTCTCACTGATGAAACTTTTTCCAAGAAAAAGTCTCACTGATGAAACTTTTTCCAAGAAAAAGTCTCACTGATGCAACTTTTTCCAAGAAAAAGTCTCACTGATGAATCTTTTTCTATGAAAAAGTCTCACTGATGAAACTTTTTTTATGAAAAAGCCTCACTGATGAAACTTTTTCTATGAAAAAGCCTCACTGATGAAACTTTTTCTAAGAAAAAGTCTCACTGATGAAATTTTTCTATGAAAATGTCTCACTGATGAAACTTTTTCTATGAAAAAGTCTCACTGACGAAACTTTTTCTATGAAAAAGTTCCACTGATGAAACTTCTTCTAAGAAAAAGTCTCACTGATGAAGCACTATGAAAAAGTCTCACTGATGAATCTGTTTCTAAGAAAAAGTCTCACTGATGAAACTTTTTTTAAGAAAAAGTCTCACTGATGAAACTTTTTCTATGAAAAAGTCTCACTGATGAAACTTTTTCTATGAAAAAGTCTCACTGATGAAACTTTTTCTATGAAAAAGTCTCACTGATGAAACTTTTTCTATGAAAAAGTCTCACTGATGAAACTTTTTCTATGAAAAAGTCTCACTGATGAATCTGTTTCTAAGAAAAAGTCTCACTGATGAAACTTTTTTTAAGAAAAAGTCTCACTGATGAAACTTTTTCTATGAAAAAGTCTCACTGATGAAACTTTTTCTATGAAAAAGTCTCACTGATGAAACTTTTTCTATGAAAAAGTCTCACTGATGAAACTTTTTCTATGAAAAAGTCTCACTGATGAATCTTTTTCTATGAAAAAGTCTCACTGATGAAACTTTTTCTATGAAAAAGTCTCACTGATGAAATTTTTCTATGAAAAAGTCTCACCGATGAAATTTTTCTATGAAAAAGTCTCACTGATGAAACTTTTTCTATGAAAAAGTCTCACTGATGAAACTTTTTCTATGAAAAAGTCTCAATGATGAAACTTTTTCTATGAAAAAGTCTCACTGATGAAACTTTTTCTATGAAAAAGTCTCACTGATGAAACTTTTTCTATGAAAAAGTCTCACTGATGAAACTTTTTCTAAGAAAAAGTCTCACTGATGAAACTTTTTCTATGAAAAAGTCTCACTGATGAAACTTTTTCTATGAAAAAGTCTCACTGATGAAACTTTTTTTATGAAAAAGCCTCACTGATGAAACTTTTTCTATGAAAAAGCCTCACTGATGAAAGTTTTTCTAAGAAAAAGTCTCACTGATGAAATTTTTCTATGAAAATGTCTCACTGATGAAACTTTTGCTATGAAAAAGTCTCACTGACGAAACTTTTTCTATGAAAAAGTTCCACTGATGAAACTTCTTCTAAGAAAAAGTCTCACTGATGAAGCACTATGAAAAAGTCTCACTGATGAATCTGTTTCTAAGAAAAAGTCTCACTGATGAAACTTTTTTTAAGAAAAAGTCTCACTGATGAAACTTTTTCTATGAAAAAGTCTCACTGATGAAACTTTTTCTATGAAAAAGTCTCACTGATGAAACTTTTTCTATGAAAAAGTCTCACTGATGAAACTTTTTCTATGAAAAAGTCTCACTGATGAAACTTTTTCTATGAAAAAGTCTCACTGATGAAACTTTTTCTATGAAAAAGTCTCACTGATGAATCTGCTTCTAAGAAAAAGTCTCACTGATGAAACTTTTTTTAAGAAAAAGTCTCACTGATGAAACTTTTTCTATGAAAAAGTCTCACTGATAAAACTTTTTCTATGAAAAAGTCTCACTGATGAAACTTTTTCTATGAAAAAGTCTCACTGATGAAACTTTTTCTATGAAAAAGTCTCACTGATGAAACTTTTTCTATGAAAAAGTCTCACTGATGAAACTTTTTCTATGAAAAAGTCTCACTGATGAAACTTTTTCTATGAAAAAGTCTCACTGATGAAACATTTTCTATGAAAAAGTCTCACTGATGAAATTTTTCTATGAAAAAGTCTCACTGATGAAATTTTTCTATGAAAAAGTCTCACCGATGAAATTTTTCTATGAAAAAGTCTCACTGATGAAACTTTTTCTATGAAAAAGTCTCACTGATGAAACTTTTTCTATGAAAAAGTCTCACTGATGAAACTTTTTCTATGAAAAAGTCTCACTGATGAAACTTTTTCTAAGAAAAAGTCTCACTGATGAAACTTTTTCTAAGAAAAAGTCTCACTGATGAAACTTTTTCTATGAAAAAGTCTCACTGATGAAACTTTTTCTATGAAAAAGTCTCACTGATGAAACTTTTTCTATGAAAAAGTCTCACTGATGAAATTTTTCTATGAAAAAGCCTTACTGATGAAATTTTTCTATGAAAAAGTCTCACTGATGAAACTTTTTTTATGAAAAAGTCTCACTGATGAAACTTTTTCCATGATAAAGTCTCACTGATGAAACTTTTTCTATGAAAAAGTCTCAATGATGAAACTTTTTCTATGAAAAATTCTCACTGATGAAACTTTTTCTATGAAAAAGTCTCAATGATGAAACTTTTTCTATGAAAAAGTCTCAATGATGAAACTTTTTCTATGAAAAAGTCTCAATGATGAAACTTTTTCTATGAAAAAGTCTCAATGATGAAACTTTTTCTATGAAAAAGTCTCACTGATGAAACTTTTTCTATGAAAAAGTCTCACTGATGAAACTTTTTCTAAGAAAAAGTCTCACTGATGCAACTTTTTCTAAGAAAAAGTCTCAATGATGCAACTTTTTCTAAGAAAAAGTCTCACTGATGAAACTTTTTCTAAGAAAAAGTCTCACTGATGAAACTTTTTGTTAGAAAAAGTATTCTTTTTCTTATGCAAAAGTCGTGCAATGATACATTTTCTTAAGAAGAAATTGTACAGATACTTTTTATAAGGAAAAGTCGTACAGTGATACTTTTAGTAAGGAAAAGTTGTGCAGTGATACATTTTGCTATGAAAAATATCGCTTATGATATATTTTATAAGGAAGAAACTTTCTTACGATTCTTTCATAAGGAAAATTCGCGCTGATGGTGCTTTTTTTTAAAGAAAAAAGTTTCTTGGAATAGACAGAAAGTAAATGGAACATATGGTCTCAAACCAAATAAATTCTGACTGAATAACAAAAGCACAGACCAACAATAAATAACAACAACACATACAAACACATGAGGTACGATGACGTCGGCATTAGCCGTTGACAAAACTACATTTGTTTTCGTGGTTCGCGATGCGAACCCAAGCAAAAAACAAAAATGTATTGGTATGAGAGTTTTAGTATGTTGACTTAGTTCGGCAAAATACGGGTTTGGTTAGCAGTTCTTGTTAAATTCAATTTACTGCTTCCTCAAGTATTTCAGCTGATTTAAGTTAAAGACATACACTATTGCTACTGAATTCTGAAGATGATAGAGTGGTGTCTATCGAAACTGCAGTCAATTCTACCAAGCAATTAAAACTCTCTACCAATTTTTGTATTTGTTTCTATTACTTTCTTGGAATAGACAGAAAGTAAATGGAACATATGGTCTCAAACCAAATTAATTCTGACTGAATGAAAAAAGTTTCTGCTGTGATACTTATTCTAAGAAAAAGTCTTACCGTTAATACTATTCCTAAGCAATAGTCTCAGCTACAAAATAAATTTCACTTTCCACTGAGTGGGAGAGTGTTTACTTGCCACTACCATTATTGTTAGTCTCGTTCGCACTTGGCTTTACTCGATGACAGTTTTTGAAAAAAAAAATTGAGAAAACACATATAGACTAGCAAAAAAGTGTTTTCCTGAAATTTACGCTCCCCATATGAAGTTTTTTTCGCACAGTTACTGTCAGTTTTACTTTAGTGTCACCAAATGATAAACTATGGGTGGAGTATATGAATGACACATGGGCTGGGAGGAGGACGTGCAATGGAGTGTGCATGGGAGGGCCGCAGTTAAGCTGCAGAGTGTGCAAACAGGATACATGGCATCATGACCATCCCTTTAAAGATTCTGGCAGTAGTATGTATGCTGTGCTGATGATGACTTTTGAAAGTTGTGCCATAAGTCTATGCGAGTATATTCCTGTACTCCCCTCATCACCTCATATGTATACATAGAAGATGACATTTTTTGCTAGAACTGCTTTTACACGTTAATGGATTTTTAAATTGTTAGATATGACTGAAAATGTTGACTTGATTCTATTTTCTGTTGCCTTATTTTATTGACGTTACTTTGGATAGGTGTTTATTTTTGGAATAGGACAAAACCCCCCTTGGGGGTTGATAGTTTCAGGCTATATGTGGAATTGCAATTTCAACACTATTTTTGGTAAGCAAATTATTTACAAAATTTACTTTGGCAACCTGAAAAGGATTTATGGCTTTGGCAAAACCAATATGCTTCAAGAAAAGCTTGAAACAACTTTTTGTTGGGGTAAAATGGCTTTGTGCATACACATCTGGTCTTAATATTAAAAAACACCTAAAACACCACCGTTTGGCCTGGAAGACCCCCAAAACTCAGCGTGTAATGTTTGCTTGCATATTTAGGTATCCTTTAATTTAAGTCATTTATTTCTTTAATTCTTATTTTCTATCTTTATGTCCTTAAGCTTAAGAACTTTTGGTCCTCTTGCTGCTGCAATTGTGTTGGAATTTACTTCATTTCTTATGCAAAATGTGAACTGTGCCGGAAACAGTTAATGTTCCGTAATCCTTTTCGAGAGCAGGCATCCGTTTTACTAACATTTCACTGGGAACTTTTTGTCGAGTTCTCCGCTATCAGCAATGCAAATTGGTTTTTTGCGACAAAATGAAAACAGGACATATACTGGGAGTTTTATTAAACAGGTCAGCGGGACATTCTATACACGACTGGCTTGAATTCAATATAGACCCACTAAAAAAATAGATAATAGGAAGGATTTTTCTTCACAGGATTATAGTGTTGTAGTGTCATCAGGAAAACTAACTATTTTAGAAAAGGAGATAAAAAGAAAGTTCCAACAAGAAAGAGTCGTTGTTGACAATCTGCGGAGGTTGTTGTAGCAGCTTGGAGACGCTGAGTTGATAATCCTTAAGTCTATTTTCTATTATAGACTTCGTTCCGGCATATATTCGATTATCGCGGGAACATTATGTTGTTTCATCTACTCAATGTTGTCCGGCTGCAAATCAACATTCGTCTGTTAATTTCAGGGAATGGATGTTATTTGAGTGTTACCCTTTCTATTCTCCACTAGAAGCGCTGCATTTCTGTTAATAGTTTTCATGGTGTTATGTCTATTTTTAGATTCCCTGTTGACTTGTGTGATCCGATGTTGATGTAGTGGTAGTGCGACCGGTGAGTTATTTTTAGCTGCAGAAACTCGAATTATAATGAAAACATGAAATGTTGATGTTATATTTTTTGGGAATTGAACCCAGCACCTTCGGGATCCAAGTGTAATGCACTAACCACTGAGCTACCGAAGGTCACCACATCTGCAGTGGTTATGTGGTTTGGCGGCGTCTCTCAAATCTGTTGTTTGTTATTCATTCAGTGATGCCAAATCATCCTATCAATCTACAGACTTATAGCAGATCCCAAAAAATCAAGTTAGTTCTCTTCAGCAGAAGGTTCAAACTACCAGCTGTAGAATGTGCAGGGCCTCTCAGACGTTTTGGCTCTGCGGGTCCCTTGAAACGCTAAACGTTGATTATGCCCTCAAATCGTTTTCAAAAATCCTTCACTTCCGATAGAGTTCTTTAAAAACTTAAATAGGTTAGGTTAGGTTAGGTAAGGGTGGCAGTCATATTTTTTGTACCAGCTCACATAGACCAGTTTAGGTCTCTAGGGGTACCACGGGCTAAAATGCCCTTCATCGAAACCAACCTGTTTGATATACAAATGTATCGATAGCACGAATATTGGTACTGGAAAGATCTGTTAGGCTGCCTGGAAAGGCCGACCCCAGTATTTCCTGTCTCAAAGCGAGACAGTCGCATAGCAAGTGTTCAGCTTCTGCAGAAGTCATTGGAGTCAATACCCAATCGTTTGTCGTGTTAGCCGATCACGCAGTGTCCCGTCAGAACTGTTACTAACGTAGACAATCTTTGCCTCTCTAGTGCGAGGAGATATTTTGATCTTCTCAGGTCATACCTTGACCAGATTTGTCTAGCACCCTGCAGGTGCCGATTTCTGTCCATCTTTCGTTGAACTGCCTGAATATTGGTACTGGAAAGATCTGTTAGGCTGCCTGGAAAGGCCGACCCCAGTATTTCCTGTCTCAAAGCGAGACAGTCGCATAGCAAGTGTTCAGCTTCTGCAGAAGTCATTGGAGTCAATACCCAATCGTTTGTCGTGTTAGCCGATCACGCAGTGTCCCGTCAGAACTGTTACTAACGTAGACAATCTTTGCCCCTCTAGTGCGAGGAGATATTTTGATCTTCTCAGGTCATACCTTGACCAGATTTGTCTAGCACCCTGCAGGTGCCGATTTCTGTCCATCTTTCGTTGGACTGCCTGATTGCCTCTTGCCGAAACCAAAGCTTGCACGTGAATAGTGGCGTCCCGTCAGAACTGATACTAACGTTGACAATATTTTCTTATCTAGTGCGTGGAGATATTTTGACCTTCTCAGGTCATACCTTGACCAGATTTGTCTAGCCACCTTGCAGGAGCCAATTTCTGTCCATCTTTCGTTGGACTGCCTGATTGCCTCTTGCCTAAGCCAAAGCTTGCAGGTGGATAGTGGCGCACCAATATATGCAAATTCTTCGAGAATTTGTAATGTCGTCCCTTTCCTAGCAAGTTCATATGCTTTGCAGTTTCCCGGGACATCCCTATGCCCAGGCATCCATAAGAGGTGTATACTAAACTGCTCAGCCATCTCGTTAAGAGATCTGCGACAGTCGAGGTCTGTTTGTGAATTTAGAGATGTGGCCCCCGGAGAATTGATGGCAGCCTGGCTATCCGAGTAAATGACAACGCCAGTGTTGGTTACTATGTTGCGACTCAGCCACTTGGCGACTTCCCATATTGCCATTATTTCGGCTTGATAGACACTGCAGGTATCTGGTAGTCTGTGAGCTATATCCAAAATAAGCTGAGCACAGTGTACTCCGAAGCCAACCTTTTCATCAAGCTTCGAACCATCTGTATAGAAATGGAGATTATTTCTATTACCTAATATTCTGCCAACGCATTCATCTCTGGCTAGAATCATAGTGATGTAGATCCTCTCGAAGGTGTACACAGTTTGTATATAGTTCACTCGGTCGGTTACCATGGCACAACACTTTGATATTCTCATGTGACCGTAGTTCTTGTACCTCCACATTGATAGGTAGTTTAATAGCCGCTCTGGTTGCAACTTCTCTCGCCACAATATTAATCGGCAGTATATGGAGTAGGGCCTGTAGAGACTCAGTCACTGTAGTCCTTAAGGTTCTGCTTATGCTCAGGCAGGCAGTTATTTGAACCTTTGATAGTAGGTTGGTTATGGTTAGTTTGCCAGTTGCCGTCCACCATACCACAATGCCGTATAACAGTATAGGACGAACTACTGCTATGTATATCCAATGTACTATTTTAGGAGAGAGGCCCGCCGCGACCCTACAGCCTTTTAGTAGGAACATAAGGCGACGTTGGCCTTCCTTACACGTTCCAATACGTTAAATCTAAATAACTGTTTCCTATCTAGAATTATTCCTAAAAATTTGGCACTTTCAGAAAAGACTAGATCTGTTCCATTTATTCGTGGTGGAGGGTCCACATGTGGGACATTGTTCATCCTAGTAAAGATAAACAATTCTGTCCTGTTTGGGTTAACGCCCAAACCGCTGCTTCCAGCCCATCTAGCCAACTTGTTCAGAGCCACCTGCAGGATGTCTCTGAGGACGTTTTCGAATTTGCCACTCACTTCGATTGCAGCCAAAACGTTCTAAATCTAGCAAGATTTCATTCACTGCTAGGTTCCATATTAGTGGAGACAGTACTGCTCCTTGTGGGGTCCCTCTGTTTACAAACCTTGTTAGAGTTGTGGACCCAAGACATGCTGTTATGCGTCTTCTGTTGAACAGACTTTGAATTAGTCTAATCAAACTAGAGTTGTCTTTTAGATGTGACAGTGCCACAATTTCTGCATCTGAGTGAATGTTGTTAAAAGCCCCTACAATGTTAAGAAATGCCACCATGGTGAATTCCTCGAAATGCAGGGACGATTCGAAAGTGCTCACAAGTTCGTGCAAGGCTGATTCTGTAGACCTCCCCTTATTACAGCTTGTTGTATGTCTTTTTCCTAGCCGTTAGCTCAGAAGTCCACCATTGAGGTATAGGAGTGGCCTAAGAGACTCCAAGTATATATGGCGGGAATTCCATTTTAGCAATGTCCTTCAGCCTGTCCGTCTGGTTTGTGCGCACGATAACTTTCGACGGGGTTAACTTACAATTTGGTATGTGTCAATAGTTTTTTCTACCTTAGGCCAACAAGCTCAATGATTAACGATGTTGGTCTGCTCCTTCGAGTACCTCCCCCACGAAGGGTCAACATTTAGAGAAATATTGATTATCTCATAAACTCGAAACGGACCAAAGACCTGTTGTCGTTCTCGAGAAACGACGTTTCACATATCATGTCTGCCGTGACGGGTCATGAAATGTTGCAGACATCACTGACTATACTCTGTCCGAGTTACTCTTTGACAAGAAATACGAGGACGGTCCCAACGGTTAGTCGACCTAACAAAGAAAACACAACAAATTTGGGAACATTTTTCATTATTTCTCAACATAATCTCCTTTTAGTCCGATACATTTTATTCAGCGATTTTCCATAGCATCGATACCCTGGTTATAGTAAAAACAATCGCAACCTCCATCTACCTCCATTGCTGCCAAATCTTTTTCTGCGAAGCCATTTTTTCAAGTTTGGAAATCTGGCGAATACGCCATTGAAGCTACATCTGGCGAATAAGTTGCATGCTGAAGCAATTCTAACTTTTATTCATTAATTTTGGCCATCGCAATAGTGGATGTGTGAACTGGTGCATTGTCTTAATTGTGAGCAAACGTGGCACCCATTTTGCGCACAGCTTTCTCATCATCATAATTCCATTTTTGAAATGCCTATGACTTTAGCTAGCTCACGAACCTTCAACCGACGGTCATCCAATACCATTTTGTGGATTTTTTATACTCTCCACCATAGGATGGGGGATATTCATTTTGTGACTCCGTTTGTAACACCTCTAAATATTGATCTGAGACCCCATAAAGTATATATATTCTTAATCGTCGTAAAATTCTAAGTCTGTCCGTCCGTCTGTGGTAATCACGCTACAGTCCGCAATAATAGAGCTAGGTTTATCAAATTTGGTACAAATACTTCTTATAGTTGCAGGTTGTTTGGGATTGCAAATGGGCCATATCGGTCCATATTTAGATATAGCTCCCATATATAGCATCTAACTTGTTGTTCCTACTGTTCTCATCTACTATATTTTTTTTTGTGTTTATCGGTGTTATTTTCTTTAGGTTAGAATTATTTTGTGAGGTCACATGCTATCCATGGTGGAGGGTATATAAGATTCGGCATGGCCGAACTTAACGCTTTTACTTGTTTTAACTATTTCTGAAACGTTTGAAACATATGTATACCTATTCAACATTTTGGAAAGGCATTTTTATTAATAGGAATCTTCACTAAGCCTCAATAATTTCTAAAAATACGAGTATTGTTATGGATATGTCCTGGACTGGTTGGTATCTTGGCTATACAACAACTTTAGGCTTAGACAAATAGAAAATGTTGGAATGATATTCTACTATCCTTAGATTTTTGACTAACACTATGATTTTTTTTCAATTTTAAGTCTCTTTTAATTATTTTCGATCTTTTTGGCTTTGATTTAAGTAGATTTTATATGTTGAAAATTATTTCCTTCTTTAATTTTAGTGTTCCGACAGCAGCTTCCTCATTTTTTCTTAAACTTAAATACCTTTTTAATATTTTTTCTTGTTTTTGCCAGTGTTTGATATATTTTTTTGCTTTTGTTTATTTATTTATCTCTTTCATATATTGTTTTATTTTGTTTTATGTTTTCAATTAAAGACATTTTGTACCGACAGAATATGGTTATGCATAAATCTCTGAATCTATGGCGTCTCGTACCAATTTTATTTAATCGAGGTGTGATAAAGGTCTTGACAGACTTAATCTGTGCCAAATCCTTTGGTGGAAGACAGCTTTAGAAAGAAAATGAAAAAAGAATTGAGGAAATTATTTTGCATCTGCTAACAACTGAAACGGAGAAATTAATCCGCAATGATTTTCTCTAAAAGACAACAATCTGAATAACTTTTTCTAAAAATCTATTAAAGACTACCCGGAAAATTTCTTCTTTGTGGGGACATCATTCAAATACCATTCATTAAAAGGAAAGCTATTGCAAAAACCTACAGTGTTTTTCCGAAATAAAAAAAACGGAAAATCGTTCAACAGCCGGACAACAGGAGAGCGGCAATCCAAATAAACATGTGACAATGGCGAAAACAAAGGTGGTTGCACTGCTGCCATTGATAGGTTTCCAGTTTCCGTTTTCATCGTTTAATTGTTTATTTGTTATTTCGTCCACTTTCCTAATCTTAAATGTCATCTAAAGCCTTAACCAAGTTTTGGGGGAACATTTGCTGCTTTTTCCTGTTAACACTATTTAAGATTAAAACCAAAGAAGATAAAATCCACACTTCCACCTCCCCCCACCAAAAAACATACCGGAAGTAAACTGTATTGCAATTTTTAAAGATTTCTCGCAAATTGATAACAATGCTAACTGAAAGGATACTCTTAATTTGATAATAAGGACTGGACCAGACAGTTGGGTCTTTTTTTTGTTTGTAATCAAAACAATTTGAGAGTATGAGGAACAAAAATTTAAAACTTTGGACTGCATGTAGTCGGAAAAGGGGAGCCAGAGATTGGCATGAGGAAAAATATTTTTAAAATCTATGAAAAGCTGTAAAAATCAAGGTAATCATAGACCACATTTCCCTAACGAAAAGTTGTCAGAGACCACCTTTTCCTAAGAAAAAGTTGGCGGAGACCACATTTTCCTTAGGAAAAGTTGTAGGACACCACATTTTCTAGAGAAAAGTTGAAAGACACCACCTTTTCCTAAGGGAAAGTTGATAGAGACAACCTTTTCCTAAGGAAAAGTTGCCAGAGACCACCTTTTCCTAAGAAAAAGTTGCCAGAGACCACCTTTTCCTAAGGAAAAGTTGCCAGAGACCAGATTTTCCTAAGGAAAAGTTGTCAGAGACCAGATTTAAGTTGTCAGAGACAACCTCTTCTTAAGAAAAAGTTGTCAGAGGCAATCTTTCTTAAGGAAAAGTTGTCAGAGACAACCTTTTCTTTAGGAAAAGTTGTCCGAGACAACCTTTTCTTAAGGAAAAGTTGTCCGAGACAACCTTTTTATAAGGAAGAGTTGTCCGAGACAACCTTTTCTTAAGGAAAAGTTGTCCGAGACAACCTTTTCTTAAGGAAAAGTTGTCCGAGACAACCTTTTCTTAAGGAAAAGTTGTCCGAGACAACCTTTTCTTAAGGAAAAGTTGTCCGAGACAACCTTTTCTTAAGGAAAAGTTGTCCGAGACAACCTTTTCTTAAGGAAAAGTTGTCCGAGACAACCTTTTCTTAAGAAGTTGTCAGAGACAACCTTTTCTTAAAGACAACATTTTCTTTAGGAAAAGTTGTTGTCAGAGACAACCTTTTCTTTAGGAAAAGTTGTTGTCAGAGACAACCTTTTCTTAAGGAAAAGTTGTCAGAGACAACTTTTTCTTAAGGAAAAGTTGTCAGAGACTACCTTTTCTTAAGGAAAAGTTGTCAGAGACTACTTTATCTTAAGGAAAAGTTGTCAGAGACAACCTTTTCTTAAGGAAAAGTTGTCGGAGACCACATTTTCCTAAGGAAAAGCTGTCAGAGACAACCTTTTCTTAAGGAAAAGTTGTCAGAGACAACCTTTTTTTAAGGAAAAGTTGTCAGAGACAACCTTTTCTTAAGGAAAAGTTGTCAGAGACAACCTTTTCTTAAGGAAAAGTTGTCAGAGACAACCTTTTCTTAAGGAAAAGTTGTCAGAGACAACCTTTTCTTAAGGAAAAGTTGTCAGAGACAACCTTTTCTTAAGGAAAAGTTGTCAGAGACAACCTTTTCTTAAGGAAAAGTTGTCAGAGACAACCTTTTCTTAAGGAAAAGTTGTCAGAGACAACCTTTTCTTAAGGAAAAGTTGTCAGAGACAACCTTTTCTTAAGGAAAAGTTGTCAGAGACAACCTTTTCTTAAGGAAAAGTTGTCAGAGACAACCTTTTCTTAAGGAAAAGTTGTCAGAGACAACCTTTTCTTAAGGAAAAGTTGTCAGAGACAACCTTTTCTTAAGGAAAAGTTGTCAGAGACAACCTTTTCTTAAGGAAAAGTGACAACATTTTGTTTAAAGGAAAAGTTGTCAGAGACAACATTTTTCTTAAGGAAAAGTTGTCAGAGACAACCTTTTTCTTGTTGTCAGAGTTGTCAGAGACCACCTTTTGCTAAAGAAAAGTAGTCAGAGATCACCTATTTGCAAGGAAAACTTGTCAAAGATCACATTTTTCTAAGGAAAGTTGTAGGAGACCACATTTTCCTAAGGAAAAGTTGTCGGAGACCTCCTTTTCCTAAGGAAAAGTTGTCGGAGACCTCCTTTTCCTAAGGAAAAGTTGTCGGAGACCTCCTTTTTCTAAGGAAAAGTAGTCGGAGACCACCTTTTCCTAAGGAAAAGTTATCAGAGACCACATTTTCATGAAGAACAGTTGTCAGAGACCACATTTGCCTAAGGGAGAGTTGTAAGACACGACCTATTCCTAAAGAAAAGTTGTCAGAGATCACCTTTTCCCAAGGAAAAGTTGTCAGAGATCACCTTTTTCTAAGGAAAAGTTGTCGGAGACTACATTTTCCTACGGAAAAGTTGTCGCAGACCACTTTTTCCTAAAAATTGTCTTTAATCTAAGTATGGATTATCTTTATAATGATAAATACGTCTTTGCAGCAAAATCATTAAAACAAGATATTTACATACTTAAAATTAGGACAATTTACTTAATATTAATTAAATTTTCCTAATTGTAAGAGTTGTCCTTATTTCAAATTAATTAACAATACACTAAAAAAGACATCTTGAAACGTTCGATCCAAAGACTTCAAACAAGGACAGTCCATACTTAAAATTAGAACAATTTTCCTAATATTAAGTAAATTTTCTTTATTCTAAGCAAGAATTGATCCAATGATAAAGATTAAGATGTCTTAGGAACCAAATCTTTAAATAATTTAAAAAAAAATACAGTAATACATAAAATTGGGACAATTGCCTTAAAACGAATAGTAAGTAAATTGTCTAGGTATGGATTGTCCTAATTATAATAATCTTTAAAACAAATACATTTCATACTTAAAATTAAAACAATTTTCTTTAATATTATTATAAATTGTCCTAATCCTATGCATGAATAGTCCTCAGTATAAGATTAGCAAGTTTTTGGAACAAAATCTTTAAACAATCTTTAAAAAAGGATATTTTATACTTCAAAATAGGACAGCTTCCTTAATAATAACTAAATTTTATTATTTTTAGTATAAAATGTCTTTATTTTTTAAAATATTATCAATAATTAAAAGTTTACAAAAAAAAAGATCCATCATCCTTCAGCTTTCCCCCTTTTGGTCTCAATTTACAGTTTAATTGAAATTGCCCAAGCTTTAATTAAAATTGTCATCAACACTGCGCTGTGTTGCTCTGAGTTCTGAGGGTAAACCCGGGTGTTGTACATATATATATACATACATATGTATTGCGGCGAGTGAGCTCGAAATAAAATAATGAAATTTAATTTCTAAATTTCTTTCCATCCGAAATGGGGATTTTTTTGCGAATGTTATATTTTAATCAAATTTGTACGTTTAGAAACTATTCGTTGTCCGGTCTGGCTGTGCACACACACACACACACTGGCAAAACTCCGCATCAACAGCAAAGGCAGCGAGAGGGCTGTGGTCACTGTTGCTGTAAAATTGACTAACTCCAATTTTTGAACAAAGAAAAATTTAAATATTCTTTTTTTTTAGTTTTTGATTTTTGTACGAATGTTGTGTACATAATTTTTGGAAAGAAAATGCAATTTTGTAGATTGTATTTTGAGCTTCAATATTTTTCTAAAAGTGGACTTAGTCTTTATTTTCTTTTCTCTTACATCAGCTGCTTAGATTTATTAGTGTCTAGTTTGAATAAAGAACGAGCAGCCATGTTTATTGAAAATAACAATTATCACAAATTAACCCAGAGCCAGAGGCAAAGCAGAGTGATAGGTGGGGTAACAATTTGTCAGAGGTTAGAGACCACCTTCTTCTAAAGAAAAGACGTCAGAGACAACCTTTTCTGAAGGAAAAGTTGTCAGAGACAACCTTTTCTGAAGGAAAAGTTGTCAGAGACAACCTTTTCTGAAGGAAAAGTTGTCAGAGACAACCTTTTCTTAAGGAAAAGTTGTCAGAGACAACCTTTTCTTAAGGAAAAGTTGTCAGAGACAACCTTTTCTTAAGGAAAAGTTGTCAGAGACAACCTTTTCTTAAGGTAAAGTTGTCAGAGACAACCTTTTCTTAAGGAAAAGTTGTCAGAGACAACCTTTTCTTAAGGAAAAGTTGTCAGAGACAACCTTTTCTTAAGGAAAAGTTGTCAGAGACAACCATTTCTTAAGGAAAAGTTGTCAGAGACAACCTTTTCTTAAGGAAAAGTTGTCAGAGACAACCTTTTCTTAAGGAAAAGTTGTCAGAGACAACCTTTTCTTAAGGAAAAGTTGTCAGAGACAACCTTTTCTTAAGGAAAAGTTGTCAGAGACAACCTTTTCTTAAGGAAAAGTTGTCAGAGACAACCTTTTCTTAAGGAAAAGTTGTCAGAGACAACCTTTTCTTAAAGAAAAGTTGTCAGAGACAACCTTTTCTTAAGGGAAAGTTGTCAGAGACAACCTTTTCTTAAGGGAAAGTTGTCAGAGACAACCTTTTCTTAAGGGAAAGTTGTCAGAGACAACCTTTTCTTAAGGGAAAGTTGTCAGAGACAACCTTTTCTTAAGGAAAAGTTGACAGAGACAAGCTTTTCTTAGTTAGTTGTCAGAGACAACCTTTTCCTTAGGAAAAGATGTCAGAGACAACCTTTTCTGAAGGAAAAGTTGTCAGAGACAACCTTTTCTTAAGGAAAAGTTGTCAGAGACAACCTTTTCTTAAGGAAAAGTTGTCAGAGACAACCTTTTCTTAAGGTAAAGTTGTCAGAGACAACCTTTTCTTAAGGTAAAGTTGTCAGAGACAACCTTTTCTTAAGGAAAAGTTGTCAGAGACAACCTTTTCTTAAGGAAAAGTTGTCAGAGACAACCTTTTCTTAAGGAAAAGTTGTCAGAGACAACCTTTTCTTAAGGAAAAGTTGTCAGAGACAACCATTTCTTAAGGAAAAGTTGTCAGAGACAACCTTTTCTTAAGGAAAAGTTGTCAGAGACAACCTTTTCTTAAGGAAAAGTTGTCAGAGACAACCTTTTCTTAAGGAAAAGTTGTCAGAGACAACCTTTTCTTAAGGAAAAGTTGTCAGAGACAACCTTTTCTTAAGGAAAAGTTGTCAGAAACAACCTTTTCTTAAGGAAAAGTTGTCAGAGACAACCTTTTCTTAAAGAAAAGTTGTCAGAGACAACCTTTTCTTAAGGGAAAGTTGTCAGAGACAACCTTTTCTTAAGGGAAAGTTGTCAGAGACAACCTTTTCTTAAGGGAAAGTTGTCAGAGACAACCTTTTCTTAAGGGAAAGTTGTCAGAGACAACCTTTTCTTAAGGGAAAGTTGTCAGAGACAACCTTTTCTTAAGGGAAAGTTGTCAGAGACAACCTTTTCTTAAGGAAAAGTTGACAGAGACAAGCTTTTCTTAAGGAAAAGTTGTCAGAGACAACCTTTTCCTTAGGAAAAGATGTCAGAGACTACCTTTTCTTAAGGAAAAGTTGTCAGAGACAACCTTTTCTTAAGGAAAAGTTGTCAGAGACAACCTTTTCTTAAGGAAAAGTTGTCAGAGACAACCTTTTCTTAAGGAAAAGTTGTCAGAGACAACCTTTTCTTAAGGAAAAGTTGTCAGGGACAACCTTTTCCTAAGGAAAAGTTGTCAGGGACAACCTTTTCTTAAGGAAAAGTTGTCAGGGACAACCTTTTCTTAAGGAAAAGTTGTCAGGGACAACCATTTCTTAAGGAAAAGTTGTCAGAAACCACCGTTTCCTAAAGAAAAGTTGTTAGAGATCACCTTTTTCTTAGGAAAAGATGTCAGAGACCACCTTTTCTTAAGGAAAAGTTGTCAGAGACAACCTTTTCTTAAGGAAATCTGTCAGAGACAACCTTTTCTTAAGGAAAAGCTGTCAGAGACAACCTTTTCTTAAAGGAAAGTTGTCAGAGACAACCTTTTCTTAAGGAAAAGTTGTCAGGGACAACCTTTTCTTAAGGAAAAGTTGTCAGGGACAACCTTTTCTTAAGGAAAAGTTGTCAGGGACAACCATTTCTTAAGAAAAAGTTGTCAGAAACCACCTTTTCCTAAAGAAAAGTTGTTAGAGATCACCTTTTCCTAAGGAAAAGTTGTAAGAGACCACCTTTTCCTAAGGAAAAGATGTCAGAGACTACCTTTTCATAAGGAAAAGTAGTCAGAGACACACTTTATCTTAGTAAAAGTAGTCAGAGACCACCATTTCGTAAGGAAAAGTTGTTAGAGATCACCTTTTCCTAAGGAAAAGTGGTCAGAGATCAACTTTCTTAAGAAAAGTTGTCAGAGACCACCTTTTTCTAAGGGAAATTTTTCAGAGGCCACCTTTCCTAAGAGAAGGTTGTCAGAGATCAACATTTTTTATGAAAAGTTGTCAGAGACCACCTTTGCCTAAGGAAAAGTTGTCAGAGACAACCTTTTCTTAAGGAAAAGTTGTCAGAGACAACCTTTTCTTAAGGAAAAGTTGTCAGAGACAACCTTTTCTTAAGAAAAAGTTGTCAGGGACAACCTTTTCTTAAGGAAAAGTTGTCAGGGACAACCTTTTCTTAAGGAAAAGTTGTCAGGGACAACCATTTCTTAAGGAAAAGTTGTCAGAAACCACCGTTTCCTAAAGAAAAGTTGTTAGAGATCACCTTTTTCTTAGGAAAAGATGTCAGAGACTACCTTTTCTTAAGGAAAAGTTGTCAGAGACAACCTTTTCTTAAGGAAATCTGTCAGAGACAACATTTTCTTAAGGAAAAGCTGTCAGAGACAACCTTTTCTTAAAGGGAAGTTGTCAGAGACAACCTTTTCTTAAGGAAAAGTTGTCAGGGACAACCTTTTCTTAAGGAAAAGTTGTCAGGGACAACCATTTCTTAAGAAAAAGTTGTCAGAAACCACCTTTTCCTAAAGAAAAGTTGTTAGAGATCACCTTTTCCTAAGGAAAAGTTGTAAGAGACCACCTTTTCCTAAGGAAAAGATGTCAGAGACTACCTTTTCATAAGGAAAAGTAGTCAGAGACACACTTTATCTTAGTAAAAGTAGTCAGAGACCACCATTTCGTAAGGAAAAGTTGTTAGAGATCACCTTTTCCTAAGGAAAAGTGGTCAGAGATCAACTTTCTTAAGAAAAGTTGTCAGAGACCACCTTTTTCTAAGGGAAATTTTTCAGAGGCCACCTTTCCTAAGAGAAGGTTGTCAGAGATCAACATTTTTTATGAAAAGTTGTCAGAGACCACCTTTGCCTAAGGAAAAGTTGCCAGAAACCACCTTTTCCTAAGGAAAAGTTGTCAGAGACCACCTTTTCCTATGGAATATAATCCAGTCCCTTTGATCCTCCCTATCATCCATCAAGACCATACCTCTCTGCTATAGTTGACATAGCTGACAATTGAAATACTGACCATTTGTCCGCCACCATGGCTAGTGGTGCAGCGAAAAAAAACAATGATTCTATCTTCCCCGAAAATATTCAGGACAATGGAATTACTAACCGAAAAATAGATGTAAAAAAAACAAAACTATTGTGAATAAAAACAAGAGGAGTGTGATAAACAAGGAATGCCGCATGAAAGCTATAAAAACGCAGAACACTACAGCAAAATTGTATATATGTAAGCAGAAGAACAAACATACGTTTACAACTCTCAACAATTTTTGTTTGGGAGACATATTGTCTGGCATCTAACCGTTATGATAGGGATTAACAACGTTATCAGCACTAGAGCCAGGCAAACACAGAAGTACACTTGGAAAAAATTGATGATAGCTGAGAGGAATGTTCATAACTTGATATCTTTTGGTAGATCTCACTAGCTGGACCTGCAGATGCTGTTCTTCCCTTTCGTTAGAATATGATTCCCTACAACAGGTAATCTGTACATTTTTGTGGAAAAAACTAATAATAGTTAAGAAGAATTTACATTTGGTCGGTTGTGCTGGGCGTTGAAACAGATGGGCTACGTTGTGAGGACCTGTTCCACACAATACAAGCCGGGCATCTATTTAGGATAGTGCAGTTAACTCATGACCAATAAGCGTTCAGCCTACTGCAGAATCCAAATCGTAGTATTTCGAGTTTCGAAATGTAGACATTAAACAGTATTGGGGAGATAACTCCACCCTGGGGGACATCTTGTTTTATTCTACAGGCCGCGACTTGCGATTCCCAAACTTCTGGGCGTTAGGCAGGCTGGAGGTCATTTTGTGTCGGAAGAGAAATGGTGTGGATGGAGCCACAAGAACCTTTCGCTCACTTGGTCGGGCCTGACATTACTCTAGACGAGCATATTGTGCGTATATGACCGACCTCAAGCGATGCAGATTTTTTGGTGATAATGAGAGACAAACAAACGTTAACAATAATTTTATAAACATTTAAATTTGATTTAAAGAAAAACATCCAAGCAAATAATTTTCTTTTCAGTGTATGTTATCCATAGTTGTGAAAAAGTTTACTGACACAAATTCTGCATGAATGTGCGTTATTTTCGTAATACTCTGACATATGTACATTCGTCAGGCACCGAACATACGTTTCTTACTCCCTTCTCAAAAAAACAAGAAAACCGCATGTGGTGCAAGGTGGCCAGTTGGCCAGCATATTGCGTGACTTCTCATCGCTCAAAGTGCAACAAATGCCAGAAAGCATTGAAACGAATTAACAGCAGGTCTTAAGTGGTTTGATTGGGCTAATGTGACTAATATCCCAATATTTTATCCAATATAAATTATCACACGAATAAAGTTCATCCTTTTCCTATAGAAAAGTTCATCCTGGATGACTTTTCCTATAGAAAAGTTCATCCTGGATGACTTTTCCTATAGAAGAGTTCATCCTGGATGACTTTCCCTATAAAAAAGTTCATCCTGGATGACTTTTCCTATCGAAAAGTTCATCCTGGATGACTTTTCCTATCGAAAAGTTCATCCTGGATGACTTTTCCTATCGAAAAGTTCATCCTGGATGAGTTTTCCTATCGAAAAGTTCATTCTGGATGACTATAGAAATGTTCATCCTGGATGACTTTTCCTATAGAAAAGTTCATCCTGGATGACTTTTCCTATAGAAGAGTTCATCCTGGATGACTTTCCCTATAAAAAAGTTCATCCTGGATGACTTTTCCTATCGAAAAGTTCATCCTGGATGACTTTTCCTATAGAAAAGTTCATCCTGGATGACTTTTCCTATAGAAAAGTTCATCCTGGATGACTTTTCCTATAGAAAAGTTCATCCTGGATGACTTTTCCTATAGAAAAGTTCATTCTGGATGACTTTTCCTATAGAAAAGTTCATTCTGGATGACTTTTTCTATAAAAAAGTTCATTCTGGATGACTTTTCTTATAGAAAAGTTCATCCTGGATGACTTTTCCTATAGCAAAGTTGATCCTGGATGACTTTTCCTATAGAAAAGTTCATCCTGGATGACTTTTCCTTGTAGAAAAGTTCATCCTGGATGACATTTCCTTGTAGAAAATTTCATCCTGGATGACATTTCCTATAGAAAATTTCATCCTGGATGAGATTTCCTATAGAAAAGTTCATCCTGGATGATTTTTCCTATGGAAAAGTTCATTCTGGATGACTTTTCCTATAGAAAAGTTGATCCTGGATGAATTTTCCTATAGAAAAGTTCATCCTGGATGAATTTTCCTATAGAAAAGTTCATCCTGGATGAATTTTCCTATAGAAAAGTTCATCCTGGATGACTTTTCCTATAGAAAAGTTCATCCTGGATGACTTTTCATCCTGGATGACTTTTCCTATAGAAAAGTTCATCCTAGATGACTATTCCTATAGAAAAGTTCATCCTGGATGACTATTCCTATAGAAAAGTTCATCCTGGATGACTTTTCCTATAGAAAAGTTCATCCTGGATGACTTTTCCTATAGAAAAGTTCATCCTGGATGACTATTCCTATAGAAAAGTTCATCCTGGATGACTTTTCCTATAGAAAAGTTCATCCTGGATGACTTTTCATCCTGGATGACTTTTCCTATAAAAAAGTTCATCCTGGATGACTTTTCCTATAGAAAAGTTCATCCTGGATGACTTTTCCTATAGAAAAGTTCATCCTGGATGACTTTTCCTATAGAAAAGTTCATCCTGGATGACTATCCCTATAGAAAAGTTCATCCTGGATGACTTTTCCTATAGAAAAGTTCATCCTGGATGACTTTTCCTATAGAAAAGTTCATCCTGGATGACTTTTCCTATAGAAAAGTTCATCCTGAATGACTTTTCCTATAGAAAAGTTCATCCTGGATGACTTTTCCTATAGAACAGTTCATCCTGGATGACTTTTCCTATAGAAAAGTTCATCCTGGATGACTTTTCCGATAGAAAAGTTCATCCTGGATGACTTTTCCTATAGAAAAGTTCATCCTGGATGACTTTTCCTATAGAAAAGTTTCCTATAGAAAACTTTATCCTGGATGACTTTGCCTATAGAAAACTTTATCCTGGATGACTTTTCCTATAGAAAACTTCATCCTGGATGACTTTTCCTATAGAAAACTTCATCCTGGATGACTTTTCCTATAGAAAAGTTCATCCTGGATGACTTTTCCTATAGAAAAGTTCATCCTGGATGACTTTTCCTATAGAAAAGTTCATCCTGGATGACTTTTCCTATAGAAAAGTTCATCCTGGATGACTTTTCCTATAGAAAAGTTCATCCTGGATGACTTTTCCTATAGAAAAGTTCATCCTGGATGACTTTTCCTATAGAAAAGTTCATCCTGGATGACTTTTCCTATAGAAAAGTTCATCCTGGATGACTTTTCCTATAGAAAAGTTCATCCTGGATGACCTTTCCTATAGAAAAGTTCATCCTGGATGACCTTTCCTATAGAAAAGTTCATCCTGGATGACTTTTCCTATAGAAAAGTTCATCCTGGATGACTTTTCCTATAGAAAAGTTCATCCTGGATGACTTTTCCTATAGAAAAGTTCATCCTGGATGACTTTTCCTATAGAAAAGTTCATCCTGGATGACTTTTCCTATAGAAAAGTTCATCCTGGATGACTTTTCTATAGGAAAGGTCATCCAGGATGAACTTTTCTATAGGAAAAGTCATCCAGGATAAAGTTTTCTATATTCTATAGAAAAGTTTATCCTGGATGGCTTTTCTTATAGAAAAGTTCATCCTGGATGGCTTTTCTTATAGAAAAGTTCATCCTGGATGGCTTTTCTTATAAAAAACTTTATATTGGGTGGATTTTCTTATATAAAAGTTCATCGTTGCTGACTTTTCCTATAGAAAAGTTCGTAGTTGATTTTTCTTCTGGAAAATTTAATGAGCAGTTTAATTTACCTTTAATGATATCTCCATTTTAAAGGAGTATTGCAGTAGCGAGTTATCGTTTAACATTTTACATATTTCGTCATTTAGTAAATCCATCGTTGACACACGAAATCGTCTTCTGGCTTTGGTCACCCTAGATCCTGTGGTCACTGCCCCTGTACTAACCGCTCTTGGTGGACATAGTTTATGGACTTTAATTAGTAGTGACAAGTGCTAAAGTGCAAACTGGAAAGAGAGTAGCATAAACGAAAAAATGTAACATTAGCAATTGTCTCATAAGTATGCATTTTTTCCTGGAGGATAAAATAGAATCTGGGGAGGAATTTGGGGGGTGAACAGAAATGAGGTGTGGATTTTCAGTCCACGCTTTGACGCCATCTATATGTCATGGCGTAACGGCGCCTCATCGTACTTGTACGGTCATGGTGAGATACGGCGTGACACAGTTTTCTGTTTTATATTGCCAAAAGTCGAGAGTCACTAAACTTTTCCTAATGAGCTGAACGTGCGGATAGTTTTTTCTATTCGAACTTTGAGGGGGAGTTCCAACAGTTGTTGATGACCTGTTCTGTTCGGTTTGTTTAGTTCATGTTGTTCCAAAGGACTTTTGTACTTTTGGTGTTTCAGTGTTGTGTTTGTTCTTATCAGCTTAATGGTGGGGAAGAGGACTATGAGTATGAGTATGAGGATGATGATGATGCTGCTTCTGTTGATTGTCCTGTCGATTTTTTCGCATTATCCTGCTGAAATTGTGTCATTAGATGGCATTTATGTTCTATTCGAAATGACGTTGATGCTGATGAAGCCATTGTCACACTGGCGATAAGAAACTTGGAATGGTTGCACGTGTTTTGTGGACATGTACACTATAAGCAAAATTTCTAAATAGAATGGGACATTAAATGCAGACAGTTCAGTAGCTTGCAGGTGAAATGCTAAATTGGGAGTAGAATTTGGAATTGATATGGAAATGAAAGTTCCATTATTTTAGGATATGAAATTAAAAAATGAAAAGTCATCAACGATGAACTTTTCTCTACGAAGTCATCAACGATGAACTTTTCTCTAAGAAAAGTCATCAGCGATGAACTTTTCTCTAAGAAAAGTCATCAACGATGAACTTTTCTATAAGAAAAGTCATCAACGATGAACTTTTCTCTAAGAAAAGTCATCAACGATGAACTTTTCTCTAAGAAAAGTCATCAACCATGAACTTTTCTCTAAGAAAAGTCATCAACGATGAACTTTTCTCTAAGAAAAGTCATCCACAATGAACTTTTCTCTCAGAAAAGTCATCAACCATGAACTTTTCTCTAAGAAAAGACTTCAACGAAGAACTTTTCTCTAAGAAAAGTCATCGACGATGAACATTTCTCTAAGAAAAGTCGTCAACGATGAACTTTCCTCTAAGAAAAGTCATCAACCATGAACATTTCTCTAAGAAAAGTCATCAACGATGAACATTTCTCTAAGAAAAGTAGTCAACGATGAACATTTCTCTAAGAAAAGTCGTCAACGATGATGAGAAAGGTCATCAACGATGAACTTTTCTATACGAAGTGGGACATTAAATGCAGACAGTTCAGTAGCTTGCAGGTGAAAAGCTAAATTGGGAGTAGAAGTTGGAATTGATATGGAAATGAAAGTTCTATTATTTTAGGATATGAAATTAAAAAATGAAAAGTCATCAACGATGAACTTTTCTTTAAGAAGTCATCAACGATGATCTTTTCTCTATGAAAAGTCATCAACAATGATCTTTTTTCTACGAAAAGTCATCAACGATGATCTTTTCTCTAAGAAAAGTCATCAACGATTAACTTTTTTCTAAGAAAAGTCATCAACGATTAACTTTTTTCTAAGAAAAGTCATCAACGATGAACTTTTCTCTAAGAAAACTCATCAACGATGAACTTTTCTCTAAGAAAAGTCATCCACAATGAACTTTTCTCTCAGAAAAGTCATCAACCATGAACTTTTCTCTAAGAAAAGTCATCAACGATGAACTTCTCTAATAGAAAAGTTATCAACGATGAACTTTTCTAGTAGAAATGTCATCAACGATGAACTTTTCTAGTAGAAATGTCATCAACGATGAACTTTTCTAGTTGAAAAGTCATCAACCATGAACTTTTCTAGTAGAAAAGTCATCAACGATGAACTTTTCTGTACGAAAAGTCAGCAACGATGAAGTTTTCTAGTAGAAAAGTCATCAACGATGAACTTTTCTCTATGAAAAGTCATCAACGATGAACTTTTCTCTATGAAAAGTCATCAACGATGAAATTTTCTCTATGAAAAGTCATCAACGATGAACTTTTCGCTATGAAAAGTCATCAACGATGAACTTTTCTCTATGAAAAGTCATCAACGATGAACTTTTCTCTATGAAAAGTCATCAACGACGAACTTTTCTCTATGAAAAGTCATCAACGATGAACTTTTCTCTATGAAAAGTCATCAACGATGAACTTTTCTCTATGAAAAGTCATCAACGATGAACTTTTCTCTATGAAAAGTCATCAACGATGAACTTTTCTCTATGAAAAGTCATCAACGATGAACTTTTCTAATAGAAAAGTCATCAACAATGAACTTTTCTAGTAGAAAAGTCATCAACGATGAACTTTTCTCTATGAAAAGTCATCAACGATGAACTTTTCTCTATGAAAAGTCATCAACGATTAACTTTTGTCTATGAAAAGTCATCAACGATGAACTTTTCTCTATGAAAAGTCATCAACGATGAACTTTTCTAATTGAAAAGTCATCAACAATGAACTTTTCTAGTAGAAAAGTCATCAACGATGAACTTTTCTCTATGAAAAGTCATCAACGATGAAATTTCATCAACGATGAACTTTTCTATACGAAAAGTCATCAACGATGAACTTTTCTATACGAAAAGTCATCAACGATGAGCTTTTCTATACGAAAAGTCATCAACGATGAACTTTTCTATACGAAAAGTCATCAACGATGAGCTTTTCTATACGAAAAGTCATCAACGATGAACTTTTCTATACGAAAAGTCATCAACGATGAACTTCTCTAATAGAAAAGTTATCAACGATGAACTTTTCTAGTAGAAATGTCATCAACGATGAACTTTTCTAGTAGAAATGTCATCAACGATGAACTTTTCTAGTTGAAAAGTCATCAACCATGAACTTTTCTAGTAGAACAGTCATCAACGATGAACTTTTCTGTACGAAAAGTCAGCAACGATGAAGTTTTCTAGTAGAAAAGTCATCAACGATGAACTTTTCTCTATGAAAAGTCATCAACGATGAACTTTTCTCTATGAAAAGTCATCAACGATGAACTTTTCTCTATGAAAAGTCATCAACGATGAACTTTTCGCTATGAAAAGTCATCAACGATGAACTTTTCTCTATGAAAAGTCATCAACGATGAACTTTTCTCTATGAAAAGTCATCAACGACGAACTTTTCTCTATGAAAAGTCATCAACGATGAACTTTTCTCTATGAAAAGTCATCAACGATGAACTTTTCTCTATGAAAAGTCATCAACGATGAACTTTTCTCTATGAAAAGTCATCAACGATGAACTTTTCTCTATGAAAAGTCATCAACGATGAACTTTTCTAATAGAAAAGTCATCAACGATGAACTTTTCTAATAGAAAAGTCATCAACAATGAACTTTTCTAGTAGAAAAGTCATCAACGATGAACTTTTCTCTATGAAAAGTCATCAACGATGAACTTTTCTCTATGAAAAGTCATCAACGATGAACTTTTCTATACGAAAAGTCATCAACGATTAACTTTTCTATACGAAAAGTCATCAACGATGAACTTTTCTATTCGAAAAGTCATCAACGATGAACTTTTCTATACGAAAAGTCATCAACGATGAACTTTTCTATTCGAAAAGTCATCAACGATGAACTTTTCTCTAAGAAAAGTCATCAACGATGAACTTTTCTCTAAGAAAAGTCATCAACGATGAACTTTTCTATACGAAAAGTCATCAACGATGAACTTTTCTATACGAAAAGTCATCAACGATGAACTTTTCTATACGAAAAGTCATCAACGATGAACTTTTCTATACGAAAAGTCATCAACTATGAACTTTTCTATACGAAAAGTCATCAACGATGAACTTTTCTATACGAAAAGTTATCAACGATGAACTTTTCTCTAAGAAAAGTCATCAACGATGAACTTTTCTATACGATGAACTTTTCTATACGAAAAGTCATCAACGATGAACTTTTCTATACGAAAAGTCATCAACGATGAACTTTTCTATACGAAAAGTCATCAACGATGAACTTTTCTATACGAAAAGTCATCAACGATGAACTTTTCTATACGAAAAGTCATCAACGATGAACTTTTCTATACGAAAAGTCATCAACGATGAACTTTTCTATACGAAAAGTCATCAACGATGAACTTTTCTATACGAAAAGTCATCAACGATGAACTTTTCTATACGAAAAGTCATCAACGATGAACTTTTCTATACGAAAAGTCATCAACGATGAACTTTTCTATACGAAAAGTCATCAACGATGAACTTTTCTATACGAAAAGTCATCAACGATGAACTTTTCTCTAAGAAAAGTCATCAACAATGAACTTTTCTCTAAGAAAAGTCATCAACGATGAACTTTTCTGTAAGAAAAGTCATCAACGATGAACTTTTCTCTAAGAAAAGTCATCAACGATGAACTTTTCTCTAAGAAAAGTCATCAACGATGAACTTTTCTCTAAGAAAAGTCATCAACGATGAACTTTTCTCTAAGAAAAGTCATCAACGATGAACTTTTCTCTAAGAAAAGTCATCAACGATGAACTTTTCTCTAAGAAAAGTCATTAACGATGAACTTTTCTCTAAGAAAAGTCATCAACGATGAACTTTTCTCTAAGAACAGTCATCAACGATAAACTTTTCTCTAAGAAATGTCATCAACGATGAACTTTTCTCTAAGAACAGTCATCAACGATGAACTTTTCTCTAAGAAATGTCATCAACGATTAACTTTTCTTTTAGAGAAGTCGTCAACGATGGACTTTTATAGTAGAAAAGTCATCAACGATGAACTTTTCTAGTTGAAAAGTCATCAATCATGAACTTTTTTAGTAGAAAAGTCATCAACTAAGATCATTTTTATACTAAAGTCATGAACGAAGAACTTTTATAGTTAAAAAGTCATCAACGATGATATTTTCTTTACAAAAAGTCATCCGCGATGAAATTTTTCTTTAGGAAAAGTCATCAACGATGAACTTTTCTAGAGGAAAAGTCATCAACGTTGATTTTTTCTTTAGAAAAAGTCATCAACGATGATTTTTTTCTTTAGAAAAAGTCATCAACGATTATTTTTTTCATTAACGATGAACTTTTCTCTACGAAAAGTCAACAACGATGACATTTATTTTTTAATTCTCTTAAATATTTGAGCATAAATTATTTTGGCAAACTTAAGATTCATTTCTCCCGAAAACTCATGAATTGTAAATTGTTCACCATTGAATGGAATTCAATTGTCTTTGGCTCAAAACGAATACATTCAAAATCAATGATGACCTTTGGTCTTATGCTAATCATGCCGATGGCTATGCATAGGCGTATAAATTACACTAGCCCTCCAAACAGCAGCAGAAGTAGTAGGGATCTTCTGGTGATGAGGGAGGAACAAGTTGACAGCATTTTGTATTCATTTTTTTGGGGATTGTGTGGTGCAGCGGCCCGTTAGCCTGGGTGTCCCTAATATAGATGGACGTGTAATGAATTATGTGAAATATTAAAATACATCTCCCCGTGAATAGGGCTTTTTGTCTTGGGTATTCAATGTGAGCGGTCTGGGTGGGGATAGGTAGGTGACCTTTGTTCCCCATATTTCGATTGTGGTATTAAAAAGCTAGTTAGCGTGATGAAATGATTATTTTTTGTATCGATTTAGAAATTTGTTATTATGAGAAACTATTTTTTTTAATTATTAAAGAATATATAACATGCATATGGTATTCTTTAAATTTAATTGTGGTTGACATATAGGAATATACACATGATAGTAGCTATATATAAATATGAGTATATTATATTATTAAAGCTTTATGTTTGGGAATCTTAAGGTTTAATTTAATATGTATTTTTTCATATTTTTCTCTTTATCTTTTAAGATCCTTTTGTGGCGCTGTCATCTAAAAAAAGGATTGAACAAAATGACTTCCGGTCGCATTTCATTCTTGAATTCTTTCATGAATTTTTGTTTGTAATATAAAAAATCTTTGACACATGTTCTCCTTTCATCCATATTCTTCACAGAAGATGCAATTGCTCTACGCCAAGGATGCAGCTGATGTCTGCCACAGGACATAATATGACAGATATTTCTCTATTTGATATTGAAATCCCCCCAAAAAAGTGAAGAAATAAGTAAAGTGAAATAAAAAGAAAAAATTCAATACATTTGGAAAAGATGTATATAAGAGTATTTGCCATACGATTCAAAATCAATTGTTCAATAATCCTTAGACATGAATACAATAATGGGAAACCTTCAACACCTTGTCTCCCTATTCTATGTGAAATTTTTCGCCTGAGGGTAGCATTGGCAAATATTTGTTCGAAAAGGAATGAAGAAATGAAAAATGAAATGAACTGAAAACATAAACCTAGGTCATCTCAAAACAAAGAAGGAGGGAGAAAGAAAAATGTCCTCTTAACTCTTTACGTTTGTCAGTTGCACTACTCTACTCTAGCAAAGCCACAGTAAGGAAAACCCTAAGTCATCATAAAATAAAGAGATAGAAAGAAAAATGTCCTTTTAGCTCTTCACTTTTGTCAGTTAGACTAGCCCTCCAACAAGACCAAGTGAGGAGATCAGTGTCCTTCGAAAGTTTATCTGCAAAGAACATTGCTTTAACATAGTATATAATTAAAAAGTAATTTGAAGATATATAATATAGCAAAAGTGTGTGTTCTTGCGCTCTCTGTCCCTCTCTTTTACTTCAGTAAACAATTTTCTGTAGTCTTCTTTTGGGAGGTGTTGATTTTGGGGACATTTGAGGTAAACTTTTAGGTGTTGAGGAAATAACAAAATAGAGCAACAGAAAAAATGTGAAAAGAGACGGGGAGATACTGGAGAGAAAGTACTGCACCCTTTTCAGTAGGATAGTAAGTGAAATATGCAGTAAGATTTTCTTAACAACCTTCTAAACCAGTGCCAATGTCCCATTTTAGCACGTTCCGCTCGTCTCCATCAAGAAGAAGGATTATATAGTAAGAGTGTATGTTTCTGCTTTTTCGGTCCCTCTCCTTTTTTTTACTTCAGTAAACAATTTTGTTTAGTCTACTTTTGTGAGGTTTTGATTTTGGGGATATTTGAGGAATACTTTTAGGTGTTGATTAAATAAAAAAGTACAGCAGCAAAAAATGTACCATGACATGGTCACACAAAAATGAAAGTACTCCGGGTCTATGTTTATTACTAGAAGATTACCTTCCAAATCGACCTTTGAAGTCTTACTCTATACTAGAGTCTACCTTTGAAGTCTTCCTCTTACTAGAGTCGACCTTTGAGGTCTTCCTCTAAACTAAAGTCGACTTCTGAGGTCTTCCTCTATACTTGTGTCGACCTCTGAGGTCTTCCTCTATACTAGAGTCGATCTTTGAGGTGTTCCTCTGTACTAGAGTCGAACTCTGAGGTCTTCCTCCATACTAGAATCGACATCTGAGGTCTTCCTCCATACTAGAATCGACATCTGAGGTCTTCGTCTATACTATAGTCGACCTCTGACGTCTTCCTCTATACTAGAGTCGACCTTTGAGGTTCCTCTGTACTATAGTCGACCTCTGAGGTCTTCCTTGTCTACCTCGAAGGTAGTACTTAACTTCCAGATTGTCCTTCCTGCGGAAGGCTTCCCTTTTCCCCTGGTCTACTTTTGCATTTTAATTGCCAATGACGTTGGGTATGGTCCAGGATATGCACTTACTAGAGTGTCATTTTGATGAGTACCGGGATATCCCTCATAGGTTAGCTTAGGTTAAGGACGCGCGGCACACAACCATTGCTGGCGTGTACCACTTCACTCGGAGACCATTTGGTCCATTGTGTTCGTCCTGAGAAGATGAGTAAAAGAAGAGGCAGAAGTCGAAGAAGATGAAGGAGGTGATGAGTATAGATAAGAGAGAGGAGAGATGGCTTTTTGGGAGAGGTTTAGATGAGTTTGTGTCAAACCATTCATCTCAAGCTACCTATGAATCCTATGATTCTATTAATATTGTGGGATAATACAGATTCCAGATTTTGTATCGTGTAATTACCTAGGTAGCGATGTCCTCGTCTTTATAGAGTAGGACATTGACAGAGGAGGTGTTCGATTGATTCCAGTTCCTCCTCATCCTCACAGAGTCGACAGGATTCGGCAGAATCACTCTGATCAAGATCTAACATTATAGCGGCCAGTCAGCGTGCCTATCATTAAACGAATGTCCCTCTTTGTGAGGTTAAGAAGATCTTTGGTCCTAGATTTCAATATGGCTGGCCATAGAGATTTAGAGATTTTACAGTCAGATCTGCTCAACCATTTCTGGTTTGCCAGGTCTTTGAAGAAACACTATATGTTACTGAAAAATTCACATCAGGGGGAATATAGTGAGCTCAACCCTTGCAGCATCCATCGCTGTTGCATTTCGCGCGAAATCGTCAGCCTACTCGTTCACAGTGTCCGGGGACCCAGCAGTCTGATTATGTCTGCCAATTGCTGTAGTTCCAAACGGCTCCCATTAACCACCTTTGACTTAACAGTGGTTGACTTCAGTGCCTTCAGAGCAGCCTGACTATCAACATAGACTGTTATGTGAT
Source organism: Eudasyphora cyanicolor (assembly GCA_963930755.1). Classification (NCBI taxonomy): domain Eukaryota; kingdom Metazoa; phylum Arthropoda; class Insecta; order Diptera; family Muscidae; genus Eudasyphora; species Eudasyphora cyanicolor. Next base: position 270,620,510 of record OZ005736.1, read on the forward strand.
CATCGTGCCCAAGTTTTTGTCGATTTATCAAGCTGAGGGCTTGCAGTATAGCAAAGATCTCCCTGTAGGACTTATTTATGCCAAAAGATTCCCTGAAAATGCCTGCCCCTGTGCCTACATCCATCTTTGAACCGTCTGTGTGTGTATTTGATGGCACTCCAAAGGAAGGTTGCCGCATGACCAGTCTGTTCTGGGGGAATCATTATGTCGAGATTTCAGGAGAATTTCTGAACTGGTGACAAATAGTCTGTCGGTCCTGCCAGAGCCCTTATATCAGGCATTATTGATGCCTCAATGAAAATGACAGAGTGGCCCAATGAGAATGACCAAGTGGCCCCAATCCGTGTTACGCCACACACCCGTTTCTCGGAGTCTGAGAGCTCATTTTGTAGCACTGCACTTAACAAAAACAGCTACAGGTTGTAGGTTCAATACCACGTCGAGTGCCGCCTGCGGTATCATTATTTATATCTAGCACCGGATATAAATAATGATGCCGTTCTTTGTACTTTCTCTAAATTTTTAAGCTGATATTTTACTTCTGTCGCCTTTCACCATACCACTGAACCATAGGTAAGTATAGGACGCACTATATCTGTATACTCGTACATCCAGTGGATAATACTTGGCTTGAGCCCCCAGCTCTTACCTACGGAGTTTCTGCATGAGTATAGTGCGTTCAATCCCTTTTTGACTCTTTCCTCTGTGTATCTATTCCATCTCAATTTCCGGTCAAGTATGACACCAAGGTATTTAGCCTCAGAGGACAGGTTCAGCTCCACTCCGTCCAGAATAGGTTTGGTGAAATGTGGTATCTTATTCTGTCTGGTGAATAGTACTAACTCAGTCTTCATGGTGTTGATGCCCAGCCCATTTGCCGTTACCCACCTAGATAGCCTCCTAAGAGGAACCCTGAATAAGATCGGTGATAGTCGAAAGAAATTTGCCTCCAACCATGATGACAACATCATCTGCGTAGGCGACAACATTCACTCATTCTTTTTCAAATGCTCTGAGTACTCGTATTCCATTTAGTACCAAGAGCCACAGTAGAGGTGACAGTACCCCCTTCCTTGAGGAGTTCCTCTGGTTACCATCTTCCTAATGAACGCTCTGCAAGTGATGCGTTGATGATTATGCTGTTTAGCATTGAATCAACACATCAACCAGTAGAGGGGAAATGTCCACATTCATTATGGAGTTATGTATCGATTCCAACTTCACATTATTGAAGGGTCCTTCTGTGCCTAGGAAAGTAGCCAAAGTGTATTGGTTTTTTCCTAGATTACCCTCAATATAACCCACCAAGTCATGAACAGCACTGTCAACAGAGCGACTTGGTGTACGCATGTTGACTACTGCTGATTAATGATGGATTCTCAGCATAAGAGTACACTTTCCCTTATATTTTGATAAGAATATCCTTAGAGTCAACTACTAGCAGAAAAACTTCCATTTGTTTTTCCTTCCTGTGGAAGATATACCTTAAACCCACAGGCAGTTTTATATTTTTATTGCAAATGAGATCTTGACAAAACTATCCTTGGAGATCGGGTTTATATCTACCTCGATGAGAGTACCTTCCACATGTTTCCTTTCTGTAAAAGAATTCCCATTTCCCATGATTACTTTCGCATTTTAATTACCAATTTTGCTAATTATGAGCTCGGATGTTACCGTACTGCCCCATTCCTGGAAATAGAGTGCAATTTTTATGAGTACCAGGATGTTCCGAACCCTCAACAGGATCAGATTTTACGCATTAACAGAGAGATAGAATGTTATCTACTACTTTCACAAGATTACCGCCTCAGGATTTTGATCCTAGTTTTACCTTCAGTCGATCTTGTAGCTCATTATTTAGATTAGTAGGTCGAGCTTACTTCCTTATCTTGTGTTGACGAATCTGCCTAATTACTTCATTAGTCTTTGAGGAGTACCGGGATGTCCATCATTCTCACAGGTTTAGTTTTAGCACCGACCCAGCGGCTCAGTATTGTGATGTCTGTGTCAGTATTAAATAGCTTCTCTCGAATTTGCAGTCTATGTCTAGCACGAAGAAAATAACTTCCACATTTTGCTTCTTGTGCAAGTCTCCTCATTTCTTCAGGGCTTCATTCGTATTTAAATTGCCAATGACGGAGATTGAGGAGGATTTTTTGTGTACCGGGAAGTCCTTCATCTTACCCAGTTTCTCCTAAATACTGGAAGACGAGGAACTCTTGATAATTTTGGTAGATGTCGATGCATGTTATACCCATCATCCCTACCAGTTTCATCAAAAAGCTTCTCTCGAATCTGCACATTATGTCTACGATGATGAGTGTACCTTCTAGATTTTCCTTACCGTGGAAGACTTCCCATTTATCCAGAGCTTCATTTGAATTTGAATTGCCAATTACGCTGACTATGTGCTTTGGTGTGAGCTTACTGTCACATTCTCTGACAAAGAGTAAAACGGACTAACGGAAAGTCTCTCATCCTCACCAGTTTCGGCTTTGCGTCGACGCAGAAAGAAAGCATGCTTTCTACTAGTTTCACGAGATTAACCGGCACAGAACTGTGACGCCTGTATCAGCTTTCGCTTCCCTCGAATTTGCCGTCCTTGGATTCAATAGCGTACTTCATTACCTTCTGTTGACCAAATCTTTCAAATTTCTCTGTTGGTCTTCCGAGATTTTTCCAGAAGCGCTGCTGCTATTAATTGCTGCGTAGGAGATATTATATTCCAGAAGAGCTGGTGCTACCAATTACCGCGTGGGAGATATCATTTGAGTCTGAATCTTTGCAGACGATTTGTGGGTCCTGTTCGCCTTCGCTTTAATTGACTTATCGCTCATTCTTGCATAATTCTGAGTAAAGGCACCATTGCGGTGAGTTTAGATAGGTCTGCTAAATACTTCAAGCCGGGAAGCTCTTTTTCTCCTCGGCCATTTTCGCTGCTGTGCTCTACAGATCTGTGCCTCTTATGAGCCGCGACAGAGGTGGAAGTAGTGTCAGAATCACACTTACGAGCATTCTGCACTTTGCTCTGTCGGTGCATCTTATGGAGTTTCATTTGTAGTGTAACTAACTGGTTCTTCGCCGCAATAGTAATATCGGTTTCTTTATCGTTGGATATGTACTATTTAGTTTCAAGAGAACGCCCGCACCGGTGTATACTGACAGCTTCAGTCATAAGTAGCTTGGTAAAATGCAAACTCCTTATGGTGTTTTCTTTTGTGCCTTTCGCCCCTAAAATGCCTTTTTGTTTTCGTTTGTGAAATAATGCTGCTTGCGAAAGGAAAGTGTCGCAATAGCATTGTGCAAAAATTCTACATTCTCAGCCCTGTATTAAATCAAAGGGGCGTCAAGTGAATAACTTAAATACTCGCGAGGGTATTTGCGTGGTGTCAAAGTATTTTTGTCTAATGAAATTTGGACAAATGTTTTATTTAGGCGACGCCTTGAAGTAGTGTGCCTTTTTTCAATTTTGTTTTTGATTCTGACCATTAAAAATGAAACAGTGCAAGAGGGAATAGGCGACATTTTTAAAATGCTGCTCTCTGACTGGGTAACATCGTTTTTTAGAAAAGAAAACACAAAACGCTATAAAATACGAGTTCGTTCTTTATTATCTTGTACTGACCAAATCTTCCAATTTACCCTATTAGTCTTCAGTGATTTTATCAGAAGTGCTGCTGCTTTCAATTACTGTATAGGGAGATATCGTTTGAAGACTATAACCCCTTAGCCGTTTCAAATGCAATTTCCAATTCCGTGTCGGTTGAGTCTTCTTATTTCAGGACCTATTCCGTACGGGTGATTTGGTGGATCTGCTCGCCTCTCCGTAACCTATTCGACTTTACTTCTCATGCACGAATAATTCTGACCCCTTGTGAGGGGTTTTGGAAGGTTTCTCCAAAATACTAAAAGGCAGGAAGTTATTTTTCTCCATCTTTATGGTCTCAGAGTTCTGCTGTCGTTTCTGCCGCGTCACTCGAGCCACCTTGTACCTGGAAGTTATTTCTCTACTTGGTAATGTTCCCAGAGTTCTGCTGTCGTTCCTGCCGCGTCACTCGTACCACCGTTGTCGCGGCAGGAGTCAGAATCATCAACAGAAGTAGTAATATGGTCTCAGTAGAATTTAATGAATTTACTATCGTTATCATGACAGGTTGTTGCACTAGTCTTGTCATGTCCATTTAGTTAGGTTTCTCCAAAATACCAGATGACTTCGAGCTCTGTAACAATGAAAGTCCTCACATCGTTTTCATCCCCACAGAATTTTATCCATTAAGTTTATTTTGAATATTTTTGTTAATTTTACTATTAGTTTGATATTGTTGTGAATTTTGTAATTTTTGTTTTAGTAATGCATTCAAATTTATTATCTTAAAAGCCCGAATTATTATTTTGAGTTAAGAACTTAGGAAATAAGTACAGCCTGTATAAAATACCTTAGTCCATAAGTACAGTCTCGCCAAAACACTGAACCACGTGGAAGCCCAATATGGTAAACAAAGTACCGTTGGATAGCAAGTACACTCTGAACAGTCTGAAGCAAAACATCGAATACATGGGAACCATAAGTCGTAAACAAGGTCCCGCTAGAATGCGGCGTCACCCTAGCCCACGCGTTGATCGTGGCGACGCAGCAGAGGATATAAAAGGAAGCAGAGACAGAAACTCGTGCAGTTGGTCGGCAGCCGTGAAGCAGAAGACAAGTAAGTATCGGGTCCCAAGGAATACGCTACAAATAAAATATACAGTGCCACAGGATAAATTGGAGGGTCATCGCGATCTCACTAAATTTAATAAAACTTGTGTTGTAAGTGAAATTGGAGGATCATCCTGATCTCCAAAAATTAATTATAAATCGAGTCGCGAGTGAAATTGGAGGATCATCCTGATCTCCAATAATTAATTATAAATTGTGTCGCGAGTGAGACTGGAGGATCATTGCGATCTCTAATAATTTATGATAAGTAGTGCCGTGAGTGAAACTGGAGGATTATTGCGATCTCCAACAATTAATTATAAATCGTGTCGCGAGTGAGACTGGAGTATCATTGCGATCTCCAATAATTTATGATAAGTAGTGCCGTGAGTGAAACTAGAGGATTATTGCGATCTCCAATAATTTATTATGAATAGTGCCGCAAGTGAAACTGGAGGATCATTGCGATCTCCAATAACTTCTGATAAATAGTGCAGTAAGTGGAATTGGATCCCCAATAATCCACGATAAAGAGTGCCGTAATTGAAATAGGAGGGTTTTCTAGAGGGTCACCCAGATCTACAATATTATCTATAAATCGTATCGTACGCAACAATGGAGGGTCACCGCGATCTCCAATAGCAAATAATAAGCTGCGCCACGGGTGAAATTGGAGGGTAACCTCGATCTCCAATAACTACAAATAAATATCACCGCGAGTGGAAATTGGAGGTTCATCCTGACCTCCACTATTATATATAAATCGAGGTACCGAAGATCGTCGATTAGACACAAACCGAAGGAAGCCCAACGGGAGCAATCTAACGACCCCGCCACCACCGTCCAACGACCAAACTCGGAGACGAAGAAGATCCTGCTATTCGAAATATCCTGACCTACGTAATGTTACTAATTTAAGGATAAATCATCGAGAATAATTTTAAATAAAACACCGAGATTGGAATATTGTAAACATAAACTAATGTATTCTTACTCTCTGTCACTGCAAATATAAATTTCTGTGACGAACCCATTCCCCGCGAGCATATCCCAGCAACCGGAGGAAACTCGTCGTACAGCTCGTATGAGCTTTTCCATTTTAGCAGTATTCCGCTCTTTGATATATATGACTTACTTACCAGTCGCTATTATGTATTACTACCCATGTTTTAAACAGTTTCTAGGTAATGTGCTCCCTCATTACGGGAGATTGTGTGATAGCAAGGAACGCAGTGTGCGTGGTAGCAAAGGAATAATAATCCTATTTGTGCCCTTTTCGAATACGAGGGCTACTCGGGGCTCCTACGTTCCTTTGCAGTTGGCGAAAACTTCCTTGCACTAACATTGTCTTGTTAATTTGGCTAGTTTTCGCCAAAATACTGGAAGATACAGCGCTATTGTATTTTCGAAGTATTCTGCTCTTTAGGAAATCTGACATAATTACCATTTGCGATTATATGTCCTACCTACCTCCTATAGTTATCAATGCCCGATGAGGCATTATCTGATATGAAGGCAAGCAGTGAGACTGAAAGCCTTCTCAAAGGATTTCTGCAGAAGCTGTGGTAACGAAGAGGACGAGTAATCTATAAAATTATTTTTTAATCTGTGTTGATTCCTTTCGAATAGGTCTAATTTGGGTTCCTACTTCCCTTCGAATTTGCCAAAATTTTCCTTACTTACGTAGGATCACTTTATGGTCTAGATCATATGATGGATTAAAATAGACTTCGTAGGCTACGTGAGTCTGAGTACACACTACCACAACCCTGGGCTCCTACGTTCCTTCGTAGTTGGCCAAAACTTTCTTGTCTTGTTATTTTGGCTAGTTTTCGCCAAAATACTGTAAGACACACCGCTTCTTTATTTTCGCAGTATTCTGCTCTTTAGGAGATCTCACATAATTACCAGTTGCGATTACATATCCTACCTACCTCCTATAGTTATCAGTGCCAGATCAGGAATTGAGTGAGTCTGAGTACACACCACCACTTTTCAGCAGTATCAACTGTTATTGGAGGTTATGTTTGCCTAGAGCCTTTATCTGTCCAAATGCAAGACCGGATGTCTTGGTAAACTTGTCCATCATAACGGGACACTTTCTATGCTCTGTTGATGCTTCTTGTTCGTTTTCATTCACTTTGCCGTTCTTCCACCTATCATTGCAGGATTGAGAGTCGAAGTCCACCGCCTGTCTTTGAAGGCTTTCTCTCAAATTTCTCTCTAAATTATTAGGTACAATAGTAGTGGCATTTTAGTTTTCTTTTTATACCATAAATGTTTGATGTTCGAAGAATCTTGCAACATAACTTAAAATGTATCATATTTTTTGTTGCCTTAGGTCATATTCGCAGCATATCTTGAATTCCCCATAACCATTATTCTGTAAAAGTACGCATTTCGCTATCCCTTCAAAAACAGCTTCCACAACTGATTCAAGCAAGTGTGACTGACTTTCTCTCATGGAGAAAAATATCAATTGTCTACGTATAAGACTTACGGCTGGCTACTGTTGCCAACTTGTCTCCGGGCCATTTGCACCCGAATGCGTATCTTTTACTCCTTTCCGCTAGCCCACAAAATTCTACCAGAACACCCGCTATAGGGTTTTGCATGAAAATTATACGCTTCAGCAAATTTTTAGCAGATGCATTCAGGCAGAACGCATCTGGGGAAGAGAACTACAATGTAAAGTTTTTTTTGGAGGGGATGGACAGTAAGGAGGTTTGGCTCAACGTATGTTGTACTGCATTTTTACATAGCTATGTTAATAGATTTAGATGGAGGAGTGTGTGGTAATTTGGGAATTTTTACAGTGATAAAAATAATAATATGATAATAAATTGTACATTGCGTGTCGTCTCACTTAGACTGCAAAGTCCATTGTGACGCCACATGATCTGGGGATCCATTCCGTAGCAAAAAGAAAGGTAATGTTTTATCAGGACTCTAAAGCTTACAAGCACATCTGCAAAGTACTCGTACACTCCTTTTGATTGGTCTTGGGTTTTCATTTGCTGGAAGCAATCAATATGGGTAGTGAAAAGAAATACCGAGCGTCTATAATACTTGCAGTTTTAAGATCATCGATAAGAAAATCACAATAGACCGGCCTATTGGCGTAAATTTATGCCTACGGATAGGAGACGTACAAATTTCTCAATATTCATCTTATCATCCTAACCTCGTGCAATCCTTATAAAAGTACGAATATTCATACATGCACTGCAAACAGTTGGTAGCTTTTAACATACTTGATAGGTAGATGCGATGCATATTTTCCAGTGCTTCAATGCATTTTCCGAATATTTTCCGGGAAAAAACCCCACGCACATACTCCAACATATCCTGGACATCCTCTCGATTGTCGACTGGGATCTGTGAACCACAGAAAGTGATAGGAAGCAAAAATAAAAATGTGCCAGAGAACTTCCATAACACCTCAATGATGCCATCCGCCGTAAAGCTACTGTCCCTAATTCTTTTTTGCTTTCGCGATGGTTGTCCATCGGCACCCGCCCTTACTTTCACACTTCCGCCAAAATTGTGAATTTAAAATTGGTTCAATGGTCGTGTTGGAAAGTTTACATGGTTGAGGGCAGTTTTGGCAGCTGCCAACTCAAGTAAACAACTCTATGCGAAAACAACATACAGGGCTCTGGTGTTGAGGGGATTAAAGACTAAAATTTGTGTTGTTGTTTTGGTTCCATATCTGGAAAGCATTAAACGCAAACATGGGGGAACTTAAGAAGTGTTTTGGTCGTCATATGTTCGTCCTTGGAGTTTGGCTGCGAATTCGCAAAAATTTTAAATTTGAAACCCCCTAAAAGTAGGCAGACGTTGTTAAGTTAAACCTTTAAGTAGGCAATGCTATTTAACGAAGTGTGAAATGTTTTTCGGTCAGTGGTTATCAGTATACGAAGGATGCACTAGTGCTGCTCTTAAAGTAGACAATGGAATTTGAATGTAGTTAGGGAGATATTTTGAGGGGAGCTGTAGTTTTAGGAAAAAGATTCATGAGAAATTTCCAAGCTTTTTTGTCCCAACAAATTGTGGCGATTTTTTGTCCTTTCGCTTTAGCGCGCTTATTTAAAAGGTTTTGGTCGTTTTGGAAAGGAATTTAAAATTTTTTACCAAAAGAAAAATTTTGTTTAAGGACATATGACCTTTTAAGTTTTGGAAAGCAATTTCACACTTTTGAGCAAAGAGAGTGGTATCAAAATATTCATTCATCAGCTCTAGGAAACTTATTTTAGGAGTTATGACCATTTAAAGTTTTGGAAAGGAATTTCATATTCTTTTCTGTCGCCGCAGCCATTTTGTGGATTGGCGAACATACACAAGCAGATAATGAGACATCTGTATGATATAGACCGTTTGGTATAACGGTACAATAGTACCAGTAGATCAGATAGTGTATCTGTTAGGTCGAAGTGGCACATAACCCCAACCATGGCATCATAGGAAAAGAAAAATTATGTATATGCAGTCTAAGCTCGAATTGAAGGATAAAACCTGCCTAGCGTGTAATCAGATGTCCAGCCGTGAAACTGGGTTAATCTACAACATTTTCCAAGGATCACTTTTGTGAGTAGACACAATTGTATGTTGTTGAGGCAGTATCTGCTAGGATGCTATTGGGGTATCCACCACTCTACCATACTCGTATAATGAATATACATGCCGCTCACAGGTATGTCAGGGGAGATCTTCACGATATAGAGCGCAAGGTCAAAAAGGTATTCAGCAGAGATTCTATAGATCAGAGACATGTTAGAAATATATTTAAGACGAAGTAGTTGCAATGACACTCAACTACTATCGTGAAAATATCGAAAATATGTCGAAGTAGCCAAGGGCGTTCTTGAACAAAAAAAGTGATACAAAATATTCGTCCTTACGCTCTAGGAAGCTTATTTAAGAAGTTATGTCCATTTTTTATGTCCATTCGTTGAAAACAGTAAGCCCATATGTTCTTCCTTTCGCTCAAGGGCGCTTATAAGGAGTTATGACCATTTTAAGTTTTGGAAAGAAATTTCATAATTTGTACCAAAAGAAAGTGATTTCATATTTTATTCCTATGGCGTTTATTTAAGGACTCATGAACTTTTAAATTTTGGAAAGGAATTTTACATTTTAGAGCAAAGAGAGTGGTATCAAATATTTGTCTTTTCCCTCTAGGGTGCTTATTTAAGGAGTTATGACCATTTTATATTTTGGAAAGGAATTTTACTTGTTTTAATAAAAAAGTCTTTTAGCTCTAAGCAGCTTATTGACGAAGTTGCGGCGTTTTAAGTTTTGAAATTGATTTAATATTATTGATCAAAAAGATCCTAAATTTGCATCCATTCGGTCTATGAAGCTTATTTAAGAAGTTATTGCCATTTTCTGTTTTTCTTTGAAATTTTCTTGTAGAAAATTTAGTTTTGGAAAGGAATTTAAAATGTTTTAACAAAAGAAATGTGTCCCTTATGTTGGTTCTTTTTGCTTAAGGACCCTTTTTGAAGGAGTTATAACGTTTTAAGTTTTGAAAAGGAATTTCACATTTTTGACCATCTCAAAGGGTTCCCAAATAGTCGTCCTTTCGCTCTATGAAGATTACGTTAAGATCTTATGACCTTTAAAGTTTTGGAAATACATTTTACATTTTTGAGCAAAGAGAGTGGCATCAAAGGTATTTTAAATTTTTTTAACAGAATTTTAACTCCAAATTTTCGTCTTAACGCTCTAAGTAGCTTATTAACGGAGTAGCGGTCGTTTTAATTTTTGGAAATGATTTTATATTTTTGATCAAAAAGAACCTAAATGTGCATCCATTCGCTCTATGAAGCTTATTTAAGAAGTTATTGCCATTTTATGTTTTTCTTTAAAATTTTTTGGTAAAAAATTTAAAGTTTAAGTTTAAAGCATTTCAAATTTTTGACAAAAAAGAGAAGTTTTGAGAGAAATTTCACATTTTTTAACAAAAGAAATGGATCCATAATGTTCGTTCTATTCGCTTAAGGACGCTTATTGAAGTAGTTGTGACCGTTTTAAGTTTTGAAAAGGAATTTCACTTTTTTGATCATTAGAAAGCGTTCCCAAATAGTCGTCTTTTCGCTTTATGAAGATTACCTTAAGATCTTATGACCTTTTAAGTTTTGGAAAGGAATTTTACATTTTTTAGCAAAGAGAGTGATATCAAATATTTGTCCTTTCGATCAAGGAAGCTTAGTTAAGGAGATATGACTATTCAAAGTTTTGGAAAAGAATTTCACATTTTTTACTAAAGAACGTGATAACCTATATTTGCATTTTCCTAGGATATTTACATAAGCATTTATGACCATTTTAAGTTTTGGAAAGGAATTCCGCATTGTTTAACAAAAAAAGTGACACAAAATTTTCGCCATTTCGCCCTAAGCTTAGTCAAGGAAGCTTAGTTAAAGTTTTGGAAAGGATTTTCACATTTTTTACTAATGAAAGTGATATACTATATTCGCCTTTTCCCCCTAGGATAACTATATAAGGACTTATGACCATTTTAAATTTTGGAAAGGAATTCGCATGTTTTAATAAAAAAGTGTCTCCAAATTTTCGTCTTTACGCTTATTGACGGAGTTGCGGCCGTTATATGTTTTGGAAATGATTTTATATTTTTGATCTAAAAGATCCAAAATGTGCATCCTTTAGCTCTATGAAGAAGTTATTGACATTTTATGTTTTTCTCTTAAAATTTTTTGATAGAAAATTTAAAGTTTTGGGTAGTTTAGGAAAAGAATTTAAAATTTTTTAACAAAAGAAATTGATCTCTTATGTTGGTTCTTTTCGCTCAAGGGCGCTTATTGAAGGAGTTAAGGGCGTTTGGAGACTTGGAAATAATTTCACATTTTTGACCATAAGAAAGTGTTTCCAAATGGTTGCCTTTCGCTCTATGAAGTTTACCTTAAGAACTTATGGCCTTTTAAATTTTTGAAAGGAATTTCACATTTTTGAGCCAAGAAAGTGACACTGAATATCTGTACCTTCACTCACGGAAGCTTGTTAAGGAAATATGACTGTTTAAATTGTTAGAAAGGAATTTCACATTTTTTACTAAAGAAAGTGATATCCTATATTCGCCTTTTTCCCTTAGGATATTTATTTAAGGATTAATGACCATTTTAAGTTTTGGAAAGGAATTTTAAATTTTTTACAAAAAATGTGACTCCAAATTTTCGTCTTTACGCTCTAAGTAGTTTTTTGACAGAGTTGCGGCCGTTAAAAGTTTTGGAAATTATGTTATATTTTTGATCAAAAAGATCCTAAATTTGCATACATTCGCTCTATGAAGCTTATTTAAGAATCTATTGCCTCTTTATGTTTTTCTTTTAAAATTTTTTGATTGAAAATATATAGTTTTGGAAAGGAATTTAAAATTTTTGCCAAAAAAGTGACTGAAAATATTCATTATTTCGCTCTAAGAAGCTTATCTAAAGAGTTATGACCGTTTTAAGTTTTGGAAGGGAATATCACATTTTTGAGCAAAAAAAAAAAAAATAACAATGTATTTGTTTTTTCGCAAATTTTGCAAACGAATTTCACATTTTGACCATAAAAAGTGATACCCACTATTCGTTCTTTTACTCTAGGAAGAATATTCGAGGAGTTATGACCGTTTTAAGTTTTGGAAGGGAATATCACATTTTTGAGCAAAAAAAATTAACCAAATATTTGTCCTTCGCAAGTTTTGGAAACGAGTTTCACATTTTGACCGTAAAAGTGATATCCACTTTTCGTGCTTTTACTCTAGGAAGAGTAGTAGTAGGAGTTATGACCGTTTTAAGTAATGGAAATAAATTTCACATTTTGAGCAAAAAAAATTAACCAAATATTTGTCTTTTCGCAAGTTTTGGAAACGAATTTCACATTGTGACCGTAAAAAGTGATATCCCTTTTCGTGCTTTTACTCTAGGAAGAGTATTCGAGGAGTTATGCCCTTTTTAAGTTTTGGAAAGGAATTTCACTTTATTAACCAATAGAAAGGATCCTTAATTTCCGTTATTTTCGCTCCAGGTGCTTATGTAAGGAGTTATAGCCATTTTAAGTTTTAAGCCATATAAAAATATATATCACAAATAGAATTTGGCATGTTTTCTTGTGATTTTAAATACATTTAATAGTATTGTGGTTTTGTGCCGATTTATTTGCAAAATTAAATAACATTACCTTTATTTTCTCATGTTCATGAATGACGTACAATTTATTTCGCTTGCGTGTCTTCTGGTAATTATACTAACCTGAACAAGGTTCCAAAAATAACGCCTAAAGGTATGCCATTAATTTTATTTGTTAAATGAGCCTTATTATATGCAGTGTTTGTTAATATATATTGTGGGACAGACTTTTTTCGTCTAAAAGTATATTCTATGATATTTCTTATTTTAAAATTATTAAAATGTTCATCCATTAATTGTATAGGCCCCCTTTAAGTGTATGAAAAAGTACTGCTTTATCAAAAGTTTTCAAAGTGGCTCCCAAAACTATGCCATATATTTTATTCAAACACTTCAATGTCTAATTGTAGGCAAACCACCATGTATTGCATGTACATACTCATATATGCCTCTCGTGTGTGTGTAAAATTATTTATGTTTAACAAAAACCTCAAGCAGACCTTTTGAAATTTTAATATGCCAAAAACTATGCAATTATTTTTGTTGTGTATGCACAAAAGCCTTAATGTAGGCTATCTGCACTCCAGCTTTTTATGTATGCTTTCCAAGTTCTTTGGCAGCAAATTGTAGTTTAAAAGTAAAAAACTAATTACTTATGTACATTACACAGCTTAATTTTCAACACACAAAATGTCAATTCTTTTTGTATGCACAAAAGGAATGCAAAAAACCGCTGGAAAAGCGGAGGACAAAAATGCCATTCATGGCCATTTGTAGAATTTCATTTCAAACTAATTTACATTTTGTTTATTCTATTTACACTCATTTTTTTGTTTGTTTTTATGCTGAAATGTAGTTGTTTTAAGGGCTGAGATAAAATGCAGAATAATGTAACAAAAACAATATTTTTTAGAGCTGAGGAGGAATGAAATAAAAATTCTCCTTAAAGTAAAGGAAATGTTTTTTAATTCACTGAATGTAGTCATTAATTTTCAGGTAATGCAACTTATCTTTTAAAAAAAGTCAATGGGAATTATACTTCAAACTCATTTCTCCACATAAAGACCGCCTGTAGATATTATCAAAACACATGGAAAACATAACCTTTACTCATTGAGTGTTTCTTCGTTAAACATTTGCTGGAATCAGTTATTGTGAGTGGTCTAATCAAAGATCGAGTTCCTCTCGGTCGAGCTTAACAAGCGTCAAGCTCAACCACAAAATCTGCAGTAAAAACAACGAAGTCCTCCAGTGGCCTTCGGTAGCACAAGCGTCAAGCGAAACCACAAAAGCTGTAGTAAAAACAACAAAGTGGTTAGTGCATTATACTTGGATCCCGAAGGTGCTGGGTTCAATTCCCAGCTAGGGCATTGGAAACATTTAACATAAACATTTTGATGTTTTCATCAGAATTCGAGTTTCTGCAGCTAAAAATAACTCAACGGTCGCACTACCACTACAACAACATCTGATCACCCAAATCAACAAGGAAGCTGAAAATATATATAACACCATGACGACAGAAATGCAGCGCTTCTAGTTGAGACGGCAACACTCTAATAACATCCATTCAATGAAATTAACAGACGAATGTTAATTTACAACCGGACAACATTGAGTAGATGAAAACAACATAAGGTTCCAGCGATAATCGGATATATGCCGGAACGTAGTCTGTAATAGAAAACCGACTTAAGGATTATCAACTCAGCATCTCCAAGCTGCTACAACAACAACAACGAAGTTCTCCTGTTCTCTGGTACTATTTAATCTCTACCTTTATACAAGTCCACCTTCACAATATGGCCTTAAAGTCGTAACATATGTAGACGATTGTACGAGTCTGGTTGAAAAGTTGAACGCCTGCTTGGACGAACTTGAGAAATTCTTCACTGCACGGAACCTGAACGGCTACAGTGTTATGAACAATTAAAAATTTCGTCTTTTTGGCTCTACGATGTTTATTTATGGAGTTATAGCCATTTAAAGTTATTCTCTTGGCCTTTTTTTCATAGAAAATTGTATAATCCAAAAATATAATTGGACTTGTTTTTGGTGGATTTACATACATTGATCTCTACTTGGACTGAAGAAGTGCAGCAGTCATTGAATCAGATTGTACCATCTGAGACACGGTAATAACAACAAAGAGAGTTGTTCTCGTTAACCATCATCCACCAGTGATATCGAGAGTGGAAGAACAGTTTTGGCGCTGCTGAGAACTGGATGATCCTGGGCTGGTGGGCTCAAATGTGGCGAGTACCTGCCCGGCGTGTGATCAGGTGTAGCTTTGGCAGTGACCTTGGAAGTGAAACTACCATAACATATCTACAAGAACACAATTTGAGGCGAAATACCTTGACGGATAATACTCGTATGTTGCCTTGGATCAATCCGGTACTTAGAACCGGTAGTCGTCATGTCTTCGAGGATCTTCTTTACGGGCAGATGAAGATCATGTTTGCTGGGTGGATTCCTCCGCCAAGGAGAGATCTTTAATGCGAAGTTTAACGGTACAAGAGAGAGTCTCTAAATTATAAAGTGTGCCAGGTCTGTACGATATTCATATCCAAGAAGTCGTAGCAACAATGAACAACGAGCGTATCATTCTTGGAGAAAGATTAGTTCTGCTACCTCAGTGGTTAGTGCATTAGATTTGGATCCCGAAGTTGCTAGGTTCAATTCCCAGCCAGGGCACTGGAATAATTTAACATTAACATTTCATGTTTTCATCATAATCCGACTTTCTGCAGCTAAAAATAACTCACCGGTCGCACTAACACTACAACAACATCTGATTACCCAAGTCAACAGGGAAGCTAAAAATACATATACATCACACCATGACGAATAGAAACGGCAACACTTAAATAACATCCATTCCCTGAAATTGACAGACGAGTGTTAATTTACAACCGTACAACATTGAGTAGATGAAAACAACATAAGGTTCCCGCGATAACCGGATATATGCCGGAACGTAGTCTGTAATAGAAAACAGACTTAAGGATTATCAACTCAGCATCTCCAAGCTGCTACAACAACAACAACGAAGTTCTCCTGTTCTCTGGTACTATTTAATCTCTACCTTTATACAAGTCCACCTTCACAATATGGCCTTAAAGTCGTAACATATGTAGACGATTGTACGAGTCTGGTTGAAAAGTTAAACGCCTGCTTGGACGAACTTGAGAAATTCTTCACTGCACGGAACCTGAACGGCTACAGTGTTATGAACAATTAACAATTTCGTCTTTTTGGCTCTACGATATTTATTTATGGAGTTATAGCCATTTAAAGTTATTCTCTTGGCCTTTTTTTCATAGAAAATTGTATAATCCAAAAATATAATTGGACTTGTTTTTGGTGGATTTACATACATTGATCTCTACTTGGACTGAAGAAGTGCAGCAGTCACTGAATCAGATTGTATCATCTGAGACACGGTAATAACAACAAAGAGAGATGTTCTCTTTAACCATCATCCACCAGTGATATCGAGAGTGGAAGAACAGTTTTGGCGCTGCTGAGAACTGGATGATCCTGGGCTGGTGGGCTCAAATGTGGCGAGTACCTGCCCGGCGTGTGATCAGGTGTAGCTTTGGCAGTGACCTTGGAAGTGAAACTACCATAACATATCTACAAGAACACAATTTGAGGCGAAATACCTTGACGGATAATACTCGTATGTTGCCTTGGATCAATCCGGTACTTAGAACCGGTAGTCGTGAAATAGAGTTCATTCTCATGTCTTCGAGGATCTTCTTTACGGGCAGATGAAGATCATGTTTGCTGGGTGGATTCCTCCGCCAAGGAGAGATATTAAATGCGAAGTTTAACGGTACAAGAAAGAGTCTCTAAATTATAAAGTGTGCCAGGTCTGTACGATATTCATATCCAAGAAGTCGTAGCAACAATCAACAACGAGAGTATCATTCTAGGAGAAAGATAAGTTCTGGTAGCTCAGTGATTAGTGCATTATACTTGGATCCCGAAGGTGCTGGGTTCAATTCCCAGCCAGGGCACTGGAAAAATTTAACATCAACATTTCATGTTTTCATCATAATTCGAGTTTCTGCAGCTAAAAATAACTCACCGGTCGCACTACCACTACAACAACATCTGATTACCCAAGTCAACAGGGAAGCTAAAAATACACATAACACCATGACGACTATTAACATAAGACGAATGTTAATTTACAACAGGAAAACATTGCGCAGATGAAAACAACATAAGTTCCCGCTATAATCGGATATATGCCGGAACGAAGTCTGTAATAGAAATAGACTTACAGCCTGTTTCTCTATGTCGAACGAAAGCGATGCGAACGAAAAACAGCTGATTTTAGACCTACTAAATGGTATCAGAATGACAAAGCGAATGCAAACATACGGTTGATGCCAGTTTGTAGGTCTAAAATCAGCTGTTTTTCGTTCGCATCGCTGTCGTTCGACATAGACAAACAGGCTGTTAAGGATTATCAAATCAGCGTCTCCAATCTGCTACAACAACAACAACTGACCCGCCAACAACTTATAAAAAGTGGCCAAGCTGATTACCCAAACCACATCACCAGCCGCAGTCTCCCATCAGAAAGGCCCAGACCGATTAGGTTTGACTTTCGGATGGAGGCAAGGAACACGGCTCACCTCACAAGAAACACCGATGATGCTGGTATCAAAACGGCGTTGAAGCAGATGCATACGGAAATGGTACAGGAAGAAATATTAAGACAACCAGGTACTAAGACAACCAGGTACTAAGACAACATAGTACTTGGCGGCAAACCACCTCCCATCAACGTCGGGGAGGAAGCACTACCAAGAGAGACCAGATCGGTACTATCACAGCTCCAATGTTGACTCTCTAGGTACCAAAATAGTTACCTCACAATAATGAAGCCAGGGATACCAGACACCTGCCCAAAATGTGATCAATCGCCGCACATTACAAGACACCTCCTTGCGTGTCCTGCAAATCCTACTAACCTGACAACGGAATCACTCTGGACACATCCGCTTCCTCAACTTGGATTTCGATGCATAAATGTCACTCATCTTTTTTTCTAAAGTTTCTTTTTTCTTTTGCAGGGGTTACAACAACATGGAGCAATATGGTGAAGCGTGTGATCAGAGATAAAATTTTTCTTGTTGCTCTGCCATCTCCCTTCTGGATGCTCCCATGTCTCTATAAGTATTAACGCACCTCATTAAGGTCCCCAAAACGCAAACGATTTAACACCATGTGGATGAATTTGGACCGAATATCCATTCTAAACAACAAAAACCAAACCGGTCAACTATGATTTAATTGTTTTTAAAATTAAGAAAACTTTTCATAATTTATTAAAATATTCTTTATAACTTTTCTAGGTTAAAATGCAAATCTAAGAAGGAATAATCCATGAAGGACTCTCAATGAAGAATTTATTTATTTATTTTATTTACATATATGAATTACAATACAAGGTTTAGGTTTAGGTTAGGGTGGCAGCCGTATTTTTTACAAGCTCACATAGACCAGTTTAGGTCCTTAGTGTTACCACGGGCTGAAACGCCCCTCATCGAAACCAACCTGTTTGATATATAAATTTATCGATAGTACGAATATCAGTACTGGAAAGATCTGTTAGGCTGCCTAAAAAGGCCGACCCCAGTATGTCCAGTCGTCGTTTACTCAAAGCGGGACAGTCGCAAAGCAAGTGCTCAATGCTCTCCACTTCTTCCTCATCTGCACTGCTTCGGCAGAAGTCATTGGAGTCAATACCCAAACTTTTGGCGTGTTCGCCGATCAAGCAGTGTCCCGTCAGAACCTGTACTAACGTAGACAATCGTTTCCTCTCTAGTGCGAGGAGATATTTTGACCTTCTCAGGTCATACCTTGGCCAGATTTGTCTAGCTACCCTGCAGGTGCCGATTTCTGTCCATCTTTCGTTGGACTGCCTGATTGCCTCTTGCCTAAGCCAAAGCGTGGATAGTGGCGCACCAATATATGCAAATTCTTCGAGAATTTGTAATGTCGTCCCTTTCCTAGCAAGTTCATCGGCTTTGCAGTTCCCCGGGATATCCCTATGCCCAGGCACCCATATGAGGTGTATATTAAACTGCTCAGCCATCTCGTTAAGAGATCTGCGGCAGTCGAGGGCTGTTTGTGAATTTAGGGATGTTGCCTCCAGAGAATTGATTGACAACGCCAGTGTTGGTTACTATGTTGCGACTCAGCCATTTGGCGACTTCCCATATTGCCATTATTTCGGCTTGATAGACACTGTAGGTATCTGGTAGTCTGTGAGCTATATCCAGACCAAGTTCTTCACAGTGTATTCCGAAGCCAACCTTTTCATCAAGCTTCGAACCATCCGTGTAAAAGTGGAGATGGTTTCTATTACCTGGTATTCTGCCGACCCATTAATCTCTGGCGGGAATCATAGTGATGTAATTTCTCTCGAAGGTGTACACAGTTGGTATATAGTCCACTCGGTCGGTTACCATAGCACTACCCTTTGATATCCTCATGTGACCATAGTTCTTGTACCTCCACATTGATAGGCAGTTTAAACTTATTGCCGCTTTGGTTGCAACTTCTCTCGCCACAATATTAATCGGCAGTATATGGAGTAGGGCTTGTAGAAACTCGGTCGCTGTAGTCCTTAAGGCTCCGCTTATGCTCAGGCAGGCAGTTCTCTGAACCTTTGTTAGTAGGTTGGTAATGGTTAGTTTGTCAGTTGCCGTCCACCATACCACAATACCGTATAACAGTATTGGACGAACTACTGCTATATATATCCAGTGGACGATTTTAGGAGAGAGCGACCCTACAGCCTTTTTGCAGGAATATAAGGCGACGTTGGCCTTCCTTACACGTTCCAATACGTTAAGTCTAAATAACATTTTCCTATCTAGAATTATTCCTAAAAATTTTGCAGTTTCAGAAAAGACTAGATCTGTTCCATTTATCCGAGGTGGAGGGTCCACATGTGGGACATTATTCACCCTAGTAAAGAGAACCAACTTTGTCTTGTTGGGGTTAACGCCCAAACCGCTGCTTCTGGCCCATCTAGCCAACTTGTTCAGAGCCACCTGTAGGATGTCTCTGAGGACGTTTACGAATTCACAATACAATACAAAGTAATACAAAGTACGGTCCAGCAGCGACAGACCAGAGCCTCTGGTGGGAATCGAACCTACGACCCCCAAACTCATAGGCGAGCACGCTACCAACTCACCTACTGGGGCGCTCTCACAATGAAGAATGATTATTAGATTTAATGAACACACCTTTTTTTAGTGTAGACTTGAAAAAAAAAATCATTGGGCGTCAATTATGGCTTAGGTTATTTAGCATTTTACACAATTCTGTTTTTAACTACTTTGACTTGATAGTCGTTGAGGAACTCAAGTGCTGTACTTTCTTTATTTTACATCTTATATTAGCCTCAAAACATAATGAAGAAAAATAATACGAGTCTGACATAGAACTGACAACAAACTGCAAATTAAGCAAAAAAAAAGTGCAAAACAGACAAACGTTTTCATAGGGACAATGACGACTGGTTTTCATACTACAGCCTACAATTAACTCAAAGGTAACATGCAAAATTTTAATTAAAGATTTTTGACTACTCCTTTCTTCCTGAGTCCCCCCGACTTGTCATCGATAAAAATCAAAAGCTAGTCATGCGATTTGTCTATCTGTCCGTTCGTCTTCCCATTTAATTGTGTTCATTTACTTTGGCGTAGTATTTATTTTTTTTGGTTAATTTTCAAAATTGCTCTCCGTAAATGACATGTAATTTTGCGAACAATTTTTAATTGGTTTACTTTGTTTTGAAATCGTCTCGGTGCAATTTAAATGCTCGGCTGCAATTGGTCGGGACAGTTGTTGTTAGCGGACCATATTTCCGACAAATGAAATTGCAATTGCAGTGAATGAACGAACCGACGAACGAACCAACGAATAAGTGAATGAATGACACGCCAGTAACTATTTATGTCAAATTAATTAATCAGACAACAAAAGAGCATGAATATGCAAATTAATGGGATATTAATGATAGCTGGGAGTTGTTGACAAAGTTTCTTTTTTTTAATTGGATCTTCGCACTGGCATTTAAATGCACGCAAGATTTTTTATTGTCATAGTTGAACAATGCCGAGGAATCGAATGGCAGAGGAGCTGAACAACAACGGCCTATTCAAATTGGAAGTAGAAAATTAACAAGTGGTTCTACATGCATAATTTGTAGTTAATTGATGGACTAGCAATACATTCCGGAGAAGAATGAGGCAGAAAAAAAGGAGAAGCGCTGAGAGATCTGCAATTTCTTAATGTCTGTGTAGAGTAACAGAACCATCATTCAGCCTAAAAGTTAGGGAATTTTGAACCGTTTTCCAATTGTGTTGACTTTAAGGCTGTAGAAAATACTGCTGACTGATTTTTGTGTATCTATTTTGGTCAACAATAGTGTTGGAAGGGTGCTTCAACATTTGATCGCAACGGATACTAGAACCTGGCACAGTTCACACACAGGACAAGGAATCTACCTTCGACACTTTGGGCAGAATAGCTCATCAAATTGTCTCAAATTGCCAGAGAGATCTAAATGAGTTGGATAAGCAGAATAGCAATGTCGTAATTCTAACCCATAACTCTATGAGGAGGAATATGAGGTGAAATAATTTCAGCCAACCACAAATTACAGCATCTTAACCACGGAAATCCCAACCAGAGATCCCGGAGAATAGACCAGAGACCACACCGGAGATCCCGAAGAATAGACCAGAACCCGACCAGAGATCCTGGAGAATAGACCAGAGAACACACCGGAGAAAAGACCAGAGACCAGATTGTGTTGACTGTTCTCCAATTGTGTTGACTTTACGGCTGTAGAAAAACTGCTGATTGATTTTTGTCTATACGAGTATTATTTTTTTTCCAACAATAGTGTTGGAAGGGTGCTTCAACATTTGATCGCAACGGATACTAGAACCTGACACAGTTCACACACAGGACAAGGAATCTACCTTCGACACTTTGGGCGGAATACCTCATTAAATTGTCTATTGGCACCTTTCTTAGAACGTTAGATATAATGAGATACGAATGCTCAAATTACCAGAAAGATCTAAATGAGTTGAATAACCAGAAAATCAATGTCGTAATTCTAACCCATAACACGTTGAGGAGGAATAAGAGGTGAAATAATTTCAGGCAAACAAAAATTACAGCTTCTGAATCAAGGAAATCCCAAAGAGAAGATGTAGAGCAGAGATCCCGTAGAATGGACCACAGACCATACCAGAGATCCCGAAGAATAGACCAGACCAGAACCACACCAGAATCAGACCAGAACCAGACCAGACATGACCCAGAACCAGACCAGAACGAGAAATCCCAACCAGAAGATGTAGAACAGAGACCCCGGAGAATACACCAGAGACAATACCAGAGATCCCGAAGAATAGACCAGACCAGACCAGAACCAGACCAGAACCAGACCAGAACTAGACCAGAACCAGACCAGAACCAGACCAGAACCAGACCAGAACCAGACCAGAACCAGACCAGAACCAGACCAGAACCAGACCAGAACCAGACCAGAACCAGACCAGAACCAGACCAGAACCAGACCAGACCAGAACCAGAACCAGAACCAGAACCAGAACCAGAACCAGACCAGAACCAGACCAGATCCAGACCAGAACCAGACCAGAACCAGACCAGAACCAGACCAGAACCAGACCAGAACCAGACCAGAACCAGACCAGAACCAGACCAGAACCAGACCAGAACCAGACCAGAACCAGACCAGAACCAGACCAGAACCAGAACCAGAACCAGAACCAGAACCAGAACCAGAACCAGACCAGAACCAGACCAGAACCAGACCAGAACCAGACCAGAACCAGACCAGAACCAGACCAGAACCAGACCAGAACCAGACCAGAACCAGACCAGAACCAGACCAGAACCAGACCAGAACCAGACCAGAACCAGACCAGAACCAGACCAGAACCAAACCAGACCAGAACCAGAACCAGACCAGAACCAGACCAGAACCAGAACCAGACCAGACCAGATCCAGACGAGTATCAGACCAGACGCTCTTTGCAAGCAGCATATATCTTGACGCTAATTATTCCTATTGTCTGAGCCGCAAGATAGTTGTATTCGGGATGAGCCTCAATTAAATCCATAGGCCTTAGGGCCCTCAAATTGATCCCAACAACAGTGAGATAGAGTATCCAGAGAATGTGTCATATGACCAGGGGCCGCGTAATATGCTACTCCATTTCCCTTACCCAAACAATCCCACTTACCCTGTTCCCATATCTCTGTGGACATATTTACATGTTGTTGACGAATAGATATGGCTTCTGATTAATACGTACGTGAGACAGGGTTCCTTCTTATGTCTTCGAAGGGTTCCTTCAGGAAGAGACGAATAGAGAGACGATTTTATGCTATCGGCGCAGGACCTGCGGGAGCAAGAGGGTTGGTTCCTCTATCCAGGCAGGCCAGGAGAAATATTCACGATCTAGAACACTGTACCAGAGACCAGACCGGACACTCCTTGCAAGCAGCAGATATCTTGGCGATAATTATTCCCATTGCCTGAGCCGCAAGAGAATTATATTCGGGATGAGCTTCAATTACATCCATAAGCCTTAGGACCTTCAAATTGATCCCACATATTGATATATCTTTAAATGGACGACATGTTAAAATAATCTATAATATAATTGAGTTGCATACTGAAAAAAAGCTGCTACAAAAGTTACATGTACGGTTTCTGCTACAACAGTTCAGACAGAAGAGCGCAAGGCTCTGCTAAGATGCATCTGCGGAGTATATCATATTGATATGTCTGGCAGTCTTGATTCGTATGTAGACGAGGACCACTGCTCCTCTGTAAACTCGTATATTGTTTTGTATAAAGCAGACATTACAAGCGCAGAAGAAATCTGTAAGTTCGAAGAATAAAGCTCTGCGGGAAGCTAAAGATTGTGATAGCAGATCTTGCCCGGGGTGTAATGCATGAATAAGATGCAAAAGCTCTGAACCTAAGTACGTACATGTAAAAGATAAGGAAATTACAGCAATGGTTTAACATGGATTTCAATTTCATCATACCCGGTTAAGATCACCATTACTTTGACAATGCTCTTTATGAGCAGCTCAAAACTTCAGCTAGCTGCCTTCGAGGTGGTAATGTGATTGGAGATTGTATTTCCTTTAGGATTTCTTAACACTCTCGATCGTTCAGTTCATATCAAATACGTTTGGTCAGTTAAATTTTTTTTAGAAGTATAACAACTTTGAATCGGTTCCCGATAGGAGCGTGATGAGTCTTTAGTTCCTGAACAAGGGATTCTGATATTTCAAATAGTGTGGTGATTGGTGTGCGACCAGTTGGCTTTGCAAGAAGAACAATATATAGTCCAAGTTAGGGATTTAACACATATTCCCCTCTTGTTTTCCATATACCCATTATCAGTCTGTAAGATTCAGAGGAAAATGTATCAAAAATATCTTCAAATTTTTATAGAAAGTCTGCCTAAAGTAGAACCTCTCTAGCGAAGAGAGTCCTCGATAAAATCCAGAACTTCGCCAAGCTGCCTTTGAGGTAGAAATGTTATTTGATATTGTATTTCCTTTAGACTTTCTAAACACCCTTGATCTTTAAGTTTATACCAAATGTGGTTGGTCAGTTAAAGAATTTTTGAGAAGTCTAATGATTTATTTCCTGAACACGGGTTTCTGATATTTAAAATAATTTGGTGGTTGATGCGCTCTACTCAAGGTTCAATCATATTTGAATAGGGAAGAAATGTCTCCGGTAGTCTAACCTTTACTTTGATCTTAAATTAACAAACGACATCCATTCAATAAATCCTCAGCCTTAACTTTCAAATCGTATGGTGGATGTTGCGCTAGAGTTCTGGTTTATTTGAGTTTACATTTTGTTACACTATTTCAGTCCTGATAGCATTGGTGCGAGGATTAAGTTCCTGGACAAGGGTTTCCTGATCTCGCATATAGTGTGGTGGTTGGTGTGCGATCAGAATAGGAAGAATTCTGCTCTATTCAAGGTTCAATTTTATTGGACTTGGGAAGGAATTCCTCCCGGCAATCTAACCGTTATACTTTATTTTAATCCCAAAGTATCAAAAGGCATCCATTCGGCGAATACTCAGTCTTATTCTTATCTTTTAAATCGTGAGGTGTTTGGTACGAAGAATAGTTGTTCGCAAGAGATCGGCTTTGTTTGAGGTTAAATTTTATTTGACTCCCGAACTTTTTGAGAATCTTTTCCTGATAGAATCATGACGGAAATTTAGTCCATGAGCAATGGTTTTCTTCAAATCGTTTGGCGGTTGGTGTGCGACCAGAATCAGTAGTATTCTGCTATGTTTGAGGTTACATTTTATTTGATATTATCGATCTTAAGGAGTTATGACCGTTTAAAGTTATGAAATGCGATTTATTATTTTTGACCAAGAAAAAGTGTTAAATACTAATAATTTTTATAGCTAAAAAAGTGATTCCGTTCATCTAGCTGCATACTAATTATTTAAGAAGTTATGACCATTTGAAGATTTGGAAATCAATTTATCATTTTTGACCAAGATCCCAAACTTTCGTAATTTTTGCTCTCAAATGCACATTTTAGGAGTTATGACCGTTAATGTTTTGGAAATAATTTTAAAACTGTTGAGCCAAAAAAGTGATTTTGATAAATATCTGTATGAAGCTTATATAAGGAGATATGACCGTTAACAATTTTTAAACTATTTTTTAGGTTTTTGTCCAAATTTTTGTTCTTTTTGCTCTATGAGGCCTATTTGTGGAGTTAAGACCGTTTAAAGTTTTGAAAAAGAAATTTACATTTTTGACCAAAAGAAAGTGATTTCATTCTACTCGCTCTAGGATGCCTATTTAAGGAGTAATAACTGTTTACACATTGGTAACTTTTAAATTAAAATTTTTGACAACAAATTGGTTCCAAATTCGTATGATTTTCGCTCTACGAACCCTTTCTAAGGAGTAATGACCGTTTAATGTTTTGGAAAGAAATTTTCGAAAAAGAATTAAAAAAATTTTCGTTTTGCTCGCTCTATGCTGCTTATTCAAGGAGTTATGACTGTTTTAATTTTTTAAATAAATTTCACATTTTTGACCAAGCACTCACTGATTCCAAATTCCTCCATGTAGTAAAACCTCTATCTCTTTATTGGAACTTCGGGAAGGGGTTCTCTTCGTTTACGACTCTGTTTTATGCTTAGCAAATTTCGGCTCATCTCTAGAATGTCTATTTAATGAGTTATGACCGTGTAAAGTTTTGAAAATCAATTTATCATTTTTGAGCAAAAAAAAGTAATCCAACATTTTCGCTCTAGGACGCACAGTTACGGAGTTCCTACCATTAAAGCTTTGGAAATAATATTAAAAATTTTGGGCCATAAATGTTATTTCGTTCTTCTGTCTGCGTGATGCTTATTTAAGGAGTTGTAGCCACTTAAAGTTTCAAGTATTTGACCAACACAGTAAATTCCAAATTCGTATCTAAGCTAAACCTGCTTTAGAACGTCCAACGAAAGATGGACAGAAATCGGCACCTGCGGCGTAGCTAGACAAATCTGGCCAAGGTATGAGAAGATCAAAATATCTCCTCGCACTAGAGAGGCAAACATTGTCTACGTTAGTATCAGTTCTGACGGGGCACTGCTTGATCGGCGAACCCGCAAAAAGATTGGGTATTGGCTCCAATGACTTCTGCAGAAGCTGTGGAGATGAGGAAAAAGTGGAGAGCATTGATTACTTGCTATGAGACTACCCCGCTCTGAGTAAACGACAACTGGACATACTGGGGTCGGCCTTTCTAGGCAGCCTAACAGATCTTTCCAGTACCGATATTCGTATTATGGATAAATTTGTATATCAAACAGGTTGGTTTCGATGAGGGGCAGTTCAGCCCGTGGTAACACTAGGGACCTAAACTGGTCTATGTTAGCTTGTAAAAAAATACGTCTGCCACCCTAACCTAAACCTAAACCTAGAACGCATATTTAAGGAGATGTCCATTTACAATTTCTCATATTTTTAAGTCAAAAAAGTGGCTATATGATGCATATTTAAGGAGTTATGACCGTTTAAAGTTTTGAAAACTAATTTATTGTTTTTGGCCCAAAAAATTGATCTAAAATGGAAATCCGTTTCCGTTGTGGCCATTTAAAATTTTGGAAAGAAAAGTGATTTCATTCTTCTCTTTCTGTTGTGCTTTTAGGGAGTTATGACCGTTTAAAGTTTCACAGAATAATTTCACAGATTTGACCAAAAGAAATTATTTTCATAATTCCCGCTTTTTGATGTGTTTTTTTTAAGGAGTTATGGCCTTATAAAGTTTTGAAAAAGGATTTTCAAACAAGATTATAAAGAGTATAACCTTATACTCTTCCATTAAAAATTGGAGAAAGAGTTCTGTTCGTTGACGACTGTCTTGTATGGCTCAATTTGTAACTTCTACTTCAATTTAGTTTAGTCCCATGCATAATTTCCAATATTCTAACCTATCCCAATACATATAATTGTGATGTCTTGAAGTGAAATGAAATTTCAAAAAAAAAAAAGATGGAATTATTGGACTTCGACCACAACGGTTTAATGACCCTGAAGCCGGAGAGCTATGGCAAATTTGAATTCGTTGTCTTTGGCACCCACAACATTTATTACAAAAACCATCGACTCCATTGCCACCACCACGACAATCTGGGCATCAGCATTCCTGACTGGCCTGGCCTGGGCTGTCTGAATCCCAAAAAGCTTTTGTTATGGAACACATATTTACGACCCAGGTTAACAAAAGATCGTCGGAGATGGCTAGAATACAACTGAATGAACGAACAGCACAAGGTAAAATGAAGCAAGGAAGATTGTAAGAGCAGCAACAACTGCAACAACAACCAAAAAAGATAATTATACATGCATATCATTAATATTCATATTTTTCCACTTCGCCTTCATTACCATGTCTTAAGACAGCGATTTTTATTCAACATTCGAACGAATGAACGAACGA
Organism: Eudasyphora cyanicolor; assembly: GCA_963930755.1. Classification (NCBI taxonomy): domain Eukaryota; kingdom Metazoa; phylum Arthropoda; class Insecta; order Diptera; family Muscidae; genus Eudasyphora; species Eudasyphora cyanicolor. Next base: position 270,648,426 of record OZ005736.1, read on the forward strand.
ACGTACAAACGATCTTAGAGCTTTGGTGGTTCTGAGTTCTTTTCTTAAGAGTCACAATTGTTTCTGATAATCTCCGTGTTTCCCTTCGGCCAAATATCCTACCCCTTGCCCTGGATCAGGGCTACCTTAAAATCCCGGCTTGTATTTGCTGGCTGGTTGGACTCATTTGGTTCATCAGCGTTGCGCGTCTGTCCCGTCCAACCGTAGGTCTTCGTTGCAATTTGCCGGCCACTCTCGTTAATTTGCAGTCTTTTGTATTGCATCCGCCCACGACTCGCATTCATCCAGCCACACGACGATGACGAAGTCAAAGACTACGACGACAACTGCGAGCGTTTTTATTTAAGTGTTGGCCCAATGTTGTCTGCTCTGCTCTGATCCCGGCCTGGTCTGGTCTGGTCTGTGGTGTTGGTGGAGGTTCGTTCCATTGTGATCATTCTTGGTTCTTTGGCGAATTGTAAATAATTTTGCGGTTGCCAATGGTGGAGCATTTAAATGTGTCTACCTTAACCACGTACCCATTGCTGATTTTTTTGGGGGGAAGAAAATTGTTCTAGTTGCTTATTATTATTTCGGGCTCCTCCGCATTACTCTTATTTTAATGGAATATCATGGAATTCTTCTCTTCTAGCCATCATCAAGCACAACCAGCTCCTACACCTCCTTCTCATCGTCATCATCATCGCCAACCGAAGGCAGATCATTGTGTATCGGTTTTGCAGGGATATCAAGATTATGTTGTAAGTTTTATGTGTTGCTGCTATGTATGAGGTTGAGTGGTTCCAATGTTATGGTCCCAAAGAGCCACATCGTCTGCTTAGGCTTACAGTTTTGTTGTTCTGTATCAGTTTTGGTGGGGAGCGAGCAGGACAATGCATTCTTCGGTTTGCCAACAATTTCATGGGTGCAATAAAATAGCTGTGACTTATAGACATTTCTTTCCACTCAGCAGAAGAAAAAAAGAAGAAAAAAACAACACAGACAACAATCCAAAAGTATCCAAACAAAGACTTTGGCGCAGCTGAAGTACAAGAAGAGGAATTGGTTGTAGTAATAACCAGAAAATATTGCTACAACCAATTATTATTTGTGTAGTGCCGGCTTGTATTAAGCCTGAGTACACCGCAACTCTATGGACATATGTAGATGAAGAGTCTACGACGGTTGAAGGCGACGTAGGCCAACAAAGTATTTGATTTCAAATAAGCTAACACTTAAGGTAAGATGGAGTTTTCCACAAAAAAAAATTTGTTTACAATGATTGTAGGTTGTTGCATTGTAGCATTCTAGAGGTTTTACAAAACATTAATTAAACCACATCAGATAGGCATAGGAAGAAGAGAGATATGTATTGGGTGGCATAGCAAGAAATGGTCATCATTGGAAAAACTATACATGTCCAAACATCAAGACTTGGATGGAAGTTATAATGATGAGAAGTACTACTAAACTTCGTTCTCTAATTGAAGAAAATCCCTCAAAGTGAGGAGCTCCTTTGGAAAGATCAAGCTAAAGAAAATCATCTAGAGATCGTTGATTTTATAATATCCCTAAAAGGAAAGATCTGTTGCTAGACCATGTCTCATATGAGGCTCTCGTTGTTTTTTCGATCTCGGCAGATAATCTGCTTCACTGTATTCGAATGACCCCGGAAGGGAGAAGCTGAATTGAAGAAAATCCTTCAGAGGTTGTGAGATATTGCCAGCTGAAGTGGGGTGGAAAACCGAAGCCCCTTTGGAAATTTAAAATGGTGTCTTTCTCAGGTAAGACTCGTGATTTCCTTTTAATCTCGCCAGATAATCTGCTTCACTGTATTCGATTGATTCCACCAATGAATTAAAAAAAGTCATTCAGAGGAAACAAATAATTCCAGCATAAGTGAGAAGTGGCAGCCAAAGCCCCTGAGAAAAAGTAATGCGGCAGAATATAGCTCAGAGATCGCTGATTTTATTGTGCCCTTAACGTAGAAAGGAAGGAACGGAGCTGAATTAAAGAAAATCGATCAGAGGCTGTGAGATAAAGCGGGCAGATCAAAAGTCCCTTTGGAAAAATTAAGCTGAAGAATATCACTAAGAGTTCGTTGATTCGATAGTCTCCTTCTGCTCATACAAGATTCCGGTCCTGATAAGGTCCTATTCGATATCAGCAGGTAATCTGATTCACTGTGTTCGAATAACTCCACCAAAGAAGGGAGAAACTGAATTGAAGAAAGTCCTTCAGAGGTTGTGAGATAATGTCAGCAGAAGTGAGGAGGGACACCGAAGCCCCTTTGGAAAGATCGACCTGAAGAAAATATATATATATATGAAGAAAATATATATACATAAGATATCCTTGATTTCATTATGTCCTTATCAGGGAAGATCTGTCGCTAGACCATGTTTGATCCAAGGTAATTCTTCATACGAGATACTTGCCATTTCTTCCAGGGATGTACTCGTAACGAAAGTGACTTTAGCGAAAGCGAATATTGAAATATATTTCTTGCGAATGCGAAAGCGAATAGTAAAATATGCATTTTTGCGAAAGCGAATAATAGTTTGACCCTTTATTACCAACAAATTTAAGAAACTGAATTGATACTTTTCCAGGATATTCAAGTATTAAGAATGTTTTCCATATTTTTACCACAAGGACAAACATATTTTTTCAACTGTTTTGAAGAGAAGTGGCAGAGGTTTTCTTTGATATTAATATCTTCAAATTGTGTGAAGGGAATAAGGAGTTTTAACAAATGGAAGCGAATACTGAAATATATTTTTGCGAAAGCGAATGCGAATAATCCAAAGATGGTTTTTGCGAATGCGAAAGCAAATGTTAAAATGATGAGAATAATTCGCGTTCGCATATGCGAAGTGAGGCTGAAGTGAGGAGGGAAACCGAAGCCCCTTTGGAAATATAAAACTGCGTCATCAAGTTAGCTTTATCACATGTTAGGCCTGATCGACGAGAATATATCGAATTGAGTGGATACTAGGTTCTAGTGATTTCTTCCCCTATCACATGATGGGAGAATCTATTGAATCTGATCTGATTTGATAATCCTCAACGTTTCACAGTTTTCGAATGATTACGCCAAAGAAGGGAGAAGTTGAATTAAAGAAAATCTATCAGAGATTGGGAAATAGAACGACGAGAAATGAAGAGGGAAAACGAAGCTCCTTTGGAAAGATTAAACCGAAGGAGTCTTCCATATATCATTGATTCTATTGTATTCTTAACAAGGAAGAACTATTTCTAAACCATAGTTGGTCTAATGTAGTGCCTGATACTACATCTCTGTTTCTTCTCTCTGTTTTCAGATTCCACCAAAGAATGGAGAAGTTGAATTAAAGAAAATCCATCAGAGATTGGGAGATAGAACGACGAGAAATGAAGAGGGAAAACGAAGCTCCTTTGGAAAGATTAAACCGAAGGAGTCTTCTATATATCATTGATTCTATTGTATTCTTAACAAGGAAGAACTATTTCTAAACCATAGTTGGTCCAATGTAGTGCCTGATACTACATCTCTGTTTCTTCTCTCTGTTTTCAGATTCCACCAAAGAATGGAGAAGTTGAATTAAAGAAAATCCATCAGAGATTGTGAGATAGAACGACGAAAAATGAAGAGGGAAAACGAAGCCCCTTTGGAAAGATTAAACCGAAGGAGTCTTCCAAATATCGTTGATTCTATTGTATTCTTAACAGGGAAGAACTATCTTTAAACCATAGTTGGTCCAAAGTAGTGCCTGATACTACATCTCATTTTCTTCTCTCTGTTTTCTCATTCCACCAAAGAAGGGAGAAGTTGAATTAAAGAAAATCCATTAGAGATTGTGAGATAGAACGACGAGAAATGAAGAGGGAAAACGGAAAGATTAAACCGAAGGAGTCTTCCAGATATCGTAGATTATATTGTGTTCCTAACAGGGAAGAACTATTTCTAACCCATATTTGGTAATGTAGTGCCTGATATTACATCTCTTTTTTTTTTTCTCTGTTTTCGATCTCGGCAGATAATTAGCTTTGCAGTATTCAAATTTTTACTAAAGAGGGGAGAATCTGAATGGAAGATAATCCTTCGGAGGATGCTAGATTTGGATAACTTTAAATCAGTTTCTGCTAGGATAGTGACGATGATTATGTCCTGAGCAAGGGTTTCTGATCTTACAAATCGTGTGGTGGATGATGCGCTACAAGAATTGGAAGTATTCTGCTCTTTTCAAAGATCAATCTTAATATATACCTATCGTAGGAATTCCTCCCGGTAGTCTAACCTATACTCTTTATTTTGATCTTAAATCAACAAACGACAACCATTACACATAAACTCAACTTTAACTTTCAAATAGTCGCACAGTTGTTGCGTTACCAGAATCGCAAAAGATCTGGTTTGTTCGATGTTAAATTTTATTTGCCTAGAGAATCTTTTGAGAAGTTTTAAGTTTTAGATCAGTACCTGAGAACATCGTGTCCGTATTTGAGTTCCTGATAAAGAGTTTCTGTTCTATGGCGACAAGTGTCGGAAGTTTCTGCTCTATTCAAGGTTCAATCTTATTGGATGGAATTCCTCCCGGTAGTTTAAGCTTTACTCTTCATTTGAATCTCAAAATAACAAATGGCATCCATACGGCCATTTGTCCACCGGATTCTTATCTTTAAAAACCTGTGGTGGTTGGTATGAAGAGCAGTTGGTTGGTCCAGAGTTCGTCTTTGTTTGAGGTATCAATTTTATTTGGCTCGAGAACTTTTTGAGGAATTTGTGCCTTATAGCATCGTGACGTGTATGGAGTCCGTGAGCAATGGTTTTCTTCAAATCGTGTGGTGGTTGGTCTGCAACCAGAATCAATGGTATTCTGCTTTGTTTGAGGTTAAATTTTATTTTAAATTTTCTATCTGGGACCCCCATTTAAGGAGTTATGACCATTTAAAGTTGTGCAAATGAATTTATTATTTTTGACCAAGAACAAGTATCCAAAATGTTCTTCATTTTCGCTCTGCGGCATCTATTTATTGGCCGTTTTTGTAAAGAATTTTAAAATGATTTAGCTAAAAAGGGAATTAGTTCTTCACGATATCGGCAGGTAATCGCTTTAGGTTTGTTTATTTAATGAATTATGACTGTTGAAAATTTTGAATAGATTTTTGACAAAAATAAATAATACAAAATTGTTTATGGAGTTATGGCCATTTAAGGTTAAAAAATCAAGTTTTGATCTAAAAATGCTTCCTAGGATGTTTATTTAAGGAGTTATGACTGTTTAAAGCGTTGAAAATGAATTTTACACTTTTTTACCGAATGAAAGCGATTTCCGATAAGAGAGTGGATTACTCCTCACTTTATATGTGTAACTTCTGGAGAACAATAACCCTGGCAGTCATTCACACAAGTGGAAATATACCCTCTCGCATACATTTTCATAGGAGGATTCCGGAATGACTTTCTAGATAGTTTAACATATCTTGGCATACATTCCAGGTGATTGTCTCAACCACACGCATGGCACAGCTTGCTCCATCTCTCCTCTCGTCGATTCCGGAGCAGTAATCCCAACCTCCTGTGGAGAAGTAATCTCCTGCTTAGACCTTGGAAAAAATTAGGCCATCAGGCTGACATGAAGGATGTCATCCAAAAAAGAAGGATGTCTCATCGCCTACTTGTAAACTCGAGACATCAACGCTATTTCTGCCGGAATGACTCTCTCGATATAGACGCTCTTATGGGGTCATCTCGATTTCGTCGCATATGCCAATGAACCTGCTTAAGGTATCGTGGCTTTGTATTCCTGTAGGTAACGCCTATAGTCAAACAAAGACGGTCTCAGCCCACAGCTTCTTTCTGCCTTCCCCTTTGTAATCGCTTTCGAAAGTTCTGAACAAATCTACGCTTAACACTTCCTAGTTCTAGTCCGCACTGTTGTAGGCTTCGAGCGACGAATCTTAGCAAGAACCTTGCCATTGACTTTCGACACAGGGTCCGTGAAAGAACGAACGTGTTCAAGAACAGTCAGCTGGGAATACTCCTGAAAAGAGAAGTTGGAAAAAGCCAACCTAATGCAATAGCCATAATAAGTCCTCTAAAATCAATACTCGCTACATAAGGCTGTAATGGCGTGTCCCCAAGTTGGGATCACCTATGAACAAATCATCACTGACAGGGTACCGTGAAATTACTCCCAAATGAAATAAGTCCGAATGAAATAAATCCTAATGAAATAAGTCCCAAAAAAATGAAATAATTTTGAATTTTAAAAACTGAAATAACTCCCAAAGGGCAAATGAAATAAGTCCCAATATTTGGAAGTTATTTCATAATGAACTGAAAAAGTGAAACAACTCCCAATGAAATTAGTCCCAACAACGGTTTTCGGTCGAGATTAAAGATTCTATTCTCCGGTTTATATTGAAAAATGGTTACGCGGACCAAAGTTTCTTTGAGTGGCCGGACTTCTGCCGGAATTAAAGATTTTCTTCTCTGAGGAATGTCCGAAGCGGACTACGCGGACCATATTTTTCTTGCTTGGCCGGCTTCGCCCGGGCTTAAAGAGTTTCTCCTCTGCGGTATGTCCCAAGACGGCTACCCAGACCAAAGATTCTGTGCGTGGCATAGAAACGCTTAGGACCATTGGTCCGAGTTAATTCCAGCCGAAGGCCTGCCACCCAAAACGACTTTGGTCTGCGTACCCATCTTTGGAAATACCCCCGAGCAGAAAATCTTAAATCCCGGCCGATGGTCTGCCACGTTATAAAAACTTTGGTCCGCGTAGCTGGAATAAAATAACTCCTAATAAAAATGAAATAACTCCCAATGATCGAAACGAATGAAATAACTTCCAAGAAAATTTCGTTGGGACTTATTTCATTTGGGAGTTATTTCATAATGAAATAAATCCCAAAAAATATTTAAATAAGTCCCAATTTACATGGAAATTTGTTGGGACTTATTTCATTTGGGTGTTATTTCACGGTACCTACTGACAGACCAACTGAATCCGAACCGCAGCAGAGCAGACTCAATGACACATGTGACATCGATGGTTTATACTCCATTTGGCTCTTTCACATCGTGTATGGGCCTTGAAAGGAATCATTCACTCAGCGTCTTATCCCCATAGTAGTTCTGATATTCAGACTGAACCACATGGGAGAAGACGCATTCGCGTCATAGTTTCTCTGGAAGTCGTTAGTGAGTGTTTTCCAGTTTCACTAATTTACGAAAAATGCTCAAGATTGATCTAACTTACGGATCTTGGGGCTTAAATGTGGCTCTTCAAGTTAGATTACTTTAGAGTTTGTGCTCGAAATGGCGATTGTACTGAATAACTCCACAAGTCTTCATGTTCACGGTCGATCCTTGCTCTTGGATTTGTAGCCAATTGGTATTACCAATGTCAGCGATTAACTGTTGCAAGTCTTAACTTAAAGAGTTATGACGCCCAACTCCAGTAGATACAACTCGTTCATGCAAAACTGAGTTTACCGTTATGGCTAAATTTTAGGTAGGGGTGCTTTCTTGGTCAACATTCAAAGACGCTGACACCCAGAGACGTACTTAGAAGCAAATGTAAGACAACTAAGTAGTTAGTAAGTGCAGCATAGTCAACAATCAACAACCAACCGCCAACAACAGAAAGAAATTCTGCAACTCGCTTAAGTATGTGAGTGGTATGTGTTAGTGTCTCAGCGACCAAGATGACAGAGCAAGGCGAGTCAAGTCAAGTCATGCAGCGGCAGCAGCAGCAAAAACAATAACACCAAAAAAGTTTACTTAAATAAGATTTACTCGCAAATTAAAGTAGGTTAAGAAACTAACAAAATCAACAACGTCATACCAAAACAACAACAAACCAACTCGACGAGAAGAAGAAAGCCAAAGAAAAAGTCGGAGACAAGCAATAACAAACAATGCCGAGAATAATTATAACAGCAAAGGTGTGGAACGGCGGAGCTCAAGAGGAGGACGGACGAACGGATGTCATGCAACTAAGTTTGTGACTGAACGCCAGCCTGACCGAGTCAACATAAGAGTCCGGCGTTGTTTTGCTTCTTCTTGCCTCGACTGACGGTGGATGAGGGATGAGGAGGCAATAGAAGCGCTGACAAGAAGTGAGAGAAAGAGTTGCTGCCAAAATAAGCTGTGTTCTTGTTGCTTTCCAACAAATAAGGTAAAAGTTAAGTTTCCATCCGAGTGTGCAATACATGACGAGGAAGAGAACCCAGAACTTTTATGGAGTGAACTTATGTCAAGACATCTTAAAACAACGTAAATTTGCACAAGTTTTAATTTTCAAAGAAATAAACATTAAGCCACAGTGTTCGGTGAAACATTAGATCAATCGTAAAACTTGAAATAATAAAGGATTTTTAAATTTACTTACTTTGGATGACTCCTTTGTAGTTGAGAATTTAAGGAGAAGCCAAGAAGTACAAAGTAGAACTGAGAAAGGTTCAAAGTAAACGGCTTAGACTTTCGGTACGACATAGATTGCTCAAATGGAACCTCAAGGCTACGCAAAATGTGCTACAGCGAAACATTAGATCAATCGTAAAATGTCAAAATATCAATCTCTCAAACTTGAAATAATAAAGAATTTTTAAATTTAGTTACTTTGGATGTCACCTTTATGTCTGAGAATTTAAGAAGAACTCAAAAAGTACAAAGTAGAGCTGAGAAAGGATGTTGGTCTCAACATCATGAAATATGTTAGTTCCAGGACGTCGTCCAGTCAGGAATTGCTGGGAGTGCTTCTGGGTTCATATTTCCCGGATAACTCTGAAGAGGAATTTGATACGTCACTTGGGCATTCCGCAGAAGTCCAGCCATCAGAGGTCGTCGAAGGGATTGTAACCGAATCTAGAATTCTTTGGGCTATAAAAGCTTTAAACCTTTTATGTCACCAGAACCAGACAATGTCTCGTCAGCGGAGCTACATGCCGTGAGTCCACGAGCTCTATACTTGTAGCAATCAGTCCATACACCTATACCATCGAAGTGGAGTTAAACTAAGGCTGGCCTTAGTAGCAATGCAGAAAAGCCTTTTCCTGTAAGTCCTAAAGCTTTACGACCGAGTAGTCTATTGACTTTTTTCCAGGTCAGCCCATTGGACAGATGTCTGTGGTGAATGATGCACAAGCAGAGCCAAATGGTGGACCCAAGATCTAGATACCTGTCCCCTGCAGAACCTAAAGATTTCCGACCGATGAATCTATTGACATTTATTCTTAAAACATTGGTAAAATTAATGCATAGTTATTTTAGCACTTAAAATGGTCACGTGCTACGGTAGATAACCAGGTCAGCCGATTCGACCGCGGTGAATAATGCACAACTTGGTTGACGTCGCAAGAAAAGATCAAGCAGAGTCAAATGGTTGACCCTGGAGCTAGATAAGATGCGGAGGAATGCGATTTCAGAGGGTCTGGCATTCCAAAAAGCTGCGTATCATGCTGTCCTTAGGACATAGGATAATGCGCAACTTGGTTGACTTCGCAAGACTAAATCAAGCAGAGTCAAATAGTTGACACAGGAGCTAGATAAGATGTGGAGGAATGCGATTCTATAGGGTCTGGTATTCCAAAAAGCTGCGTATCATGCTGTCCTTAGGACATAGAAGGACATGTTGATTAAATGAGGAAGGACATCTTAGGAGTCTTGTTCTAGTGTACCGATATCCGTGCTCGGTGATTCGGAAGCGATTCCAGAGGTTCAGGCATTTCAATGTTGAATTGAGTACACCTTTGGGAGAACTGATCGTGCTGGCCTTAGGACGTACAAGGACAATAGGAATGACCCTTTGTGTGTGGTTTACAGGATTTTTCGAGGACGAGACAACAGTGTGACTTCGCTTGCTTTAGAGTGGATGAGAGGACAACAATTAGGAAGCTACATTCTTGGAGGGAAAGAGTATAGGTACTGTTGCGGATATATTCCCAGTGGCGGAGCCGGATAGTTTCTCCCCTCCGTGTGAGAGGTTGGCTGACCCTCCAATCCTGGAAAGATATGAGGTTTCGGATACTCATAGGAGTCTTGTACGATTGAACCGATATCTGTGCGCGGAGATTCGGAAGCGATTCCAGAGTGTCAGGCATTCCAATGTTGACTTGATGGCTCCTCGGAACGCTGAGTAGCGTGCTGGCCTTAGGATATGCAAAGACTTGTTGATTGGGAGTTAGGAAACACATTTTAAGGATCTTGTACAGGACATTAGGGAAGGACTTTTAGAGTTTTGTATAGGAGACGCTTAGCTTGTAGTTAACATAATTTGTGGAGAACAAGACAAAAAATGTGACTTCGTGTGCTTTGGAGTGAGTGGGGGGACGACGACGAAGTCGCAACAATTTAGAGGGAATGCGTTGATTACTGTTGGGGGTTATCTTCCCTGAGCCGGAGCCGGTTGGGTTTTCCTTCGTGAGGGGTTGGCTGATCATCCAATCTTGGAAAGATATGAGGTTTCTGACAGTATATATCTGATGAGAAGTAGGAAATCACCAGGTATGGACGGTTTTACTGGAACCATATGGAAGGTAAGTCCAGAATATCTGTAGGCTATTTATAGGAAGTGCTTTTTACATGGTCAGTTCCCTGGACCTTTTTAGTTAGCTCGAGTTTTTGTGCTTCTGAAGTCTCCATTTAAGTTTAGGAGTGATCCTAGATTTTATAGGGGCAACAGTCTTCTCTCGGTGCTTGGAAAACTACGCGGGTGAATAACACTTCCTGCGGGAATAACGAGTCTTGTATAGGATAATAACGATGAACCTTGGGTTGTAGTTTACAGGATTTTTCTGGGACAAGACAAACAGTTTGTCTTCGCATGCTTTAGTGTGGATGAGAGGACGACGACAAGGACGCTACATTCTTGGAGGGTAACGGGTGGATGTTGTTATCTTTCCAGTGGCGGAGCCGGTTAGTTTTTCCCTACCTCGTGAGAGATTGGCTGACGCGCCAATCCTGGAAAGATATAAGGTTTTGGACTGTATCTATCGGGTGAGAAGTAGACAATTTCCACGTATGGATGGTTTTACTGAATCCATATGGAAAGTAATTCCAGAATATCTGTAGGCTAGTTATAGGAAGTGCTTTGCACATGGTCAGTACCCTGGACCTTTTTAGTTAGCTCGAGTTTTTGTGCTTCTGAAGTCTCCATTTAAGTTTAGGAGTGATCCTCGATATTATCGGATCACCTGTCTTCTCTCGGTTCTTGGCAAATACTCGGTGGAATAATAGCGTCACGGCTAATGTTGTGCATTGACGAGAGCCCTTCTACGCGTCTGCAATTTTATAGATGTTAGTCGTAGCGTGAGCGAGTCGACAGTGACAATCACAGTTGACAACCATCGTTTTCAGTCTTCTCTCGGTGCTTGGAAAATCAAACGGGGAATAATAGTGTCACGTCTGAAGTTGTGCATCTGCGAGAGTACTTCTGCAGTTGGGCTTTCAGTTTGGAAAGTCTTCTGAGGATGCTTTACAGATTCGTAGCGTGAGCGAGTGCTTTTTTGTTGATTGCAGGGCACATTTGACATTCTTCAATCTGATTTGGAGTAGCGTGCTCCCCTGGATGGACCCGGACGGTTGTCGTATTTTAGGCTTTAGCAAAGATGTTTTGAGGATAGCAGAGATTGTGTGGTGGGTGTCACTAGCAGGATTTGGAAATATGTGCCTCGTGACTGTCTCCAGGGTTCTATCTGTGGTCCATTCATTTAAAACCTAATTATGAAACTCTTTGATAGAGGCGCTTGTTGCGTCCTGAAAGTTGTGTGCATGTGCGGATAACCTCCTCCTTTTGATCAAAGGTCAGTCTCGTGCTAATCTGGAGGGAATCGGTTTTGGGGTCCTGCATGTCGGTGAGTGGAAGCACGAGTAGTTGAAGAAGACCACGACATTGCTGCTTAAGGCCTGATTGTCTACGGGACGTCTTCCACTCGTTCAATCTTTTGGAGTTAATTTCGAAGGATGAACTTCCTGCCTCGTTTGAGCTGAGTCAAGGCCAGGTTGTCGGCGGTTATGGGGAAAATCAATTGTATTCTCAGGAGAGACTGTGGCCTTGATAGGCTTGTCATGTATAACGGGGTGTTTCTTGCCTATGACTGTCGAAGGCCCCGAAATGCCTTGTCGTATCCAAGGGTTGTTACCATTTTGCCAGTATGTAGGAACACCACCTCCCAACCTGGAGCTAATACGTCCTGTCGTTTCTGGGAATATATTGGTTTTCTTTGATCAGTTGACAGATTTCAAGATGGCGAAAAAGATGGAAAGATAGTGATAATGGGCGGTAAGCGTAAGCTTTTATACGTGCCGTGACAATTGTTATCGAACGACCTGATTTCGACTTCCCTTCCCTCAATGCATTTTAGCCTGCGAGAGGCCTTTCAATATTCCGGACTGTGGTTGTGGTTCGGGACAAGAGGATTGGCGGCATATACTGACGGAATACCCGTACTATGATGATACTAGGGATTTAGATAGCATACGAATCTTCTACTCCCAGGGTTTGTGGAATTTTTCGTGGACCGTTAAGGACAATTCCATGTTATGAGCATTTTTTCAAGAATTGTTTTATATAGGAGAAGACTCATAGACATGTACTGGAGGTAACTCTCTATACGACCATCTTCTGCCACCAACGTCCTGTGGTCGTTATTGAGCCAGGACGTCTGAGCTTTCTAAAGAAAGTCAATTGGTTCAAACAGGAGGGACTAGGAAAATAATTTTCCTCACATCCCACTGATTCAAATTCAGATCGAGGTTCTCTTTCCATTCGATTTTTTGTTATGATTGCTTTCCCAGCAAACCACTGTTCATCGGATGATATAAAAAAGAACAAGAACAAGCCAAGTTGAAGTGAAGTGAAATAAATTCTTAAAATGTTTCTTTTTTCGGCTTTATTTTGTTATTGTTCGGGGCTTTTTAGTGATTTTGATATGTGTTATTGTTTTGAGCTTTTTCTCCCCCTTTTTCAAAATTGTATTCAGTTCTTGTTATTCTCGGGGAGCAAACGCTGACGAAGATCAAACATCAGCAACAGCAGCAGCAGCTCACAAAGGAAGAAGAAGGTAAAGGTAAGGAAGGGCTTAGAGTAACGGCGTTAAACCGCAGCGACAATGTAGCACCGTAAGCAAAAGCTGAGTCTACTCTGATCTGTTTTATATGAGAGGCGACAGAGGGGACCGTCCCCATTATCATCAAGAGTAGAGTGTAGCATTTGATAAGTGTATACGTGTGTGTCGGTATGTGTAGTTGTCTCAATGTGAGAGTGAATGTAAGTGAACGTGGTTTTTGCTTCCGGCCAAGACCAAAGAGATTTGTATCTCTTGCTGTGCAGCGAATATTGTAGCAAAAACAAAACAACACTAAAATCTTGAGATATATTTATGCACATCCATCCGTCCATTCATATGTACGAATACAAATGCACGTACATACGCCGATACATATGTATGTACGTGTTTATGCGCTCTCTCCTTTTTTAATTTTTTCGATGTCGATTTTTTGTGAATTGTTTGAATTGCGGCATAATTATACAACACCCTACACAATATTTGGAGGACAGTGCGGACTTTTCTGTAAGAAAAGTCAACAACGATGAAATTTTTTATACGAAAATTCGTCAAGGATGAACTCCTCCATACTATAAGTCATCAAGGATGAACTTTTCTATACGAAAAGTCATCAAGGATGAACTTTTCTATACGAAAAGTCATCAACGATGAACTTTTCTATACGAAAAGTCATCAACGATGAACTTTTCTACACGAAAAGTCATCAACGATGAACTTTTCTATACGAAAAGTCATCAACGATGAACTTTTCTATACGAAAAGTCATCAACGATGAACTTTTCTATACGAAAAGTCATCAACGATGAACTTTTCTATACGAAAAGTCATCAACGATGAACTTTTCTATACGACGATGAACATCAACGATGAACTTTTCTATACAAAAAGTCATCAACGATGAACTTTTCTATACGAAAAGTCATCAACGATGATCTTTTCGTCTAGAAATGTCATCAACGATGATCTTTTCATCTAGAAAAGTCATCAACGATGATCTTTTCTTCTAGAAAAGTCATCAACGATGATCTTTTCTTCTAGAAAAGTCATCAACGATGATCTTTTCTTCTAGAAAAGTCATCAACGATGATCTTTTTGTCTAGAAATTTCATCACCGATGATCTTTTCGTCTATAAAAGTCATCTATGATGATCTTTTCGTATAGAAAAGTCATCTATGATGATCTTTTCGTATAGAAAAGTCATCTATGATGATCTTTTCGTATAGAAAAGTCATCTATGATGATCTTTTCGTATAGAAAAGTCATCAACGTTGATCTTTTCGTCTAGAAAAGTCATCAACGATGATCTTTTCGTATAGCAAAGTCATCAAAGATGATATTTGCGTCTAGAAAAGTCATCAAGGATGATATTTGCCTCTAGAAAAGTCATCAAGGATGATCTTTTCGACTAGAGAAGTCATCAACAGTGATCTTCTCGTCTTAAAAAGTCATCAACGATGATCTTTTCGTCTAGAAAAGTCATCAAGGATGATCTTTTCGTCTATAAAAGTCATCAACGATGATCTTTTCATCTAGAAAAGTCATCAACGATGATCTTTTCGTATAGAAAAGTCATCAACGATGATCTTTTCGTATAGAAAAGTCATCAACGATGATCTTTTCGTATAGAAAAGTCATCAACGATGATCTTTTCGTATAGAAAAGTCATCAACGATGATCTTTTCGTATGGAAAAGTCATCAACGATGATCTTTTCGTATAGAAAAGTCATCAACGATGATCTTTTCGTATAGAAAACTCATCAACGATGATCTTTTCGTATAGAAAAGTCATCAACGATGATCTTTTCGTATAGAAAAGTCATCAACGATGATCTTTTCGTATAGAAAAGTCATCAACGATGATCTTTTCGTATAGAAAAGTCATCAACGATGATCTTTTCGTATAGAAAAGTCATCAACGATAATCTTTTCGTATAGAAAAGTCATCAACGAAGATCTTTTCGTCTAGAAAAGTCATCAACGATGATCTTTTCGTCTAGAAAAGTCATCAATGATGATCTTTTCGTCTAGAAAAGTCATCAATGATGATCTTTTCTTCTAGAAAAGTCATCAATGATGATCTTTTCGTCTAGAAAAGTCATCAACGATGATATTTTCGTCTAGAAAATTCATCAACGATGATCTTTTCGTCTAGAAAAGACATCAACGATGATCTTTTCATATTGAGAAGTCATCAACGATGATCGTATGTACAGAACCATACTTTTTTCATAAAGGATTAAATTTCCAGGATTGAAATTTCTCTGAATACTTACTCATTATCCTATGAACTTTGTTGGATAGGGCATGGGACCTCAGAAGTGTCTTTCAAATTACATTATGGGAATCTGAAAATTGAAGAAGATGAAAAAACGTATCTATAAATGATTCGAGTATATCCACTAGAGTACAATATTTTGTTTTATATGCTTTTAGTCTTCTTCCTTAATGCTACAAACCCTCTAAGCAACTAATTAGACCTACCCCCCACTGTGGTTTTGGTGTTCATGCAAAAAAAATGATTAATACTTTGCCAAGAAGATTAAAAAAAATCTCAAATATTTGCAGCTTTTCAACACTTTTACAATGGCCACACCTTTGTTCTTTCGTCTGTTGCAAAGCAAACCTGAGAGAAGGAAACAATCATTAATTGTGGCCTTTTTAAATGGTGGGGAGAGAATATTTTATTCCAACACCTTTTGACGGGAACATAAGCAACTGGGAAATTGGCATTTTATACCACGTCATTATTTCAAGACTTATTGTATTGGAAATTGTCAAATTCATTAGTGGCATATTGCAAAGTGGTGCCTGAGGTAAGGTGAGAAAAAAAATTTTTGTGGAAAAAATTTAAAAATTCTCGGTAACGGAAGGATATCATATAGGGGATCGGTGGCCGAAGTGTTACCAATATTGCACTGCTGTAGCAATCAGGCGTTTAATCGCAACGAGCTAAAATTTTTACAAGCGTCAGCTGTTTACAAGCCGGCAGAAGAATATCGTTTTATATCATAGGTAAAAAAATGATCGAAATAGCATTCAGAGCGCTCACCGGATACCCGGAATCAAGTATACCCGCCTTTCAAAGAAGAAGTTTAATGATCGTCATATGGCTCACAGGGTTCTTGAGAGACTCGAGAGATAGCCGATCCTGCATCTATGACCTACTAAATAATCCATAAAGTGGGCACGGAGTATCGCTGAAGAACAGGATACTTAGTCAACTTCCATACAACATCCTGTTAAAATGCTCCAGATGAACCACCGGCTTCCAAACGGACCAAAATGGTCAATGGTAACGCTGGTACACAGTCCTTCGCTTACGTTACTAAGGACAGCTTGGTACTGGTAAGGAAGACGGCAACATCCCCAAGAGTAAGTGGAATGATACAGAGGCCGCATTTCCCTCTGTTTTCTTAGATGTTCTTAAGTAGATTAGTGAAATCTGCTCAAGTGCTGCACTGGATGTTTTTCAAAAGGGGTACATCCTGCCTCGGACCAGAGTGTATGCCTAGATTCCAGCCACACTATCTGATGCGGAATATAATCTCAAGGTTCTGATGGTCTGCGACCGGTCTTCCAAGAGACAAATGGAAGCTCGGTCTATTGAAGATAGGATAGGTCAGTATTCATACTGAATGCCGAGTGTCTATCTCACCCTAACAAGTTCGATGGATTCAGCAAAATCGTACTTAAGGTGTAAAAAAGCGATAAGGGAAGAATACTCTTCCAAATAACACTGGTGTGGCATCTGAGCTGAACCTCCCTCTTCTCAAGCGTCTGGGCTGCAACTTGCGGAAACTAGAGTTTCATCATTTTCACATGTGTTTGGATGCGTGGATAAGATCTTCTTCACAGGATCGAAAAAATCCTGTGAGGATATGCTTCTAGCGGATACCGACTATCTTACACTACATTCCATGCTCCAGAGGAACTGGATTATGTGGGTATA
Source organism: Eudasyphora cyanicolor (assembly GCA_963930755.1). NCBI lineage: Eukaryota > Metazoa > Arthropoda > Insecta > Diptera > Muscidae > Eudasyphora > Eudasyphora cyanicolor. Next base: position 270,665,415 of record OZ005736.1, read on the forward strand.
ACTCTAGTACGATGTAAGCTCTTCTTGTTTCTCCCTATGGTTACAAACGGCTGCAGATCATTAATCTGGAACTATGTGCATTCCACACTGATGTGGCCCTGCCTAAATTCAAAACGCACCAACGCCCTCTGCCGTTATCGATATATGACGACTCAGTCATCGTGCGCATACAAAGAGACTGCAGGTCTTGACAAATAACATCTGCTGAAGTTGTGGTGATGAAGGATCAGTACGTAACAGAACATCTTTTGAATTTGTGCCTCGCTCTCTCCATAGAAGGCTCAAGGCTACCCTAGTCCCACATTTCTTTGGTGAGCTGGCAAACTTGGCCAATGTTAGCATTCTTCAACACTATGGCTTTTAAAAGCCCAACGGTTAGGTCTAGGAAAATCTCATTTTTATCCTTCCTTTCCAGAGCTATTGCAATTGACTACATAGTCTGAGCCGGAGATACAGGCTACCCCTTTACCCTAACATAGCCTACACTATAGCAAATCAGCAGTAGTTGCATTAAAACTCCAAAGTCACCAGTTGGATCACCTCTCTATAGAAGATGACAACTTGAGTTATAAACACTACAGTAGCGGACCATGTGACTTATCTAAGTTATTTATTTATATGAATTACAATACAAAGTAAATTTATATTATAAGTTTACGGTCCAGGAAGAAGCCGGGTGACAAAGACCATTTCGCTTATTAATTTTTGTTGCGACAGACCAGAGACTCTGATGGGAATCGAACCCATGACCCCCAAACTCATATGCGAGCACGCTACCAACTCACGTACTGGGGCGTTCTTATCTAAGTTATATTAGCGGTCAATTTGGGTTATATTATATATAGTAGACGATTAGTTAGGTTATCTACTATATAAAAGATGACCAGTTGGGTTATCTACTCTAAGGTATAGCACAAGTTACGTTATCTAATCTGTAAAAGTATAGGTTAACTACCTTACAGTAGAAGTTCCGTTGTGCAATCTCCTGTGTATTAGAATACCAGTTGGGTTTCCTACTATCTAGTAGACAACCAGTTGGAATATCTACTTTATAATACACTACTAGATGGGTTATCTAACTTATATAAGACCAAAAGCTGAGTTATCTTCTCTATAGTAGACGAGGATATAAGTGAGCCTGACATACAGGCTACAACTTTATCCTAATCTAAGCTTCCCTCAACATTTATTCAGTATGACTTCACAATGACAAGTTGGACGGACCATCTCTCTGTAACAGATGACCACTTTGGTAGTATATTATATCATTGGATCGTTTGGGTTATCTGATCTGAGGGTTATATATTAGACGACTAGTTAGGTTTTTTGACGACTTGTTAGATTATTAGACGACTAGTTATGTTATCTATTGTATATGTTGTAGATGACCAGGTGCTTTATCTTTTCTACAGATCGGTTATCTACCGCACAGTAGACGACCAGTTGTGTCATTAACTCTATAGTAGAAGACCAGTTGGTTTACCTACTACGTATCTTTTTGACAACCATTTGCATTATCTACTTTATAGTAGATGATTAGCAGACCACCAGTTAAGTTATCTACTACGCAGTAAACGACCAGGTGGGTTATCTACTCTATAGTAGACGACTGTCTAAGTGAAGTATGGCATACAGGTTTCCACTTTAATTATCACTGCACAATGATAAGTTGGACCATCTTTCTATAGCAGATAACCACATGGGTTACAAACTCTATAGTAGCAGACCATTTGGGTTATCTAACTACAGTAGCGAACCATTTTTGTTATATAGGGTGACTTTAAACTACCAGGTGGGTTATCTACTCTATAAAAAAACGACTATGTAAGTGAAGTGTGGCATACAGGCTTCCACCTTAACCTAACCTATACTATAGCATATCAACAGTTGATGGACATCAGATGACCACATGGGTTACAAACTCTATAGTAGCAGACCATTTGGGTTATCTATCTACAGTAGCGGACCATTTGTGTTATACGAGTATAAGGTGATTTTTTGGCAAATTTCTTTATTTGTTTTGCCAAACTGTTTTTGACAGCTCAGCTGTTTTCGTGTTTTCATCTCTAAACATTATTTTTCATCCTTAAACATTAAATTATATAGACCGTTCTATGAACTCAAATAAAGATTTCATACATTTCTCTATATTTTTTCCGATAAAGCCATATCAAGCTAAGCAATTAACAGTTTTGATTCGTTTAAATCACCATGTCCAAATGGCACTTCTGCAATAGAAATTCAGAAAATGATGAAGTACATCATCCCCTGGCTGGAGATGATATATGAAGGCTTAATTTAGCTCTCGCATATACCTAATTGATGGAGAGATACCAAAGTGCTATTCATAGCTATAATCAATGACCAATCATCACCATTACCAAGGTTGAGAGAACTACCTGTCTAGGCAAAGGCGGATTTTTCAAAACTACAGCGACAGAGTCTTTACAAGCCCTACTCCATCTACAGCCGATTGATATTGTGGCTAGAGAAGTTGTAACCAGAGCGGCATTAGATCAAACTGTCTGTCTATCAATGTGAAGGTACAAGAACTACGGCCACATGAGGATATCACATGGTAGTGCCATGGTAACCGATCGTATGGACTATATACCAACGGCGTACACCTTTCAGAGGAAATTTACCACTAAGATACCTGTCAGAGATGAATATGTTTGACACAATACCGGGAAATATAAACTATTGCCACTTCTATACAGATGGTTCGTAGCTTGATGAGAAGGTTGGCTTCGTATTACACCATAAAGAACTTAGTCTTGATGTAGCTCATAGACTAGCAGATACCTGTAAGATAGGAAAAGCCGTCAGTTCTGACGGGACACCGCCTGATCGGTGAACACGCCTGAAGGTTCGGTATTGACTCCATTGACTTCTGCAGAAGCTGTGGAGATAAGGAAGAAGTGTAGAGCATTGAGCACTTGCTATGCGACTGTCCCGCTTTGAGTAAACGACGTGTGGATATACTGCGATCGGTCTTTCTAGGCAGTCTAACAGATCTTTCCGGTACCGATATTCGTACTATCGATAACTTTGTATATCAAACAGGTTGGTTTCGATGAGGGGCATTTCAGCCCGTCGTAATACTAGGGACCTAAACTGGTCTCTGTGGGCTGGTAAAAAACGTCCAAACCTAAACCTACATTTTATATAACTAGTGGACGATCAGGTAGATGCTCTCGTCTATAAAAGGTCATCTATTTGCGTTATTTACTCTATAGATGGGTTATCTACCACACAATAGACATCAGTTGTGTCATCTACTCTATAAAAGAAGTCTTGTTGTGCTATCCGCAATTTAGTAGACAACCGGTAGGATTATAATCTGTATAGTATACCATCAGCTGAATTATCTGCTCCGCAGTAAACGACCAGGTGGGTTATCTACTTTATATTAGACGACCATTTTGGTTATCTATTCTATAGCAGACGATCAGTGAGATTACTCCTACACTTTAGTAGTTGAACAGTTGTATTATCTATTCTATAAATGGGTTATCTACCGTACAATAGACATCGGTTGAGTCATCTACTCCATAGAAGAAGGCCAGTTGTGTTACCTACCATTTAATAGACAACCAGTTGGATTGTCTACTTTATAGTAGACCACCAGGTGAGTTATCTAATCAGCAATAAACGACCAGGTAGGTTATCTACTCTAAAGTAGACGACCGGTTGCATTATCTAACATATATATGGATTATCTACCGTACAATGGACGAGTCATTTAATCCATAGTAGAATACCATTTGGGTTAACTACTATTTAGTAAAAAAAACCAGTTGAGTTATTTACTTTATAGTAGACCCCCAGGAGAGTTATCTACTATACAGTAAACTACTAAAGACGTGTTAACTAATCTACAGTAGCGAACCAGGTGTGTTATCTACTCTATAGTAGAAGACCAATTGGGTTAGCTACAATTTAGTAGACAATTAGTTGGATTATGTGATTATTCGTAGACCACTAGTTGTGTTATCTAAATGTGGTTTATCTACTCCATAGTAGACGACTATTTGGGTTATATAATTGACAGTAGATGATCTGCTATTTCTATAGTAGATGGCGTACGTACTCCATGAGTCATCATTGCATCCCGAAAAAATTACGGTTTGGTGTGGTTTATGGGCCGGCGGCGTCATTGGGCCGTACTTCTTTTGTGATGATCAAGACCGGCACGTTACTGTGAATGGGAATCGCTACCGTTCAATGATAACCGAATATTTTTGGCCCCAATTGGATGATATGGACTTGGAGGACATGTGGTTCCAACAGGACACTCGCCACAAGCCACACTGCGAATGTCACAATCAATTTATTGGAAACCAAGTTTGAGAACGTGTTATCTCACGAAATGGTCCAGTCGATTGGCCGCCTCGGTCGTGCGATTTGACGCCGTTAGACTATTTCCTGTGGGGCTACGTCAAGTCTATGGTCTTTCTAACAAGCCAGCGACGATTGATGAACTTCGTACGAATATCGAACGTGAAATTGCAGCAGTGTCGGCCGATTTATGCTTGAAAACCTTCGAAAATTGGGTTCAGCGTCTGGACTTCTGCAAGCGTGCCCGTGGTGGCCATGCAAAAGAAATCGAGTTCCATACATAATGGCATCGAACGTATTTTCACAGGAATAAAGAATTTCATTGATATCCAAAACCGTTTTTGTTTTATTTAAAAAAACTTTTGTAGCGCTCTTATTGACGGTGGATTATCTACTTTATAGTAGATCACCAGGTGAGTTAGATGACTAGATAAGATATCTACCTTATAATCTACTCCTCATAAAACTATCAGGTGGGTTATCTTCTCTATTGTTGAGACCATTTTTGGTTAATTACTATACAGTAGGGGGTTAGTTAGGTTATCTACGCTAAAGTTAATGATAAGTTGGATTATCTACTTTATAGTAGAAGACCAGTTGGGTTACCTACTATTTGGTATACCCCTTGGTGGATTATCTACTTTATAGTAAATCACCAGGTGAGTTAGATGACTAGATGAGTTATCTACCTTATAATCTACTCCTCATAAAACGATCCGGTGGGTTATCTTCCCTATTGTTGAGACCATTTTTGGTTAATTACTACACAGAAGACGTTTAGTTAGTTAATGATAAGTTGGATTATCTACTCTACACATATATATATCTACTCTAACCTAACCCATGTTCCTGTAAATAATAAAATCCTTCACATTTTCATTACAATTTGAGGGTAATAGATACTTTTAAGGTACACCACAAATATTTGTGTGGCGCTTTTATAATAAATTTATTATTTTCTACATCTGGTTAAAATTTTAAAAATAAAGATACAATTCTGCATTACTCAAAAGAAAGATCTATCGATTAACACAAATTTCATTACAGTTTGTAGAGACGGAATGCTCTAGACGAGTACCACAAAACTCTATATCAGGGCATGTCAATTGTTTGGGACCTAAAGCTTCCTTGAAGCCCTACGAGCAGGTTAAGCAAACATTATCCCGTAGAAATTTAGTAAATTTAATTCCTCTGTATTATAAATTTTGGATTTTTGTAATTTTTTTATTTTAGCGAAAAATTGCCCCTGGGTGTGGTAGCTCCTGAATTGAGAAGATCTGCTCTATATGCTGCAATATGATGACCATTTCCTGTTTAGCGTTTAAAATGTCTAACCATTCAGCTTAGTCTCAATTACATACCATATGATAAACCCATCTTGCCTTGTGATTTCTTGGTATGACCCTGTATGAATCAACAGCCGAAAACAAAAACCGAACTGCTTATAAATTTGATGTATTGATCCCCATTGAAATTGCAAAAAAATCATTTGTAATTTCGTTTCATTTGAGGGTGCCGTACCTTAATTGGTTAGCGCGTCGGAGCATTATTAAACAACGGCAACAGCGGCAAAACGACGACGGTTAAAACCGCAAAAAATAATGCAGCCCTGTAGTTGGAGTTGTGAAGACGGGATATCAAATCTCACCGATGAAACCCGAAGAAAAAATTACACTTGAGTCGGTGTGCGTGGAGTTTTTTTTCGGTTTAGGCCAATTCGTTGCAGCGTAATTATAACGAATCGGCTGATTTTAGTTTTTCTGGCTTTGCGGTCGTTTGGTCGTGTAGTTGCTATTTTCGAATCGAATGCGGGCAATACTGGCCGACCACGACGCCAACGAGTGTGTAGTAATTACAGCAGATGGCGCAAGCAGCAAACGAGGCAGAGTTTAATAACGCAAAAGCAATTACAAGTGTTGCCACATACGAGCGAACGATGATTACGACGGCCACGACGAGGAACAACGAAGAGTTGAGGCAAGGAGGAGTTATAATGTTTGCCAAGTGGCCTGTAGTCTGTCAGGTCGTTTGAAACTCTAGGGTTAGAGGAGTTCACTTCTCTAAACCACAATTTTTATACAAAAGAAAGAAAGAAAGACTAACCGATTCAGGAATACGTAAAGAAATAAACTGAAAATTTAAAAGCCCATAGAGCCAATTAAAATTAAATTACAATGTCCACTTCAAAATAATAAGTTAACAACTTAAATTAGTATAAAATACATAATGATATCTTAAACTGAACTGAACTAAACTAAACTGGGCTGAGCTGAGCTCCTCCAGAGCACTGCTCAACTGAGCTGAACCGAAGTGTAGTGAACTGTGGTGAAGTGAAGTGAATACAACTCTCAAGCACAGTTTAGCTCAGCTCACCCAAAAACCAATGAATGTGAACACGCTTAAGTAAGTACCGAAACCAGACCACGACGGCAATGACGATGACGACGACGAACCAACGACACATTCAAATGAACTGCAAATTAAATGAATAGTTTCCCATATTCATGCCATGTACTCCAGTGCAAAAAATAACGAGACATCAGTGAAGAAAGTGGCGGAGTTCTAGAGGCCTTCGAAGATGAAATCTATGAAAGAAAGGCCTACTCAAAAACAATCAAGATCCAATAATGGAAATGGAATAGAAGGAGGATTTACACAGTAATATCGCCTGTCGTAACTACAGCCTGAATGCTGCAACGATAGTCATAAGACTTTTTGGGGAAATCCAAACAAGCATCCGCTAGGAATCATCTTGTGACAATGCCAGATGATTTCCCGACCCGAGAACAACATTGTCTGGACATTAGAAAAATTAAATGGACAAATAGGAGATAGAGGAGGGATTCCTTAGATCTTCAAATGACTTCCGCCGAGGATTAATATCTGCAAAACTATCTGCTAATCCTACCAGAGAGTTCCTTCCAATTGAAAGCTATAGTAATAGTCAACAGACAAGAGTTGAAATTGTACCCGAACAACGAATGAATGAGGCAGGTAGGGTCTATACGAAAGGTTATCTCTAAATGGCTTCGGTTGTAGCACAATATCTGCAAAATTTGAAAAATTCAAACTAAAAGCTATAATAATAGCCAACATGGCTTGCAATTGCACCCCAACAACCGCCACCGAGTGATCCCTCGATTGGAGTATAACATTGCTACCAAATGACTCTTCGATCCGTGAAAAGCATCTGCGAAACAATCAATAAATAACATAGACGTATTGATTCTAATGACTTCTGCAGAAGATGTGGAGATGTGCAAGAAGTGGAGAGCATTGAGATGCGACTGTCCCGCTTTGAGTAAACGACAACTGGATGTACTGGGGTCGGCCAGATCTTTCTGGTACCGATATTTGTACTATCGATAAATTTGTATATCAAACAGGTTGGTTTCGATGAGGGGCATTTCAGCCCTAGGTAACACTAGGGACCTAAACTGGTCTATGTCAGCTGGTAAAAAAATACGGCTGCCACCCTAACCTAAACCTAAAACATAGACGAATGTCTGACGAAGTGGTTGTCCATTCGAAAGGCTATCTTCAGATAACTAATCGGTTGTGGCACAATATCTGCAAAACTATCTGACAAACCGACCAGAGAGTTGCAAATGAAAGCAATAATAACGCTGTGCTTGAAATGGACACTTTCAAAATGTAACAGAAATGAGACCTTACGGATATATCTATTTCGACATTGCTGAATCCAGTAGTGTTAGCCGTTTTTCTAGGTTAGCTCTTGTTTTCGCGATATTGGACCACAAAGTTTGTAAGGAAATCAAAAAGGTTAGTTATCTCGGAGGTGATTTTGAAGTCGAAGGCTTCGGAATACACGTTTCATTCCAAAGAACGAAATAAAGGGAACCATTCGAGAATTATTTTGCTCAAAATAGTCAACCAGGCTTCTCACCTCTCTACCCCTAAAAAAGTGCAATCAAATCTTACCATATGTCAAACGTCATACAAATCGTCGACATTTTACTTTGCGTCTTTGAGAAAAATATTCCTCGCGAAAAATTACTATGAGTCGCCTTTCAACATATTTATTAAAAATCAACAGATTGCATAATTTAGCAGGTTTTGTGGGATACCTTTGAAATTTCCATTGACACTAACCAAAGAATAATTTACAAAAATTTAAGTCAAAAAATTTTATTACAAATATTTTCTGCTATGAGCAGAAAAATACACAAATTATGTAAAAACTCGAAATCTGCTTAATTCTCATAAAAAGTTGAGAAAGGACTTATAGTATTTTTTCGCGATGAATATTTTTCTCAACGATGCCTACTAAAAATATCGACGATATGTATGATTTTTAACATATGGTAAGATCTTATTGCATTTTTTCGGGGGTAAGGGAGCGAGAAGCGTGTACGACTGTTTTGGGAGAAATAATTCTCTAAATGTTCCCTTTATTTCGATCAAATTATATCTCGGCTGGAGCACATCACTGCCGGACAATTAATAAATTTAAAGAACACACTCTTTAGTAAGGGTACTTTTTATGCAAAGCTACCTAAAAACTATAATGAACCCTAACAAGTCATCACCAGTCTATTCTACGACCGCAGCACAATACCTGCAGGACAATCAGAAAACAGAAGATGAGACTCAAATGATAGCCTCAGTTGTGGTAAATGATCGTGCCAAACAAAGAGCATAGCCTTAAAGCTACAGTAGTAGTCAACAAACTAGATCTGGAAATCCATCCAAACAGTCAACACCAGATAATTTTCCGACCGGAAAATACCATTTTCTGAACTATAGATAAATAAAATTGAAGAAGAAACACAAATTATTGACAATCTAAAATTAAGAAAGAACGAAGAAAGTTGAGCGAGAAGGAAGCCTTTCGAAAGGTCATCCTGAAAATCTATAACCCGAACAATCATCGCCAGTTGATTCCTTCGCAAGAGCCAAAATGTCTGCAATTGGAACATGAAAATGAAAAACAAATGCTAACATCAGATGTGGTTAAGGATCTTGGCCAAAGAGCATATGCTGAAGGCTAAATTGATGACATCAAACTAGATCTGAAAATCCAACCAAACAAGCATTACTAGATGATTCTCAGGCCGGAGAAATAGGAAAACTTGTGATGAAGAAGGGATCTTTCTAGAGTTTATTCTCAGATGACTCTTTGATCTTGACTAATGTCTGCAAACCTACCAGAGAAATATTTAATCTCCATAAGATCCCATGACCGGAGCACAATATTGCTGTCAGATTCCCCGATCTGAGCAAACATCTTTCGGTAAGGGCACAAACCGCAAACCTACCAGAGAAATATTAAATCTCCATAAGATCCCACGACCGGAGCACAATATTGCTGTCAGATTCCCCGATCTGAGCAAACATCTTTCGGTAAGGGCCCAAACCGCAAACCTACCAGATACATATTTAATCTCCATAAAATCCCACGACCGGAGCACAATCCCGCGACCGGAGCACAATATTGCTGTCAGATTACCCGATCTGAGCCAACATCATTCGGTAAAGGCACATTATCGTGCAAAGCTACCAACGGAAATCAATAATTATGAGTTGAAACAATCATTATCAGTTGACTCCTCGTCCGAAGCACAATGTCTGACGGAGTGAGGAAACATACCAATGCGCATCCTGAATGACTCTTCGGTAAAAACACATTACCTGCAAAGCCACGTAAAATCCATAATCACCTCGAACAATCATTATTAGTTGACTCCTCGACCGAAGCACAATGTCTGCTGGACAACCAGAACTATAAGATGCGACTCAGGCGATAATCTCAGTCGTCATGAACTATCGTGTCAACCAAAAAGCATAGCCTGAAGAATTCTCCGACTGGAGAACAACTAAAAGTTATCTTCTAGATGTAAAACTCCACCCGAAGTCATCACAATACGAATCATTCGAACAATCATCACCATATGATTTTCCTCTGGATTTTGACAATCACAAGGAACAAGCACGCGGATTTGAGAGAGATAGGATCCATTGGAAATAACATAGTTGGATGCCTCTTCGGGCATGGTATAATATCGGCAACTCTACCTAAAATATATAATGATAGTCACTAAAGGAGTTTTGGAAAACCTCCCGAACAATAACTGTACAACAATTTCAAACTTTTTTCAAAATAACAGGGTTCTGTCAGTGGATTCTGGTAGAGGAGACCAAAAAAATATATACGTGTATCGGCGTTTTGAAAGATCACATCGGAATTTTATTTTAGGGTGGGTTAAAGTTTTCCCCCCGTTTGCTTGTTCGTGCAGAATATCGGTATATAAAACTATGTGTTCTGTTCATCTGAGGTGTAGGGTATCTTCAGCAACTTTGTAGCAAATGTTAAGGCCTATACTTTTGTGGAATATATTAACCCTCTAGCTTCCCCCATAATGGTGATTTTTGCCTATATTTTAACAAATCGTAAAAACTCCCCTAAAAATGGTGTGACAACTTTAACCCCCCCTAAAATAAAATTCCGATGTGATCCTTCTAAACGCCGATACACGTATATATTTTTTTGTCTCCTCTACCATAATCCATTGACAGAACCCTGTTATTTTTTTTTTGTGTTGTACTGTGTAATCAACAGTTGTTTCCTTGACAAACTCAAAAAATGTTTCGGTAGAATCCGATAGCCAATTGGATGATGGAGAAGAGTTTCTCTCTAAAGATAACCTTCAAAAAACTCTTCGATCGTGGTACAGTATATGTAAGGCTACCTTACAAACCGACCAGGGAGTTCCAAATAAAACCCATAATAATAGTCAACAGACTAAATCTGAAAATCTACCCGAAATCATCACAATACAAATCATGGAACGGAAATGAAAATCCATCGGAACAATCATCTCCATATTCCTCGACTGGATTACGACGATCAGATGGGAAAAGGATGCAAAGTTGAGGGAGATGGGAACCATTGGAAATAACATATTACACGGAGAAAAAAACAGGAAACATAATATGTTTGGGATCAAAATTTAAATAAAATATACTTTGGGGCAAATAGTTTATATTTACATACCGGAAAAAAAGGTTGAATATCTCTCTTATCAATGTTTTTTTTCGGAGTTTTGGTGCAAATTATCTTTAAAAGCGGGGAAATATTTAAATCGGCTACAGAATTTGTTTTCCTACCCATAGGAAAAAAGTATTTTTTCCCAAATATAACATGTTTCCAGAAAATATACTACAGAAGCGATTTTTTTTCTTAGGGTAGGATGACTCTTCATGGTTCATGGCGCAATATCAGCAAAGCTACCTAAAATCTATAATGATAGTCACTAAAGGAGTTTTGGAAAACCTCCCGAACAATAATAAAGAGTTGATTCCTTGACAATCAGCAAAAGAAGGTGAAAATCAGACAATTTTTCGGTAAAATTTGATAGACAAATGGATAATGGAAAATAGGTTCATTCTAATGGTAACCTTCAAAAGACTCTTCGGTTGTGGTGCATTATATGTAAGACTACCTTACAAACCGGCCAGGGAGTTGCCAATGAAACCCATAATAATAGTCAACAGACTGGATCTGGAAATTCACCCGAAATCATTACAATACGAATCATGGAACGGAAATGAAAATCCATCCGAACAATCATCTCCATATGATTCCTCGGCCGGATTACGACGATCAAAAGGGAAAAGGCTGAAAACTTAAGGGAGATGGGAACTATTGGAAATAACGTATTAGGATGACTCTTCATGGTTCATGGCCATATCTGCAAAGCTATCTGAAATTTATAATGGTAGTCACTAAAGGAGTTTTGAAAAACCTCCCGAACAATAATCACCAGTTGATTTCATGACAATCAGCAAAAGAAGGCGAAACTCGGAAAATTTTTCGGTAGAATCCGATGGACAAATGGATGATGGAGAAGAGGTTCACTCTAAAGGTTACCTTTAAAAGACTCTTCGGTCGTGGTACAGTATATGTAAGACTACCTTACAAACCGACCAGGGCGTTCCAAATGAAACCCATAATAATAGTTAAGAGACAAGATCTGGAAATCCACCCGAAATCATCACAAAACGAAAATCCATCCGAACAATCGTCTCCATATTCCTCGACTGGATTACTACGATCAGAAGGGAAAAGGATGAACCATTGGAAATCACATATGAGGATGACTCTTCATGGTTCTTGGCCATGGTACAATATCTGCAAAGCTATCTGAAATGTATAATGGTAGTCACTAAAGGAATTTTGGAAAACCTCCCGAACAATAATCATCAGTTGATTCTTTCACAATCAGCAAAAGATGGCGATACTCAGACAATTTTACGATAGAATCCGATAGACAAATTGATATGATGCAATATCTTCAAAAAGTTACAACTTCAACCTTAAATAATATTAGTCAAATTATACATGAAAATCCAACAAGAATCGTTCACACGATCGCGGTATAATCATCACATTATACTGCGATCGGATTTCAATTGTTGCAAAATCACAAGATAAAGAAGAGGAGTTGAGGGAGATGCGAGGGAGATGAGAACCATTGGAAAGATAATATTCGGACAACTCTTCGGTCGTGCCAATATATCTGCAAATCTACCTAAAATGTAAAATGATAGTCACTAAACTAGTCTTGGAAAATCTGCTGAATAATCGAATTTTGCAACAATTAAAATCCATGATTTGGGATTCGTCGACCGGACCATATTATCTGCTGGACAATAAGAAAAATAAGATGAGACTTAAATGATTTGTTCGATCTTTATCTGCAAAACCATAACGAGATAAGATCAGACATACAACGGATTTGCAGGTACTGGGAAGAACTAACAATAAAAATTTTAGGTGTTGTTCCAGATGAGCGAAAATGTCAAGGCACAAACGAAACCAGGAGGTCAGAGATGAGGAGGAACTAGCAAAATCTTACTGTGTCTTCGAGGAATATGTCAAAAAATACAATCGATTGATACTAATTAAGAAAATCGATTGATACTCATTAATACAAGCATATTTACTCCAATTACAGACGAAAGAAAACAATATTTGTCGTTAAGAATTATTGACGATCTCCAGTTACGGCAGAGCTGCGCCGACACTAGTTCTCTGTTGACTGCAGCTCTCAAATCCGTTCTCTAGTCCATATCACTTACTGTAACTTTAACATTACAGTAAGTGATGTTAAAAAACGACTTTTGTCGAAGTGAAATGTAGAACATCTCCGGTAATAGTAGATCGAGGATGTCGGCAAATCGAAAATTCATCCAGTTACAAATCCAGTGTAACTGTGAACCATCGTCGTCAGAAATTCAAGATTTGTCTTAACGAAATGCTGAAAATCTCTGGTAATTGTAGATCTACACTAAATGGTAATATGTAGTAGATCTACGATAACATGTTACAGTAGATTTGCGATGAGGTGGAATAAGGAGCCTGAAAAAATTTTTTTGCCACAGTGATTCCCGGAAATAGTATAGTATAGTTCTCTAATAAATCCAGTGAACAAGAGCGACCTGAAAAATCATTTAGGGAGCTATTTTGTATATTTTCAGAGGTATCTCAGTACGGATTTCATCGCCTTATGGACAAGTTCTGACCACTTATTATAACTATCTACATCCATCGTCACCAGAAAAACAGCATTTGTCGAAGCAAAATGCTGACGTTCTCCGGCAACAGTAGATCTCAAGTTCATTTTGTAACTAATGCATAGAGCATGAGCGACCACGACTAGTATTTGATATGCATTGTGGTGGAGTTCAGAACAGTTCCTGTAACAATGGACGTCAGCAAAGCAATATTTGTCCTAAAGAAGTCTAACGATCTCCGTTAGGTTAGGTTAGGTTAGGTTGAATAGAGGAGACGTTTAAAACGACATTAGGCGGGTTGATTTGTATGGATGAAAAAAAAATTAAAAATCGTATAGCAAAAACGTAATCTACATTAAATTCTAAGAAAATTCTCCGAAGAAACCATGGGTCTAAAATCAAAACCTAAACCGCGCCTCTCGACTTGAAAGTTTTTCCTCTTCTTTCGCTAAAACCATTTTCTTTTTTTGAAATATATTATGTTTTATTATACCCTCACTTTAGTGATATGAGGGTATATATCATTTGCTACGAGCCAACAGTGTAACCCATCGAAGCAGTGACATAAGACCCTAAGTATGTTTGGCGGATGTCCGTTTTAGGTCGTTTTTAGTCGAAAGAGCAGTGTCCGTCCGCCTGTCTGTCTTTCTGCTAGGTGGTGCGCACGATAACTCTCGAAAGGAGTAACCAATTGGCTTCAAATTTGACTTCCGGCTAAGTTCGAAGATGGGCCATATTGGTCCTCTCCTTCTAGTCACTCCCCCACAAACGGTTAAAATGTTGTGAAAAATTGATTCTTTAATAACTGCTATACTACTTATTCGAATCTTGTGAAATTCCACACATAGTATTAGCTTATTAGTCGCTATCAACTCGAGAAAAATGGGCGTTGTTGCCACGCCCTTTTTGGTACCTCCCACACAAAGGTACCTTTTTGCAACGAAAGTTAACAGCTTATAACATTAAAACCAGAGGATAACAATACTTGAAATTTTGTACAGTGTAATGTTTTTATAGTTTCTATAGCCCTGTGAAAAATGGGCGTTATCGCCACGCTCCTTTTTGTACCTCCCACACAAAATGCCCAAATCATACCACAATTTAATATCTCACAACGTTTTTACCAGTGCACATAAATGCTTATAATTCGACACAGTGCAATTAATTTAAATTATCTAATGTTCAGCGAAAAATAGATGTACTCAGTGCCACAGTACAAAATTTGGAAACAAAACAAGGTGAACTGCAAGAACTAAAAAACGAAATAACAAAAATAAAACAACAACTGTCTCATCAGGAGAATATAAATGTGTCCACGAATCTTAGAATTTGCGGCATACCACATTATCAAGTAAAACACATTCAACGAATTAAAAATAATAAAAACCACACAGCTGACGGTATAATTTTAGTTAAATTATTTACTTCTCAAGAGAGAAATGTCATATTGAAATCTATCGGCGAATTCAAGCGCGCAAATAAAACACAACTGTCTCTTCGTATATTTGGTTTTGATTCTGACATTCCAATTTTTGTAAACGAAGATCTCACCAGCAACAAGGTGCAATACAGCTTAAAAGAAGGAAAGTTGTATCAGCTGCTTTCTCTCTGCGCGGAATTGTACATGTGAAACTCTCAGCAGCAGACACCCCATACGCATAAAGTCAGCTGATGACTTAAATGATCTCTTTCGCACATCTCAGCAATCAACTGTGCTCTCAAACAATCAGCTGTCGCATAGTGTCATTCACGGCAACGGCGTTGCCAACCCCGAAGCCATCTGATACACTTAGAAAAATTATGGCAGTCATTTATATTTTCATATTCAATTTTACTTATATTATGTATAACATTCTGTTAACGTCATGCATGTGTGTTATTACACATCACTTAAAAACTATAACTAACTTTTGTTTAATCTCCTTTTATTTCCCAAATATTATTATTTTGTTTTCTACAAATCTAAAATCAATGCGGCAGGAAAATGTTGCTTATTTAACTGTTATTAATGGTACTTGATATTGGATGTAATTCCAAAGACGCAACACTTAATTTAATTCGAATACTAGCGAAGCAAAAATCTGGTCTCAACGTTGTGCATTTTAATGCCCAAAGTTTGAATAACAAAATGGATGAATTAAACCATATTTTCATATCGTCGGAGGTCGACATAATTTGCGTGTCGGAAACCTGGTTTCATTGTAATATCCAAGACAGTTTATATAATATTTCTGGATACACTTTATATCGTGCTGACAGAAAAACATTTGCTGGTGGAACATGTATTTATGTCAGAAATGGAATAAAATGCAAATTTAAAACTAAGTCTAGTGAAAATAGCCCCATCGAATACATTTTTTTGGAGATAAATCCAAGGAATAATCAAAAAATACTAATTGGTAGTGTGTATAGGCCAAATAAAAACATCCCAATAGACGACTTAATGTCAAAAATATCCGATTTATCTATGGCATATAATGACGTAATTATCTCTGGCGACTTTAACAGCAATCTACTCATTGAAAATGAACTGACAGATGCCTTTCAATCACTTGGTTTATTTCCTACGAACACAATAATTCCAACTCACTTTCACCCCTCATCGAATAGCCTGCTTGATGTCATATTTGTGAATCAAACATCAAAAATTCACCTATATGACCAAATCTCAGCTCCTGTTTTTTCAAAGCACGACCTTCTCTTTATGATTTATGGCCAGCAGGTGAATACTAATCCTGAATGTATTACATACCGAGACTTCAAAAATATTAATTATAATGTGTTGTATCAACTTGTTGCAAATGTACACTGGGAGACTATATACAATATTGAAGGTGTCGATGAGCAGGTATCATTTATTCAGGATAATTTGAATGAAATTTCAAATGCTTGTATTCCTCTCAAGTGCAAAATAGTAAAAAACAGTAAAAAACCATGGTTTAATAATCGCATTAAAGAAATAATTCTTAAAAGAGATTCTTTGTACAAGCGATGGAAGCGATACAAAACTACTGAGCTGTATGACTTATTTAAAATTATGAGGCGCCAAGTTGCCCATGAAATCCAGAGTGCAAAATCATCATTCTATAAACAAAAATTTTCAGCAGCAGTTGATAGCCATTCAAAATGGAAAGAAATTCGGAAAATCGGTATAGGACAAAAACCTACAAATAACGTGGATGTTGATGTTAATGAATTGAACAAAAAGTTTGTGGGTGAGAATCTTACATATAACACTACAAATATTTATTCGAGCTACTGCAATGTTCGCAGAGAAAATGATTTTACATTTCGCTGCGTTGACCAGGATGAAGTTCTTACCAGCTTTTTGAAAATAAAATCTAATGCTGCCGGTATGGATGGACTTGAACCGAAGCTTCTTAAGCACATTTTGCCTTATTTGTTACCATACTTTACTTACATGTTTAATACTGCTCTCTCGAAATCTATGTTCCCCACGGAGTGGAAAAATGCGAAAATTCTACCTACCCCAAAATCTAACAATGATTTTCGACCAATAGCCATATTGCCATTCTTATCGAAAGTTCTTGAAAACCTAATGTATATGTAAATGAACGAATTTATCAACAGTAACCAATTATTATCAAACAAACAATCTGGCTTCAGGAGAGGCAGAAGTTGCATCACAGCCCTAGTTGACGTTGTTGAAGATCTCAGGGTCAATATGGAGGAGAATATGGACTCATTTCTGGTGCTATTGGATCATAGTAAAGCCTTTGATACTGTTAATCATTCTATTCTGTTAACTAAATTAGAAAAGTTGTTTGACTTCTCAAATTCCGCCTGCAGATTCATCTCTTCATACATTACAGGACGCTCGCAAATTGTCCATTTTAATAATAACCACTCGATGCCATTGGAATTACATAGAGGAGTTCCCCAAGGCTCCATATTGGGCCCATTGCTCTTTTGTCTGTACATAAACGACCTCCCATATACTTTGCGCCATTGTAATGTACACATGTACGCTGATGATGTGCAGCTATACTCTGGAGCTAAATCAAAAGACATCCAGCATTGTATTGAAACATCAACGAAGACTTAATAAATATCAACCATTGGGCAAATGATAATGGACTGTGCATTAATCCTTCCAAATCCAAATGTATACATATATCAAAAAGGAATCGTCACCGTCAGACACTGGCTAATATTTGTTATAATGGAACAATTATTGAATATGTACCGTATTCATCAAACCTTGGCATAGTTTTTAATGATAAATTATCATGGTCCAACCATATAACTATTACGACTGGAAAAGTTCATGGTATGCTTCGAAATCTTTGGATGGTTCAAATATCTACACCATTACACATACGCATGCTCTTAGCGAAAACTTACTTGATACCCACTCTTTTATATGGGTCTGAAATTTTTTATAATTGTGGCTACTCAGATCAACAAAAGCTAAGAGTAGCATATAATAACATTGCGAGGTATATCTTCAATAAAAAACGTAGCGAAAGTATATCTCATTATTCATACCAGATTTTCAACGTAGACTTCTGTAACTACTTAAAACTCAAAAGCCTGAGATTTATACACAAAATTATAAACACAAATGAACCTGACTATCTTATACAAAGGATAAAATTTGCACGTTCAAATCGTGGCAAAAAAATTATTCAAACAAGATTTAATACCTCAAGATCAGAGAGACAATTTTTCATACCCACTGTTCGTCTTTGGAATATCCTTCCCTCACATATTCAAACAATAAGCAACATCCTGCACTTTAAAAAGGAGTTATTCATTTTTTTCAAATAACATGTAAAATTATAAATCAATTACAATTGTAAAACATTCTCACAAAATACTAAGATTATATTTATATTGTTATGTAATTTAGAATCTATTGTAAAATGTAATCATTTGTACCACTAGCACTACTATTGATAAGAATTATATTCTCATTGTGCTAGACTATGTCGATTAAATAAATAAATAAATAAAATAAAAAAAAAATAAATAAAAAAAAGGAAACATCTGTCTATTGGATAACCTGGATAACCTTTCCTCAGGGATGAAATATTCTGAGGCTAAAATCAGGTATTACTCTATTGTAAACGACCAAATGGTTCAATATCTTGATCAGTTTGGCCATTAACACTATTGTATATAATCAGTTGATTTTCTACTCTATTGTAGATAATTAGTTGATTTTCTCCTCTATTGTAGATAACCAGTAGGACCATATTCTCAATTGTAGATAACCACTGGGCTGATCTACTCTATATAACCAGTGGGAACATCTTATCTAATGTATATAACCACTTGAGTCTTCTAATATATTGTAGATAACCACTTGGGTCTTCTAATATATTGTAGATAACCACTAGCATCTTACTCTACCAGTTGGGTCTTCTACTCTAGTGTAGATAACATGTTGAGTCTTGAACTCTATTGTAGATAATCACCATGTGTCGTCCACTATATTGCATTCTAATTTTGTACTGCCGGTAAAGGGCCTTCCATTTCCAGTAACACGCCTCTGTAGCTATTCATTTGCAAATAACTACATATGTATGAACATTTAAATGTGAATATTCCAATTTTTTTTCTAAAGAAAGAGTCCACACACATACACACACGCATACCTACAGCAATCACATGCAAGGTAAATACTAAAACGTAAATGAAGCTTTGGGGACGCAAACGGGAAAGACGGCACAGAAATTGATGTATGTTTGTATACCCTTTTCACAAATGTTCATTAGAGCCGGTGCTGACAATAAGAATAACCTCAAAAAACAAATGACATCCATCGACGAAGCAAAAGAAGTCACACATATATGTATGAACTCACATTCAATTTGACTGGAGAAAAATCTAACCGCAAACTAAACAGTCCATATGTCGTCCTCTGCACCCAATGATGAGGAGGACGTCGTCGTTTTGGTCGTCGTCGTCGATGACAATAAAAACAAATGAAATGTTTTTTGGGTGAACAACAAAAAATACCGGAGAAGATCTATAGGAAGCAGAACAATAAAAAACTGTGAATTCAAAGATCGAAATGCGTAACTCACGCCAAGCGAGGCTATCAATAACAACAAAAGAACCGTAAACAAAAGCCTAAATTGTTGGCCATACCTCTTCGAAAACCACCGAGTTCCTGTAGACACGGATGGAGAGACGTGGCGGTGGTGTGTTATGGTGTGCAGGTAAACTGTTGTTAGACGATGATATTTCTGCCACTGACTTTGATGATATTCACGGCACAACGGCTACCAACAACAACCAGAGCAACTGCAACAATTCGCAAAAAAGCCAAATGTCGCCCTTTTCTTGGGAATTATACCAAAGCCAACACTGGGTTGGACAAGACTGTTGGTGGATGAGAAAATTGTCAAACAAATAGTTATCTGCTATAGAGTATATAACTCAGCTATAGCCCTTTAACTGCTATAGAGTATATAACCCAGCTGGTCAGCTACTATAGAGTATATGACCCAACCTTTTATCTGCTAATATATAACTTGACTGGTCATCTGCAATATATTAGATGATTCTACTGAACGACTACTGCTCAGTAGAAAATCCATTTGGTAGAGTTCTATACTGTAGATAAACCACTGGTCATCTGCTATAAAGTAGATGACCAAAATGATCATTTGCTGTATAGTATCAAACAGATGGGTCACCTAGATGCATAAAATGGAATTCTATTGTACAGTAGATAACCCGTCTGGTAGTCTAATATAGCGCAAAGAACCTAAGTGGTCACATACTATCGGGTAGATCGCCCAACTGTAAAATATATAACCCAAATTGTCGTCTACTACAAAGCAGATAACCTAAATGCTCGTCTCATACAGATAACCCATATGCTCATATACTAAAGTGTAGATAACCCAAATGGTCGTATACTACATATTAGATAAGCCTCGTAGTCGTTTACTGTGGAGTAGATAATTGGTCATCTAATGCAGGGTAACCAACCCAACTGGGTATCGGGTAGATCGCCCAACATATCGTGTACTGTGGAATATATAGCCCAAATGGTCGTCTACTACAGATTAGATAAGCCTCCTGGTCGTTTAATGTGGAGTAGATAATAGGTCACC
This sequence comes from Eudasyphora cyanicolor, assembly GCA_963930755.1. Classification (NCBI taxonomy): domain Eukaryota; kingdom Metazoa; phylum Arthropoda; class Insecta; order Diptera; family Muscidae; genus Eudasyphora; species Eudasyphora cyanicolor. The sequence continues at coordinate 270,686,384 of OZ005736.1, forward strand.
TAATGCAGTTTAGCTAACCCAACTGGTCGCCTATTATAAAGTGATAACCCAACTGGCCGTCTTCTATAAAACAGATAATCCAACAGGTCGTCTACTATAAAGTAGATAACCCAAGTGTTTGTCTACTATAAAGTAAATAACCCATCTGGACATCTCCTAGATGGCCTTGGTTATCAGCTAAAGAGTATACAAGCAGTTGGGTTATCTATTTTATCTTAGGCGATCAGATGCCCTAGATAACATGACCCAACTAATCATCTCCTTTAATATGAGTGATCAAAACGAGATAATATATGAAGTAGTGGTTATGTGCTGCAGGGAAGAAGGCACAAATGATACCTGATCTGCAGTGGATAATACAACAATTAATCTGCTACAGAACAGATAAACAAATTTATAATTTCCAAATGGCCATCGGCCAATGGGATTATCTACTCTACAGATCGTCTGCTGTCGAGTAGATAATCCCATTGGTCAACTTATTTTCTGTTATAGAGTGGGTAACCTCTAGTAGCTAATATATGAAGAAATGGTATGTGCTGTAGAGTAGAAGGACCAAATGGTACCTGCTTTAGAGCAGATGATCGAACTGTTAATTTGCGGTAGAATGGATTATCCAACTGTTAATTGGCTGTAGAGTAGATGATCCAGCAGATCGCCTGCTGCCCAGAACTATTACAGAGTAGATAATTCATGCGGTCATCTATTATAGGGTATGTGATCTTACTGGTCGCCTGTGAAGTGAATTATCTACTATTGATTAGATAATTGTTCTTGACTACGGATAAAAGTAGATAACCCTACTGGTCGTCCATTATAGAGTAGATTACCCAACTCGTTGTCAATTTTAGAATAGATAATTCAAATGGTCGGCCATTTTACAGAGGGTAACCCACAGGTCGTCCAGTTCAGAGTAGATAACCCTACTGCTCGTCCATGTTAGAGTAGATAACCCTACTGATCATCCATTTTAGAGTAGATAATCCACTAGTCGTCCATTTTGGAGTAGATAACGCAATTTTATTATAGAGTGGACAACCCAACTGGTCGTCGTTTTAGGAGTAGATAACCGAAATTGTCGTCCATTATAGAGTAGATAACCCCACTCGTCGTACATTTAAAAGTCATAATCCTACTGGCCGTACATTTAAAAGTAGATAACCCTACTGGTTGTTCATTGTAGAGTAATTGTTCGTCCATCTTTGAGCATAGAACCCCAACGGTCGTCCTTTTTAGAGCAGATAACCCTATTGGTCATCCATTTTAGAGTAGATAACCCAAATTGTCGTAAATTATAAAGTAAATAACAATACGGGTTGTACACTTAAAAGTAGATAAACCCACTGGTCGTACATTTAAAAGTAGATAACCCATCTGCTCGTCCATTGTAAGGTAGATCACCCAATGGGTACAATTTTAAAGTAGGTAAACTTACTGGTCGTCCATTTTTGAATAGATAATCTAATTGGTCGTCTATTTTAGAGTAAATAACTGTAATGGTCGTAAATTTTAGAGTAGATAACCCTACTGGTTGTCCATTATAGAGTAGATAACCCAACTGGTCATCCATTTTTCAGTAGATTACCCACTGGTCGTCCATTATGGAGTAGATAACCCAAATTGCCATTAATTTGAGAGTAGATAACTCAACCATTTTAGAGTAGATAACCAACTGGTCGTTATTTATGGAGTAGATTACCAACTGGTCATTATTTATGAACTAGATAACCTTACTGGTCGTCCATTTCGGAGTAGATAACCCTACTGGTCATCCATTTCAGAGTAGATAACCTTACTGGTCGTTAATTTTAGAGAAGATAGCCCTACTAGTTGTCCATTTTGGACCTACTGGTCGTCCATTATAGGGTGGTTATCCAAATTGGTCATCAGCTATCGAGCTATCGTAAATTATAAAGTAAATAACAATACGGGTTGTACACTTAAAAGTAGATAAACCCACTGGTCGTACATTTAAAAGTAGATAACCCATCTGCTCGTCCATTGTAAGGTAGATCACCCAATGGGTACAATTTTAAAGTAGGTAAACTTACTGGTCGTCCATTTTTGAATAGATAATCTAATTGGTCGTCTATTTTAGAGTAAATAACTGTAATGGTCGTAAATTTTAGAGTAGATAACCCTACTGGTTGTCCATTATAGAGTAGATAACCCAACTGGTCATCCATTTTTCAGTAGATTACCCACTGGTCGTCCATTATGGAGTAGATAACCCAAATTGCCATTAATTTGAGAGTAGATAACTCAACCATTTTAGAGTAGATAACCAACTGGTCGTTATTTATGGAGTAGATTACCAACTGGTCATTATTTATGAACTAGATAACCTTACTGGTCGTCCATTTCGGAGTAGATAACCCTACTGGTCATCCATTTCAGAGTAGATAACCTTACTGGTCGTTAATTTTAGAGAAGATAGCCCTACTAGTTGTCCATTTTGGACCTACTGGTCGTCCATTATAGGGTGGTTATCCAAATTGGTCATCAGCTATCGAGCTGATGTTTCAATTGGTCATCTACTATAGAGTGGATGTTCCAAGTTAATGAGCGTTATTTTCTGCTTTCGTTTCGGATGTTTCCTTTCGCAACACACTGTTTCTAATGACCTGTTTTAAACCGCACGACAAAAAGTCCACCGTTATTAAGTTGAAATCAAACCGAAGTCAAGCTGAACTCTACTCTATTCTACTACTCCAACCATCAGTTATCTTCCAATTCTAATCATTATGCTCATGTCTACAACATGTTAAATAGGGGGACCCTTGTGTTTTAAATATTTTAAACAAATTTGCAGAAAATTGTCGAGATCGTTATAAATTTCTTTCTCTGGCGGTTTTTTCTGTTGCATTCTCATTGTGGTTTCTTCGCCAATGAGCCCATTTAATTGTTTCCGACGATCTGCTGACTGTCCGTCCGTCCATGCATCTGTCTGTACGACCCGTCTTTCTATTGACTGTTTAACGAGGAACGAGGTTGTTTTGTTATGCAGAAACAAATTAAAAAAGTTTTTTTGGTGGTTCTTTTCTTCATTCGTTGAACAATTAAAAATTCGAGGCGAATTAAAACAAACTCTTAGAAGCGGTTAAGATCAAGCCTTAATTATACCACATACCACGAAGATATCATACCACCACCACAGCCGTAGCGGCCAACAAAACGCAAACACCAAACTCTGGGCGGATCAATTAAAAAATTCTTGAGCAGATTTTGGTAAAGGCAAATGAAATGAATATGGGTACAGATTTACATACATACATATGTATGTGCAAATGAATGGGTAGGTACATTCAGTTGTATGTTTGTATGAGTTGTGGGATCATCACATGATCAAAATATCACCTTAAGCCTTTTCAGATTATTAAAACAAAGTCGTGAATTATGTGCTAAAGAAATAAGGGACCCGAAATATTCAAAGCCCAAGGGGACATAATAAATGAAATATTTATCGAAAGGATCATGGCGGTAATTTAATGAAACCTTGCCCTACAATTGTTGCAGGAATTGATGGAAAAATGTAACCTTACTAAAATCATGTCTTGAAAATCTGTACAAAAATATGGACATATGACATCGAAAAGGGATAAATCGATTCTCTAGCGTAATTAGTAATAGCCCAATAAAAAAATTTCCATCGGGAATTAATCTCTATCAAATGTAAAAGAAATCGTAGTTGTGGAAATTTGCAATAATCTTTTATAGAGCACATAACCCAAATGGTTATCTGCAATAGCGTAGATATCCCATATGGTTATCTAATATAGAGTAGATGACTCTAATGGTTTACTACTATAGGGTAGATAACCCAAATTGTTATTTACTATATAGTAGATAACCCAAATGATCGTCTTCAATAGAATAGATGACCCAACTGGTGTATTCTATAAGAAATAAATCATCTCCTTTTTTAATAAAATATATTATTTTCCTAACTAAAATTTTTGATTGGTTTCTACTCTACAGTACACCTCCAAAAGTACAATACCTGTTCAAAAGTTGATGACCATTTGTGTCATAAAACTTGTAGTTGCAGTTGTAATTGTTGATGGGTAATTGGGTTGCTTTGTCTATAGTAGATAACGATTTCGATTATTTACGCTTTCTCGTATGTATCGTCTACTATGTGGCAGACAACCATTTGGATTATCTGATATCTGGCAGATGACGATTTGTATCATCTAATCAATTTAAGATTTCTATTCGAATCATGTACTATAAAGCAGATGTCCAGATGGGTTATCTACTACATATTGTAGACGACCAGATCCGTTATCTACATTATTCCCAGTAAATTTTGGTTATCTACTCTATATGAGATGGCCAGATGGACCATACGGTCTATAGGAGATGGTCAAATGGATCATGTACTCTATCGAAGACTACTATATAGTGGACGACCAGATGGTTATCTATTATGTAGTAGACTTCTAGATGGGTTATCTAAATTATTCCTAGCAGATTTCGGTCATCTACTCTATAGAAGATGACGGTACAGGTAATCTACTCTATAGGATATAACCAGATGGGCAAAATACTCTATAAGAGATGACCAGATGGGTCATATACTCTATAGGAGATGTCCAGATGGGTCATATACTGTATCGAGAACAACCATTTGAACAATGTACTATATAGTAGACTACCAGATGGTATACATAAATTCCGTATTCTCAATAGACAACCATTTGTGTCATCTACTCTATGGAAGATGACCAGTCATCTACTCTATATTAGACGACCGGTTCAGTTATCTACTCTATATTAGACGACCGGTTCAGTTATCTACTCTATAATAGACGACCAGTTTGGTCATCTACTCTATAGCCGACGACCAGTTTGATCATCAAATCTATAGCAGTCGATCAGTTTGATCATATACTCTGTAGTACACGATCAGATTTGTCTTCTACTCTGTAGTGGACGATCAGTTCGGTCATCGACTCTGTAGTAGATGATCAGTTTACTCATCGCCTCTGTGGAAGATGACAAGATTTTGTCAGCTACTATAGATTCGACCACCTGTTGGGTCATCTACTTTAAGTAGATAACCCCATGAGGAGACGATCTCTATAGAAGACGTTCAATTGGGTCATCTACTTTATAGGAGAAGATCATCTTGGTAATATAATAGATGATAACTCTGGTCGTTTACTACAGAACAGACGACCTGTTTGGTCATCTACTCTATAGTAGATGACCCGCTGAGGAGACGATCTCTATAGAAGACGATCAATTGGGTCACATACTTTATAGGAGACGATCATCTTGGTAATAGAGTATATGATAAATCTGGTCGTTTACTACAGATTTGTCATCTACCCTATAGCAGACGACCAGTTTGGTCATCTACTTTATAGCAGACGACCAGTTTGGTGATCAACTCTATAGCAGACGACCAGTTTGGTCATCTACTCTATAGCAGATGACCAGTTTGGCCATCTACTCTATAGGGGACGACCAGTTTGGTCATCTACTCCATAGCAGACGAACAGTTTGGTTATCTACTCTATAGCATACGACCAGTTTGGTCATCTACTCTATGGCAGACGACCAATTTGGTCATCTACTCTATAGCAGGCGACCAGTTTGGTCATCTACTCTAAAGCAGACGACCAGTTTGGTCATCTACTCTATGGCAGACGACCAATTTGGTCATCTACTCTATAGCAGACGACCAGTTTGGTCATCTACTGTATAGCAGACGACCAGTTTGGTCATCTACTCTAAAGCAGACGACCAGTTTGGTCATCTACTCCAAAGCAGACGACTAGTTTGGTCATCTACTCCAAAGCAGACGACTAGTTTGGTCCGCTACTTTATAGAGGACGACCATTTCGTCATGTACTCCGTAGTAGATGACCAGCTCGGTCATCTTCTCTATAGCAGTTTTGTCATTTACGCTGTAGTATACGACCACTTTGATCATATACTCTGTAGACGACATGTTTGGTCCAGATGAGTTATGTATTCTATTGTAGATGACCAGAAGGGTGCTGAAGTCTATAGTAAACGATCAATTGGGTCATCTATTTTATAGTAGATGACAAGAAGGATTATTTCTTCTACTCTACTCTATGATATACTAACATTTCGCTTATCTACTCTACCAGATTGGTTATCTACTCTATAGTAGACTACCATTTGATTACCTACTATATATTAAATGACCAGATGGGTCATCTACTCTATATAAGATGTGTTATTTTTCATCTACTAAATAATATAACAACATTTCGGATATCTACTGCATCGTAGACTCTGTTCTAGGCGAACATTTGTGTTATCTACTCCGTTGTAGCAGATGAATTGTTGGGCTGTCTACTCTATTAAAGACGACCAGTTAGATTATCTACGCTATCGTAGATGACCAGATGGGTTATCTGCTCAATAACATATAACTTATTAGTCTATTAGTAATTGAGTCTATATCAGATGACCTGATGACACTTAGTTTTATCGATGCTATAGCAAACGACCAGATGTTTGGTCATCTACTTTATAGTAGACTACCATTCGGTTGCCTACTATATATTTAATGGCCAGATTGAATGAATATAAAAAAACATTTCGGTTATCTACTGTATCGGATACTCTGTTTTAGACGAACATATCTGTAATCTACTCCGTTGTAGACAACCATTTGGGTTACATTCTCTATAGCAGATGAATTGTTGGGCTGTCTACTCTATTAAAGACGACCAGTTAGATTATCTACGCTATCGTAGATGACCAGATGGATTATCTGCTCAATAACATATAACTTATTAGTCTATTAGCAATTTAGTCTATATCAGATGACCTGATGACACTTAGTTTTATCGATGCTATAGCAAACGACCAGATGTGTTGTCTACTCTATAGGATGATTATTTGGATTATATGCTCTGAAGTAAATGACCTGATGAGAGATCTACATCGTTGTGGATGTCCTGGTGGGTCATCTACTCTACTCTACTCTACATTATCAGTTGGGTCAAGTCATCTAACAACTTGTCAGATAACCAATTGGGTCATAACTACAAAAGATGATCAGTTTGATTACATATTCCATATTTGACGGCTGGTGGGGTTATATATTTTATACTAGACAACCAATTGGTTAATAAATTCTACGTATATTAGAGACATGGTACTACTGGTCTACTCGTATTTTAGGTGATCAGCTGCATCATCTACTACTTATAATGGGTTTTCCAATAGGGATGATATGATTTTACCGTTTAGGAGCAAGAGCAAAAATAAACTTTCCGTTCACATTTGAAAATGATGATAAGTCCATTTTTTTCAAATCCAAAAAAAACGCTTTCCCGTCGACCAACGACCTTGACACCCATGAGCAATATTTTAGCTCTCGTTAAGAGCTATATTGTTGCCATTGACTCTGTGCCACACAGCAAATGAAACAATTGAATTGTTGCGAGAAAAGTTTGGAGATTCGATTATTTTATTAGTGGAAAAAGTGCTCGAAAATTGGGTTCATCGAATTCGTTCCTGCAGAAGAAGGCGTGGAGGCCATTTGAATGACGTTTTATTTAGAACTTAATTGTATTGATTGTACTTCACATTAAATAAAAAACTTTTGAATTTCCTTAACAATAAGAGTGTTTTTTTTGTCAAAGAAATCATATCACTCTTATTGGAAAACGTTATATCTGGTTAAAAAATAACTAAACCATTTAATTGGCAGAACTTGTGCTATCTATTAAAATATCTACTATATTTGATTAAAAGTCAAAATTTTTGTCACTATTTTTACCAATTTTTTAATTGACTCTAATAATAAAATTAGAATTACCCATCATAGAATATATTTCTGATTTAAAAAATTAATTGAATTGACAGTTAGAAAATATTAATCATGAATATATATTAATCATTTAATTGATAAATATTTTACAACTGATTAGAAATTAAACTTGAATCAATTATTTAAAAATTTATTAATTTATTTAATTGATAATTTTATTAAATGTGATTAATAAAATAACATTGTCCAACAAATTAAGACTTTTTGATTGGAACTGAATGGCGACCCTATAATTCTGAAAGAGCATGTTGAGTAGATCATTTTTGTAGAATAAACTTATGGCCCAGCTGGTCTGAGTTTTTTTTACAGTGGGTCAAAGTTTTAATTTTTTGGTTGAAGGTAGCATTATACTATATGAAAAAATGATGTAAGTTAATGTCTAAGAGATTTCTCATTGTCAGAGTTACGCAGTGGAATTTTATGAGGATCATTTTTGTGGAAGATCTTAACCCTCTAGCTGCCCTCTTAACGGGTCAATTTGGCCCTTTTTTCGAAAAAAAATAAAAAAAGTCCTTTCAAAAAGGACATTTAAGTTGTACAACTATAATTACACCAAAGTTGTAATTATAGCTCTTTACGTTAAATTAGCAAAATTATATCCTAATTTATACAAAAAATGCTATAATGTAAATTTAAAGCCGTGATATCTGTGGAATTATTGGAGCAGAAGAACGACTCTATAATTCTGAAAGGGCATGTTGAGTAGATTATTTTTGTAGAATAAACTTATGGTCCAGCTGGTCCGACTGTAGGTCAAAGTTTTAATTTTTTGGTCGAAGGGAGCATTTTACTTAATGAAAAAAATGCTGTATGTTAATGTCTGAGAGATTTCTTATTACCAGAGTTACATAGTGGACAGTTTTGTTTGAAACACTTTCAATCATTTAGCTTTAAAATTCAACTTCAAATAAATAATTAATTGATTTAATTTATTATTTCATTGAGCATATATCAATCATTTCTTCCTAAATTGAAAAATGTTATCTGTATTTTTTTCGGTGTAAATTAAGAGCTCTTGTAGACCTAACCAATTGCTTCACCTTCATCACTTCTGGTATTTGTTTTCTCAATACAGAGCATTTCCTTATTTAAGTTTACTCGTATTTCAATTCAGTAGTTGTTGTTGAGTTGAAGGAGGCGTTTTCGTGACAATTGAATCTCCTACCATTTAGCAGGATATGGTACCTCCCACTTTTCTTCAGAGTCCCAATGACATTGGACCCCAACACTTTAACGGAAATACGAAATTCCTTGCTGTGAAGCGACGACTACTACTACTACCACTACTTCAGCTCGAAGCATATTCATTATAAGCGAATGCTAACCATAATAAGCATGAACGGTCTCCAGACAGTTTGGAGACGCAAGACAAAGATATACAGCATCTTTTGTTCCGAGAGAGAGATTCCAATTATTTCTTTCGTTAATAAGTGCGTCGATTTCTACGTCTGTCCCTGCGTCTGTTTCTCCCGTCCTGTCTGTCCATCCGTCCGTCCGTCATCTAAGCTGTTTGCTCACTGGTTGGAGGCTTTGGATTCGCGAAACGAAAGTTTCATTGAAAATGTCTACTACACTTTAATGGATGAAATCGTCGTCTTCGTCTTCATCGTCCAATTATAATCATGTACGCGGACTCTGATGTATGGATTGTATGAATATGGCAAGGGGGAGGGGGCCAAACCTCTTCTTCCTTCTCTCCGGAAAATTGTAAGAATATTTGTTAGTCCCTGCATGTGTGTGTATGTGTATAGATGCGTTGTTGTCTTGGAATCAGCAAAGTCTATATGTAGATCCCTTCCATTTTTGTCTCGAGTATTACACAGTAGGTAACACCGCGCCCGCGCACAATTCTACTCATTTACAGAATACAATGACAAACACATACATAGACATCGAAAGCGGGTCTCCGTAGAGCTGACACGCCGACGCTTAGCGTCCGTGTAAGTTGGTACGCTGAACCCTCTATGCTATACGCTTCACTATAGTGATGATGGTGGCTGTGGCTGTGGCTGGACTGGGATGTCGAGCTGACTGGGATGTTTGTCTGACTCTGTCGGTTGTGGCATAAAAAATGATTCTGAATAAATTATATTAAAATCGGATACAAATACGAAAATGTTGGTGTCGTTTTTGTTTTTCGCTCGTTTTTTTGTATTGTTTTGTTTTTAAGAAGACTTAAAATACAATAGCAACAACAATAACAACAACAAGAGCTACAGTAAAATCCACATATCAGCCAAACAATGAGCATTTTTTTTTTGCAAATGTGTTGTTTCTTTTGTTGTCTCACAACACAATAAACACAATAGGTGCTTATGATGTGGCTAATGTAGAGGGTTTTTTGCCAGTATAATCGTAACAAATTAAAAACGACTCAAACTAGCGATTTTAGTAACCCTACACTGAAAAAAAAAATGTCATAAAATTAAAGAAAGGCTCCAAAGAAGTCATACGTTTTTAAAATAAGTACATTTTGTACTTAAAATATAGATAATTTCTTTAATATTAAGTAATTTACTTAATTTTAAGTGCATTTTCTTAATTTTAAATACAAAATGTACTTATGTTGAAGACTAAGGACGTCTTTGGAGCAATTCTTTAATTTTATGAAAAATTTTTTTTCAGTATAATTAACCAATTGTGGGACCAATTGTCACTTTTCTGAGCACTTGTAGTGTAGCGTTTATTGACTATATACATTTGTTGTCATAAGGGCACTGTCTCTCAACAAGGACCTACAGGTCGCTAGAGGCATGTCAACATATTCCAGTTCACAGATATTCCATAGACACAGAATGTGTTCTATTGATTATACCCTCACTTTAGTGTGACGAGGGTATATATCATTTGCTACGGAAAAAAGTGTAACACGTCGAAGGAGTGACCTAAGACCCCAAGTATGTTCGGAGGAAATCCGTTTTGGGTCATTTTAAGTCGAATGAGCAATGTCCGTCCGTCTGTCTGTCTGTCTGTCTGTCTGTCTGTCTGTCTGCCTGTCTGTCTGTCTGTCTGTCTGTGTGTCTGCTGGCTGGTGCGCACGATAACTCTCGAAAGGAGTAACCGATTGACCTCAAATTTGGTATGTGGTAATATTTTTTTCTATCTCCGGCTAAGTTCGAAGATGGACCATATTGGTCCACTCCTTCTAGTACCTCCCCCACAAAGGGTTAAAATGTTGTAAAATATTGATTCTTTAATAACTGCTATACTACTTATTCGAATCTTTTGAAATTTCACACATAGTATTAGCTTATTAGTCGCTATCAACTCGAGAAAAATGGGCGAAGTCGCCACGTCCTTTTTGGTACCTCCCACACAAATGCACCATTTTGCACCAAAAGTTAACAGCTTATAACATTAATAACAGTGTATAAAAATACTTGAAATTTTGTACAGTATAATGTTTTTGTAGCGCCTATAGTCCGGTAAAAAATGGGCATTATTGTACAGCCCCTTTTGGTACCTCCCACACAAATGGACCGTTTCGTACCAAAAGTGAACGGCTTGCAACTTTAATACCAGTGCATACAAATACTTGAAATTTTGTACAGTGTAATGCTGTTATAGTGCCTATAGTCCTGTAAAAAGTAGGCGTTATCACCCCGCCCCTTTTTGTACCTCCCACACAAAATGACCAAATCATACCAAAATTACATAGCTCGTAACTTTAATATACCAGTGCACATAAACGCTTATAGTTCAGCACAATGCAATGTATTTAGGAATGTACTGTTTACCGAAAAATATGTGTATTTGGAAAACCCCTTCTGGTACCTCCCACACAAATTGACAGATTTATTGGTGTAATGTTATATATTACATTACTCACAAAGTGAGGGTATACCTTAGTCGGTTTTCCCGACTGAAACTTTCTTACTTGTTCCTCATACTCTTCATCTCCGCCACTTCTGCAAAAGTCATTTCCCAGGACCTTCAATCTCTATACGTGCCGTCCGCTAAGATAGTGATCAGTCATGACAGACTCTATAAGTGAGACGTCCGATAATGATAATTGCAATAGTTTGAGGTTAAACAGGCGCACGTCAGCCTGGAATGTAAGGAAATTCTGACTAGTGATCACCCGTCATTTGTTGCCATTAGGGCACAATCTCTCAAGAAGGACTGCAGGTTGCAAATGGCATGCCAACATATGCCAGTTCATAGATATTCCATAGACACCTATTAATTTCACCTACTCTTCGTCACAGCAACTTTTGCAAAAGTCATTTCGCAAGACCTTCAATCTCTGTAAGTGGCGTCTAATTAGGTAGTGATCAGTTATGACAGACACTATAAGTGAGACGTCCGGTTTCGATAATGACAGTAGGGCATTGCTATAGTTTTAGGTTAAACAGGCCCACATCAGGCAGGAATGTAAGGAAATTCTGACTAGTGATCACCCGTCATTTTATTAGTTTAGAAGTACCTGCAGGTCGCTAGAGGCATGCCAACATATTCCAGTTCACAAATATTCCATAGACAAAAAGTTGTTCTATTGATTCATCCTTCTACTCTTCGTATCCACAGCTTCTGCAAGACTTCAATATCTCTGCGTGTCGTCCAATAAAGTAGTGGCAGGCACGATAACTGATACTTCCGGTCCGATAACGACAGTAGAGAGACTAAGAATTACCTGCCATTTTTCGTAAGACAACTATCAATTTCGAAGGGCTTGCAGGTCACAAGAGGCATGCCCACAATTTACAGTTCATAGATATTATAAGGTATTATAATATCTATGAAATGCTTACTTCTCCTCTTCGTCATCACAGACAGCTTCTGCAAAAGTAATTTCGCAAGACCTTCAATCTGCCGTCCAATAAGACAGTAACCTGTTTTGACAGACACAATAAGTGAGACGTCCGACCTCGATATAAACATTAGGGCATTGGTACGTTTCGAGTTTAGGCAGAACCACGTCGTCCTAGAATGTACAAGTATGCAGATCCTGACAAGTGACCGCCTATCAGTTGTTGCCATAAGGGCATTGTCTACCAAGAAAGGACCTACAGGTCCCAGAGCCATATCCACATGATCCAGTTCACAGATATTCCATAGACACAGAAGGTTTTCTATTGATTTATCCTTTTACTCTTCGTGTCCACAGCTTCTGCAAAATTATTTTGCAAGACTTCATTGGTAGGTTTCGAGTTTAGGCAGAATCACATCGGCCTCGAATGAACAAGTACGCAGTTCCATCCGTCATTTGTTGCCATAAGGGCATTGTCTATCCAGAAAGGCCCAGCAGGTTCTAGAGCCATGTCCACATGTTCCAGTTCACAGATATTCCAAAGACACAGAAGGTGTTATATTGATCCACACATCTCCTATTCGTGTCTACAGCTTCTGCAAAAATCATTATCTCTGCGTATCGTCCAGCAAGGTAGTGGCAGACACGATAAGTGTGACGTCCGGTCTCGATAATGACAGTAGGTATTAACGCGTTACGAGTTTAGGCAGGCCACATCGGCCTGAAGTCTGTCTAGTTCCGGACTGATAACCACCTGCCATATTTATTTTTGCCGTAAGGGCATTATCACTCAAGAAAAGCTTTCAGGTCGCTGCAGGCAGGTCCACATATTTCTATTTTAGTGGATTTGTACTATAGTCTGTGATCAGTTTCAGTACAAAGGTAACTATCGTTTAATATCTACGAGTACAAGGTTTTAAGGAGAAGTGACGATAAATCGGCCGGAAATCCTTAGGTTATGTATGGGACGGATTTCCCCATTTTTGAATGAATACAACAAACAATGTTTGGGCAAATGTACAAAGCTTGAGTTAGTAGGTAGTGAAGTGATGTGGTCAATTATATATTTAGTTTTAAGGACAACTTTATGAACGAATATTTTATTAATATTGTCTTCGACCAAAACTAAGATGACCATTTTTAACTCCTGCGTCAAATCCACGATTCTTTATGGATTGTGAATCGTGGAATGCAGCAAGCAAAGATATAAATGCAATCCAGGTACTTATAAACCGCTGCCTGTGCAGAATCCTGATAATTTTTTGGCCATAGTGTGGAATCCGCAAGGAAGTAGAAGACCGAGGCGACCAGCTCACACATGGCGCCGTCAGATAGAGAAGGAAGCCACTACACAAAACAAGAGTTGGAGAGTGGAATAGTAGCCTTTGGCAAAGAACAAACCAAAGTCCAATCAAAGATGAAATCCTTAGAAGAAAATAGAGATGGATCGGCCACATGCTGCGAAAACCCGATGATGACATTACAAAAATTGACATAGAGTGGAATCCGCAAGGAAGTAGAAGACCGGGGCGAACACCTCACTCATGGCACCGTCAGATAGAGAAGGAAGCTACTACACAAAATAAGAGTTGGAGTGAACTTAAAAGATTAGCATTAGATAGATCTAGAGTGGAAAGAATTTGTAATGGCCCTACGATCCTTATAGGATTGAAAGGAAATAATAATCTTCTGAGTTCTGCACTCATCTCGTGACTTTGGAGCTACGCCACAAATTCGACTTGTGAGCTCTTATAAGGTATTTTTTATTCTGTTCAGATTTGAACCTGAGTTTACTGAACGCTAAACCAAGACTCTTTCAACCCTTTAACTAAACCATTCATAAACTAAAATCTTGACTACATTTTACTTACCAATTATGCATTTTTAGCGATTTTAATTAAACCATTCATAAACCAAAAACTTGACTTACCAATTATACATTGTTAGCGATTACGATATCCTGGAATCTCAATTGAAATTTTCACTGCCATTTGAAGTGAAAGAAAAAAGTTATCTCTAAGTAGTGATTCATGAACCTGAAAGTAGAGAAATGAGAAGAGTTATTAGGAAATGAATTAAGATTGTAAAGCAAATTGACAATGTTTACTCAATCATTTATATAATTCTTATTATCCTATTATAGGAGATCAGCTATTTACAATAAAGTAAAGTTAATAATATCTAACTAGTTTGATATATCAACTACAGTAGTTATCGCTTATAAGCAATTTTCAGTGCATATAAAAGAGAAATGCTTATAAGCAATTTGTTTGGGGTGCGTATAAGCGTGAAATATTTAAAAGAGGGGTGTATAAGGCCAAGACCACCACCATCAGTGCAGAATAATTGGACTTGCTTGTAATCCAAATATGTAGCGATTTTCTTAAGACGGCAACATCAATCATTGACCCAAGAAACTCTTATCTGACATTTTCTAGAAATGAGGCTACGAAAAAAAGATATATGAAAATTCGCCAAAAAATTATGAAAAATTAATCGTGATGAGGCTACGAAAAAAAGATATATGAAAATTCGCCAAAAAATTATGAAAAATTAATCGTGATGCCAATGAAACGATTGTTTGCAAATTTGGCTCAGAAAAGTGATATCTGCTAGATTTTATGAAGATCTGTTCAGAAATGAGGATTCTATAGCTCTTAGATGCAATATCGAGATGGATTACATATACAGTATCGTGGAAAACCGAGCAAATGTTTAACAATTTAAAGTTTAAACCTCTGTAGAAATATTAATACACAACCAATTATGTGAAGATTAACCGATTTCAGTCTGATGGAATAGGCTATAACAGGCGTCGAACTAAAGAAAACATGTGACGTAAACTGTAAAACATTGAGGAGTCAGTTTGATGATGTGAAGTTGCTTCACGAGGTGGGGTGTTTTGGGTCGCTTGTTAAAATAAGATGTATAATGTAGCAGGAAGACTGCCTTAAAATTTTCCAGACCAATTTGCCAGACGTGAACCATTGGAGCGCCAAACTCGAACAAGAAATTAATGATTAGCTGCATTGCACTTAAGTGTCATTTGTCTTTGCCGGCACAAAGGGGGAA
Source organism: Eudasyphora cyanicolor (assembly GCA_963930755.1). NCBI lineage: Eukaryota > Metazoa > Arthropoda > Insecta > Diptera > Muscidae > Eudasyphora > Eudasyphora cyanicolor. The sequence goes on from OZ005736.1 coordinate 270,702,028, forward strand.
ATATTTTGCACGCTGAGGATTTTATAGCTCTTATATGAAAAATCGGGATATTGGTATATGTGGGTTAAAACTAAATTTGGACAGCTTTTCTTAAAATTCTTCATTGCTTGTTGTATATTATTCTGATATAAGTAAGTACTTTTAATATAAATACGATAAAAATTTAAGTTATGTTTTCAGAACCCAATTGATCATGTCTCTGATATTTATCCATAGATTTTCTTTATATAAATGTTCTTAGAAATTAAAACAAATACAGCATTTTTCGCTTTGCTGCATTGAACTTAAGTGTCTTTTGTCCTTACCTGCACAAAAGAGAAAATATTTTGCATGATGAGGATTCTATAGCACTTAGATGAAAAATCGGGATATTGATATATGTGGGTAAAACTAAATTTGGACAGCTTTTCTTAAAACTCTTCACTGCTTGTTGTTTATTATTCGGATATAAATAAGTACTTTTAATATAAACAAGATAAAAATTTTAATTATGGTTCCAGAACTCAATTGATCATGTCTTTGATATTAATCCATAGATTTTCTTCATATCAATATTCAGAGAAATTGAAACAAATACTGTATTTTTCGCTTAGCTGCATTGCTCTTAAGCGTCTTGTGTCCTTACCTGCCCAAAAGAGACAATATTTTACACTTTGAGGATTCTATAGCTCTTAGATGAAAAATCAGGATATTGGTATAGGGGGATATTACTAAAAACCTCTTTTTGAATATGGGTTGGACAATGTGGGTTCTGCAAAGGATTTATGTCACCTTGGTAGATCCACATATCGATACCTCCATTAGGGAGATTGCATTTTTAACTTCCAAATTATATTCAGTCAAAATTTGGTGTTTATCCGTCAACCAAATCAAAAGTTATTCAGATGAACAGTACAGATCATTCGATTTCCATTACAAAGGAACTCCACACAAATTAAAAAAAATTGCATTCAACTTTGATAAGCTCTCTAGTTTAGAATGGAGGTATCGATATATGGGGCCAAGACTACATAAATCTTAAATCGGTTAAGAAATTTACCGAATTTGCTTTACTTTTTCCTTGATCAAAACCAAAGCTTCCTGTCAATTTCATCAAGATCGGACTAAAAGACATGGTTCAGAGAAATTCTAACAAATACAGTATTTTTCGTATAGCTGCATTGCACTTAAGCGTCATTTGACTTTGCTTGCACTACGGGGAAAATATTTGCACGTTGTGGATTTTATAGCTCTTAGATGGATACTGATTTATGGAATATTACTAAATTTGGACAGATTTTTTAAACGCTCCTTTTGGTTTATTCAAAAAATCCTCTCTTTGCTAAATTTCATGAATATGGCTTGGACAATTTGGGTTATGTAGCGGATTTATGTCAACTTGGAAGATCCACATATATGGGGGCCAGCTTTACATAAATCTCAACCGATTTGCACACATTTTAATAGGATTTGTCCTTGACCAACACCAAAGCTTCCTGTCAAATGCCATCAAGATCTGATTAAGAGACACGGTTAGATTGAATCAGCTAGTAATATTTTTAAGTGTTACAAAAATTTGGATCAAAACAAACTTACTTAAGTAGTAAGTTTCAAGTTTTCGGATATAAGTAAGTACTTTTAATATAAATACGATAAAAAGGTAAATTATGGTTCCAGAACTCAATTGATCATGTCTCTGATATTTATGCCTAGATTTTTTTCATATCAATGTTCTGCGAAATTAAAACAAAAACAATATTTTTCTTATAGCTGCATTGCACTTAAGTGCCATTTGTCTCTGCCTGCACAAGTGGGAAACTATTTAGCACGTTGACTATTTTATAGCTCTTAGATGAAAAATCTGGATATTGGTATAGGGGGATATTACGAAATTTGGACAGTTTTTTAAATGCTCCTTGTGGTTTATTCAGAAAATCCTCTCTTTGCTAAATTTAATGAATATGGACTATTTGGATTCTGTAGCGGATTTATGTCAACTTGGTAAATCCCTATATATGTTGGCCAGGTCCATCTCAATCGATTTGCACAAATTTCGATAGGCTTTGTCCTTGATCAAAACCAAAGCTTTCTGTCAAATTTCATCAAGATCGGATTATGAGAAATGTTTAGATAGAATCAGCAAGTGATATTTTTAAGTGTTACAAAAATCTGCATCAAAACAAACATACTTGAGTGGTAAGTTTTTTGTTTTCGGATATAAGTAGACATTCTTCATATAGATGTTCAGAGAAATTCAAACAAATACAGTATTTCTCGCATAGCTGAATTGCACTTAAGTGTCATTTGTCTTTGCCTGCACAAATGGGAAATATTTTGCACGTTGAGGATTTTATAGCTCTTAGATGAAAAATCGGGATACTGGTATAAGGTCCACATATATGGGGGCCAGTTCTACATAAATCTCAACCGATTTGCACAAATTTCAATAGGCTTTGTGCTTGATCAAAACCAAAGCTTCCTGTCAAATGTCATCAAGATCGGATTAAGAGACACCGTTAGATTGAATCAGCTAGTGATACTTTTAAGGCATTACAAACATCTGGATTAAAACAAACTTACTTGAGTAGTCAGTTTAAAGTTTTCGGATATAAGTAAGTACTTTTAATATAAATACGATAAAAATTTAAATTATGGTTCCAGAATTCAATTGATCATGTCTCTGATAAATCCATAGATTTTCTTCATATAAATGTTCATAGAAATTAAAACAAATACAGTATTTTTCGCTTAGCTGCATTGCACTTAAGTGCCATTAGTCTTTGCTTGCACAAGGGGGAAACTATTTTGCACGTTGAGGGTTTTATAGCTCTTAGATGAAAAGTCGGCATATTGCTAATAGGTTGGCTATAACTAAATTCAGACTGATTTTCATAAATTATTCGCTGATTATTGTTTACTCAAAAAATCACCTCTTTCCTTAATTTCATGAATATTGGTTGAAAAATATGGGTTCTGTAAGGGATTTATGTCAAATCGGTAAATACACATTTATGGCAGATAGATCTAATTCTGAACCGATTTACACCGAATGGGCTCTTCCCTTGATCAATAGCAATGCTTTCTGTCAAATGTCATCAATATCGGATTAAGAGACATGGTTGGATTGAATCAGCTAGTGGTATTATTAGATGTTACAAACAACTGCGTAGAAAACCCAATAATATTCTGTACCACCATGTGTTTTTATTACAATAATTTCCAAGTTTTCGGATATAAGCAAGCTTTTAATATAAATACAAAATTTTAAACATAGAAATAATTTTATGATATTATAACCCAATTGTGCATATCTCTGATATTAATCCATTAATTTTCTTCATAGAAATTAAAACATACCAGGATTTTTCGCATAGCTGCAGTACACTTAAGTGCCGTTTGCCCTTACCTGTACAAAAGAGAAAATATTTTACACTTTGAGGATTCTATAGCTCTTAAATGAAAAATCGGGAAATTGCTCTATATATTGAAATATGTGGGCTATATCTTAATTTGGACCGTTTTTCAAATTGCATCTCTTTCCTACTGAATATCGGTTTAACAATATAGGTTCTGCAGCGAAATCGGTAGATACGCAGAAAATACTGTCCTTAATCAAAAAGAAGCAAAGCTTCCTGTCAAATTTCATCGGACAAACAGACATGCTTAGATCGAATTTTTAGGTGCAAAAAAATATGACTCAAAATAAACTTATTTGATACAGTAAGTTTAGGATTTCGGATATAAGCAAGTAATTTGAATATAAATAACAAAAAAAAAATGTGGCAAAGGGCAAATTATTTTTTTTTGCTTCTTGGTCAAATCTCTGATATTCATACGAGTGTAAATGTGAAATTGAAACAAATACTGTATTTTTTCACTTAGACGCATTGTACTTAAGTACCTTTTGTCCTTAGCTGCATAAAAGGGAAAATATTTTGCACATTGGTTCGATTTTATAAGAAAATATTATGTTTATGAGCATTATCGATAGATTTTCTTATTACAACAAATACAGTATTTTTTCGCTTAGTTGCATTGCACCTAAGTGCCTTATGTCCCTAACTGCACAAAAGAGAAAATATTGTGCACTTTGAGGATTCTATAGCTCTTAGACGAAAAATTGGGATATTGCTATATGTTGGCATTATCTAAATTTGGTCCTTAACTGCATAAAAGGTAGAATAGTATACACGTTGTTTCGCTTTTATAACAAAATATTATGTTTACGAGTATTATCTATAGACTTTCTTAATATAAATTTGGAATTAAAGAAAATATTGTATTTTTCGCTTAGCTGCTATTCCCTGGATTTAAATCCGGTGGAAGAACATACCAATTTATTTCTTCAAATATGTATCTATTTATTTTCGACTGTATTGACAACACTTGTATTCCTTGCCAACGACATCTGCGGATAAAGACGGTCATATTTTTCTTAAAACAATGTCCACTGGATTTCAAGTAATACACAATACCGGCTATTAATATCATTTCGAAGGAAATCAATTCTAGTTTCTCGAATTGCGTTCTGCTGTGGCCACAGCTCTCTCGGTAGGGCCGCCGAAAAAAAATTAACAAAAACCCCAAATGAACGAAAATAAAAAAGGGAAAAAATCAAAAATATAAAAACAAAAAATTCTCCTCGAACACTTTTTCTTCTGTCAAGCGAAAAAAAGAAGTCTTAACTTTTAAAATACGGAAAAAAGGGAGAGCGAAAATCAAAATAAAAAACGGCTCAATTCGCAAGTAAAAACCTTTTCTTTTCATTCAATGCGAAAGGAGAGGGAAAAAAGAAGACCTGGTTTACATTATATGATAAATTGGTTCAAAACGAAATTTTTAGCCTTCTTTTGTTTTCTTAAGCCATTTATTGAATGTAATGCAAAAACTAAAAAAAAAGTTGAGAAAAAATTAAAAAAAAAATCCCAACTGAACGAAAAGAATTGAAACAACAAACGGACGGTTGACGAACATTTTAAAGTCATTTTTATGAATAAATATAAATGGGAATGGATGGATGGACAGACAGACGGACGGACGGACGGACAGGACAGTTGGATGTTACTGCGGAATGGTTAGAGTATTGAGTTCAATATGATCAGCACAAGATCCAAAGACAGTCTCATATTCTTTATAAGCAGAAGGAGGGTTACAGACACCAACAGTCAGTCAGTTGGTCCGTCCGTCATCCATCCGTCTCCGCATTGGGTGTTTTTGATTATTTCTTGTATTTGTTCGTTCGCTCGCTCTTTCTTTCGTATTTTTCGTATTGATGGCATAATTAATTCAGTTTGGCTTTCATTTTGTATTTTAAGACAAATAAATTAAAATGCGAGCATAATAATTCAGTCTTAAAATCCGCTCAAAAGCCTCCAACAACAAACAACAACAGCAGCCGCTTTAGCTTCAACAACAAATGAATAAAAACGAAGACACCAAAAACAACAACAAAAAATCGCACACAATTGAAAACGTCTGGATTTGATGTTATCAAGGATTTTCTGCGAACTCTAGACAATGGCTTTGAATTGTAATTAAGCTCCAATGCAAGTCCTGCCAGAGCCCCGGTCGGCCGGGCAAGACATAAAATCAAACTTGTCATTGTCGGCAAAAGCTTAAGATTTTGTTCACTTTTTTCTTTGTACTACAACGAATATAATACTTGGGATGTAGTCAATGTATACGTAATACAGCTAATTATGAAAATAAAAAGAAATATATACAATTCTATAAATTACACCAAAGGAGTAAGTGCTTTGGGTGATATTATAAACACAAAAGGTGTTCGTGAGCCATGTTCGATTTTTAATATCTAGTAGTCATCTACTCTATTGAGTAGATAATTCCATGAGTCGTCTACTTTAAAGCAGATGACTCCATGAGTCGTCTTTTATGAAGTAGATGACTCCATGAGTCGTCTACTGTAAAGTAGATGCTTCCATGAGTTGTCTACTATAAAGTAGATGACTCATGAGTCGTCTACTATAAAGAAGATGACTTCATGAGTCGTCTACTATAAGGTAGATGACTCCATGAGTCGTCTACTATAAGGTAGATGACTCCATGAGTCGTCTACTATAAAGTAGATGACTTCAAGAGTCGGCTACTATAAAGCAGATGACTCCATGAGTCGTCTACTATAAAGAAAATGACTCCATGAGTCGTCTACTATAAGTTAGATGACTCCATGAGTCGTCTACTATACAGAAGATGACTCCATGCCTCGTTTACTGTGAAATATATGACTCCATGAGTCGTCTACTATAAATTAGATGACTCCATGAGTCGTCTACTATAAAGTAGATGACTCCATGAGTCGTCTTTTATGAAGTAGATGACTCCATGAGTGGTCTACTGTAAAGTAGATGACTCCATGGGTCGTGTACTATAAAGTAGATGACTTCATGAGTCGTCTAATATAAAGCAGATGACTCCATGATTCGTCTACTTTAAAGCAGATGACTCCATGCGTCGTCTACTATAAAGTAGTTGACTCCATGAGTCGTCTACTATACAGTAGATGACTCCATGCGTCGTCTACTATAAAATAGATGACTCCATGAGTCGTCTGCTATAAAGTATATGACTCCATGAGTAGTCTACTATATAAGAGATGACTCCATGAGTCGTCTACTTTAAAGCAGATGACTCCATGAGTCGTCTACTAGACAGTGGATGACTCCATGCGTCGTATACTATAAAGTAGATGACTCCATGAGTCGTCTACTATAAAATAGATGACTGCATGAGTCGTCTACTATAAAATGTGTCGGCTACTACGAAGTAGATAACTCCAAGAGGCGCCAACTATAAGGTAGATGACTCCATGAGTCGTCTAATATAAGTTAGATGACTCCAAGAGTCGTTTACTATAAAGTAGATGACTCCTTAAGCGGTCTACTATAAAGTAGATGACTCCATGAGTCGTCTACTATAAAGTAGATGACTCCATGCCTCGTTTACTATAAAATATATGACTCCATGAGTCGTCTACTATAAAGTAGATGACTCCATGAGTCGTCTACTTTAAAGTGGATAACTCCATGAGTCGTCTACTATAAAGTAGATGGCCCCATGAGTCGTATACTATAAAGTAGATAACTCCATGAGTCGTATACTACAAAGTATATGTCTCCATGAGTCGTCTACTATAAAGAAAATGACTCTTGACTCCATGATATAAAGTATATGATTCCATGAGTCGTCTAGTGTAAGGTAGATGACTCCATGAGTCGTCTACTATAAAGTAGATGACTCTCTGAGTCGTCTACTGTAAAGTAGTTGACTCTTTGAGTCGTCTACTATATAGTAGATGACTCCATGAGTCGTCTAATATAAATTAGATGACTCCATGAGTCGTCTAATATAAATTAGATGACTCCATGAGTCATCTACTGTAAAGTAGACGAGCACATGAGTCGTCTACTATAAAAAAGGTGACTCCATGAGTCGTCTACTATAAAGTAGATGACTCCATGAGTCGTATACTATAGAGTAGATGACTCCATGAGTATTAATAGATGACTCTACGAGTCGTATACTATAAAAAAGATGACTCCATGAGTCGTCTACTATGAAGTAGATGTATCCGTGATTCGTCAATATAAAGTAGATGACTCCATGAGTCGTCTACTTTAAATAGGTGACTCCATGAGTCGTCTACTTTAAAGTAGGTGACTCCATGAGTCGTCCACTATAAAGTAGATGACTCCATGAACCGTCCTATATAAAGGAGATGACTCCATGAGTCATCTACTATAAAATTGTAGGCTTCATTTCTCCATAAGACTTCTACTATTGAGTATATGACTCTAAAAGTGATCAACTAGTAGAGAGTAGATGACTCCACGAGTTGTATACTGTAGAGCAGATGACTTTATTATTCGTCTACTTACTATAAAAAAGATGACTTCTCGAGTTGTGTACTATGGAGTAGATTAAGGTAGATATAAAGCAGATGACTCCATGATTCGTCTACTTTAAAGCAGATGACTCCATGCGTCGTCTACTATAAAGTAGTTGACTCCATGAGTCGTCTACTATACAGTAGATGACTCCATGCGTCGTCTACTATAAAATAGATGACTCCATGAGTCGTCTGCTATAAAGTATATGACTCCATGAGTAGTCTACTATATAAGAGATGACTCCATGAGTCGTCTACTTTAAAGCAGATGACTCCATGAGTCGTCTACTAGACAGTGGATGACTCCATGCGTCGTATACTATAAAGTAGATGACTCCATGAGTCGTCTACTATAAAATAGATGACTGCATGAGTCGTCTACTATAAAATGTGTCGGCTACTACGAAGTAGATAACTCCAAGAGGCGCCAACTATAAGGTAGATGACTCCATGAGTCGTCTAATATAAGTTAGATGACTCCAAGAGTCGTTTACTATAAAGTAGATGACTCCTTAAGCGGTCTACTATAAAGTAGATGACTCCATGAGTCGTCTACTATAAAGTAGATGACTCCATGCCTCGTTTACTATAAAATATATGACTCCATGAGTCGTCTACTATAAAGTAGATGACTCCATGAGTCGTCTACTTTAAAGTGGATAACTCCATGAGTCGTCTACTATAAAGTAGATGGCCCCATGAGTCGTATACTATAAAGTAGATAACTCCATGAGTCGTATACTACAAAGTATATGTCTCCATGAGTCGTCTACTATAAAGAAAATGACTCTTGACTCCATGATATAAAGTATATGATTCCATGAGTCGTCTAGTGTAAGGTAGATGACTCCATGAGTCGTCTACTATAAAGTAGATGACTCTCTGAGTCGTCTACTGTAAAGTAGTTGACTCTTTGAGTCGTCTACTATATAGTAGATGACTCCATGAGTCGTCTAATATAAATTAGATGACTCCATGAGTCGTCTAATATAAATTAGATGACTCCATGAGTCATCTACTGTAAAGTAGACGAGCACATGAGTCGTCTACTATAAAAAAGGTGACTCCATGAGTCGTCTACTATAAAGTAGATGACTCCATGAGTCGTATACTATAGAGTAGATGACTCCATGAGTATTAATAGATGACTCTACGAGTCGTATACTATAAAAAAGATGACTCCATGAGTCGTCTACTATGAAGTAGATGTATCCGTGATTCGTCAATATAAAGTAGATGACTCCATGAGTCGTCTACTTTAAATAGGTGACTCCATGAGTCGTCTACTTTAAAGTAGGTGACTCCATGAGTCGTCCACTATAAAGTAGATGACTCCATGAACCGTCCTATATAAAGGAGATGACTCCATGAGTCATCTACTATAAAATTGTAGGCTTCATTTCTCCATAAGACTTCTACTATTGAGTATATGACTCTAAAAGTGATCAACTAGTAGAGAGTAGATGACTCCACGAGTTGTATACTGTAGAGCAGATGACTTTATTATTCGTCTACTTACTATAAAAAAGATGACTTCTCGAGTTGTGTACTATGGAGTAGATTAAGGTAGAGTAAATGAATCCATGTTTTGTCTATTATAGGTCTGATGACTCCATGAGTCATCTACTATACTCATACAGCAGATGGCTGTTTGAGGCGAAGGATGCCTACCTTTAGTGTTAATATAACACTACATCATAATGTATATAATAATGATCTTTCATTACTTGGTAATAGGGATCTATAAATACAATTATTGATTGTTATGTTCATACTGAGCTAGATTATTTCGTCTTTCAGATTGGAATTGTCAGTTATGCCAGAATTCGCAACAATCATCGACGCCACTGCAGTCCAACCTTAAATTCCCAAGCATTACATACTGTCGCATAATAATTACACAAGTAAGTACCTCTGTATTTGCTATGCAGTGTTAATGATAATTCCTTTTGCCAAATAATTAAAATAAATTAAGGAAAAAACACTCAAAAACAATCTCGGACATTGTTGTAGCACCCTCCCTGCGTTGTCCACCGCCATTTGCCACTTATAAATTCAAATTGCTGGGAAAACTTTGCCCTCTGTTGCTGGTCGTCATCCGTTCTGCTGTTATTACACTTATAACAATTAAAAATTGTACTTAAAATCTGACCATACGCAGCCCCTAGAGCTACTTCCCCCTCTCCCCACAAGCTGCCAAATGAGCTGAAGATGGATGAAACCACTGCATAAGTAATCAAATCAAATGTGAATGAAATGTGATTTTAAAAGATTTGCCCGCATCATAACCATAAATTCAATTGAAGTGAAATTCACAGAAACTCTGAGCGTCAAACCGTCGTCGAATGGACGTTCGTCGGTCGCTTAAACTCGCATAATTTTTGCTAAATTATCACAAGTAGTGTGCGATGCCATGACTCTCGGTCCAGGCAAAGATTTTTCTTAATTAATTTAAACCCGCATAAATAGCCAATGAATGGCAGAATTGTTTTTCGTTCGTTACTTTCGTATAATGACAATGGCAATGTGACAATAAGTCGGAGGGGAAACACTAATTGGTGTGGCCAATTGAAATTGTGATTGCTGCTACGGCGGCCTCGGTGGCAGATGCTGAAGGGGAAGTATCCGCTGATTAGTAGTTAAGATGGATCGCATGATGTGGGAGACTAAAATTTAGCTGGTAAAAAAGAAAACTACAATATATTTTAGAAGATAACTGCACTGCTTAGTCTAGACAAATGGTAATATTGAATTTTATTACAATTTGACGAAATTTAAACACCTAAAATTATATCACAAATTTCTGTTTATTTAAGAGCCTACAAATATCCCATTTACAATGATGTAAATACTTTAGAAATCTGAGGTATTAAGTGTACCACACAAATCTGGTGATTAAAAATCTAAAAAGTATGTCACCATATTCGATGTAGCCGTTTTAAAGGATATGGCATCACTAACAAACTGAAATTTATATTCTGGATACCTGTACAAGTTAAACTGGAGCAATACATCACAATTCTACAAAAAACAATGTTGCACTTGTAATAAAACAAAAATAATGATTCTGTACGGCGTGGGCTTTCAAGTTCCGAGTTTACTGAAGATTCCAAAAGTGTACCACAAAAATAATTATTTAGAAAGTCTTATCTACTGATTTTTGTGGTACTGTTTTAGTGCCTTTATGGCCTTTAAATTGTAGTAAAATAGATAACTCATGAAAGCTCACATGCTATGGATGCGCAGAATCCTATTTATTTAATATAAGCTATGATTCTGCACATCTTTGGATAAAACAATTGGAGATTATTATAGACTCCGAAAGTGTACCACAAAATCAATAATTTAGAGAAGATATTTGTGGTACAATTTCAGTGTCTTTATTGACCTTAAATTGTAACAAACTGCTTATCGTTGGAAAGTTGCAATCCCGAGGATGCGCAGAGACCTTTAAAATGCAAAATTGAGACCTTCAAAGTCTTCCACGAATAGTATATGCAGTGCCTTAAATAATCCAACTGTATGACTCTGCATGTCTTTGGAGAATGGGCTATTCCGTGATATATATTTTTCTAAAATGTCAGGATTTATAAGTCCTAAAACCTGTACCACAAAAAGTTCTGCTTTAAATTACTTATAAGTCTACTACAATGATATATGTTTTACGAACCCTAAAAGTATAATACAAAAACTACCAAAGTGCATTTAATACAATTAAATCAAGTTTCTGAAAATAAGGCTTTCTAGTGATACATATTTGTTTACAATCTGAGTTTACTAATGATTCCAAAAGTGTACCACAAAATCAATAATTTAAAGCTTCTTATGTACAAATTTTCGTGGTACACCTATAGGGTCCTTATTGCCCTTAAATTGTAGTGAACTATATATCGCTGAAAAGTTCGCATCCTAAGGATATGCAGAGTAATATTTTTTATTTTATTTGTATCACAAATTTTAATCGAATAAGTGGAAATTTGAAATAGAAAAATTTGCTAAATTGAGACCTTCAAAGTCTTTCACGAAATGTATATGCAGCGCCTTAAATATTCCGACTGTATGACTCTGCCTATCTTTTATGATATGATATTACAATTCTGCACGTCTTTGCGAAGAAGGCTTTCTAGTGATATATACTCGTAGTTGTTTACAAATGGAGTTTGATAACGACTCTAAAAGTCTAACACGTAATCAATAATTTAGAGCTTCTTATGAACAGATTTATGTGGTACAGTTTTACAGTCTTTATTGACCTCAAATTGTAACAAACTGCTTGTCGTTGGAAAGTTGCCATTCTGAGGGAGTGCAGAGCTATATTTTTTATTTTATTTGTATCATACATTTTAATAGTTGAGAAGTGGAAATTGGGGATAGAAGAATTTGCAATATTGAGAATATCAAAGTCGACTACAAAAGTACGTTCAGCGCCTTAAGGATTCCGACTGAATTACTCCTTATATTTTTGGAGGAGGAGACTTTCAGTGATATATATTTTTCTATAATGTCAAGACTTACAAGTCCCAAAACGCGTACCACAAAAATCTTTGGATAGAAGGCTTTCTAGTGATGCTTAGTTGTTTACAATTGAAATTTACGAAAGACTTCACAAAATCAATAGGTTTAAGAAGGCTTAGTGGATAGTTGTTTACAAATGAAGTTTACTAAAGACTCCAAAAGTGTACTACAAAATTAATGATTTTGAGCTTCTCCTGAACTGATTTTTGTGGTACAGTTTTAGTATCTTTATTGACCTCAAATTGTAACGAACTGCATATCGTTGGAAAGCTGCCATCCTGAGGATGTGAACAGTTCTATTTGTTATTTTATTTGTATCATAAATTTTAATCGTTGATAAGTGGAAATTCTGGATCGAAAATTTTCCTTCCTTCAAAGTCTTCCAGGAAAAGTATGTGTAGCACCTTAAATATTTCGACTATATGACTCTGCATATCTTTGGATAATCAGCTTTTCCGTGATATATATTTTTCTATAATGTCAGGATTTATAAGTCCTAAAACCCGTACCACAAAAATTTCTGCAGTAAATTACATAAAAGTCTACTACAAAGATATGAGTTTTATGAACCCTAAAAGTATGCTACGAAACCATTAAAGTACATGTAATACAATTAAATGAATATACTGCACATCTTTGAAAAGAAAGCTTCCTAGTAATACATATTTGTTTACAACTAAAGACTCCAAAAGTGTACCACAAAATAAATAATTTAGAGCTTCTTATGTACAGATGTTTGTAGTACACTTTTCGAGTCTTTATTGCCCTTAAATTGTAGTGAACTATATATCGCTGAAAAGTTCGCATCCCACGGATGTGCAGAATCATATTTTTTATTTTATTTGTATCACAAATGTTAATCGTTGATAATGTTGATAATGTAAGAAAAATTTGCAACATTGAGACCTTCAAAGTCTTCCACGAAAAGTATATGCAGCTTCTTAAATATTCCGACTATATGACTCTGCCTATATTTTATGAAATTATATTTTGATTCTGCACATCGTTGGGAAGAAAGCTTTCTAGTGATGTATAGTTGTTTACAATTGTGGTTTACGAAGGACTACAAAAGTGTACCACAAAATTAGTAATTTAGAGGGGATAGAAAAATTTGCTACAGTGCGAAAGTATATTCAGCGCCTTAAATATTCCGACTGTATGACTCTGCCTATCTTTTATGATATGATATTATGATTCTGCACATCGTTGGGAGGAATGCTTTCTATTGATGTGTAGTTGTTTACAAATGGAGTTTACTAAAGACTTCAAAAGTATACCACAAAATCAATAATTTAGAGCTTCTTATAAACAGATTTTTGTGGTACTGCTTATCGTTGGAAAGTTGCTATACTGAGAAAGTGCAGGGTTCTATTTTTTATTTTATTTGTACATATCATAAATTTTAATCGTTTAATCGGTGATGAGTGGAAATTGGGGTAGACAAATTTGCTGAGACCTTCATAGTCTTCCACGAAAAGTATATGCAGCGCCTTAAATATTCCGACTATATGACTCTGCATGACTTTGGAGAATGAGCTATTCCGTGACATATATTTTTCTATAATGTCAGAATTTATGAGTCCCAAAAACCGTACCACAAAAAGTTCTGCAGTAAATTGCTTAAAAGTCTACTACAAAGATATGTGTTTACGAACCCTAAAAGTATACTGCAAAACCATTTAAAGTACTTTGACTGAACCTTCCAAATGTAGTAAATTTGTTAATTAAAAATTTGTCCATTATTTATTTCTACGTATCAACCATTAAAATTTATGATATACATAAAATAAAAAATAAGACCCTGAACATCCTTAGGATGCGAACTTTCCAGCGATATATAGTTCACTACAATTTAAGGGCAATTAAGACTCTAAAACTGTACCACAAACTCAATAATTTAGAGTCTCCTATGATCAGATGTTTGTGGTACACTTTTAGGGTCTTTATTGCCCTTAAGTTGTAGTGAACTACATATGACTGGAAAGTTCGCATCCTAAGTATGTGCAGAATTCTATTTTCAATTTATTAATATAATAAAATTGAATACGTCTATATTTGTTTACAATTTGAGGTTACTAAAGACTCCTAAAGAATTCTACAGAATTCGATGCATAATTTAGTGAGTTTTAAGTTATTTTGATTACTGTGATTACTGATCTCGAATTTTTGAAGAAAACACCACAAAATTTAAGGTTGTGTACAGGGTGGCTGATATGTATTGCAACCAACTCCAGGTTGCTATCATTTCTAAACCGCTAGTCTGATAGCTGACAGATTTATTACAGTGACATTTCCTTTTATTGTTTACAAGCTTACAAAAGCATTTTGATCTATTGCATTCAGAAAAAAGTTATTCGTGATGGAATTCAAGCGTGATAACGTGATTGCTTTATATTTGGGTGGATAAACACAAGTGGCTGTCGTTAGAGCCCTCCAGTATTTAAATGTGAATAAATCTTTTGTTTCTCGTACCATTGCTCGTTACCGTGATACTGGCAGTGTTGCATCGCGTCCAAAAAGTGGACGAAACAAAACGGTAACAACACCAGAAATGATCCGAAAAGTGAAGGCCAGATTTGTTCGAAATCCACGCCGCAGTGGTAGAAAACTTGCTCGTGAGCTGAACATATCGCGAGAACGGATACAACACATATTAAAAAATGAGCTTGGACTAAAGACATTGAAGGTCCAAAAAGTGCAAGAGCTCACCGATGCACAAAAAAAGTTAGACTGGAAAGAGCCAAGGAGTTGCTTCGCTTGCACGAAAGGGCCAGTTACCGAATTTGGTTTTCTCCGATGAGAAGCCATTCCAAATTGAGCAGTTTGTGAACTAACAAAATGATCGGGTTTACTTGCCAAAGAGGTCAGCTGAAAATTTACACATTCGATTGGCCACCAGAACTCAAGTGCCGCCCATGGTAATGGTGTGGGCCGCCGTAACGGCCGATGGTCGCTCCCCGCTCGTATTCATCGACCATGGGGTCAAAATAAATGCCGAATATTATCGGGAAAATGTCCTAAAGACAGTATTGAAGCAGACAAACATTTCGGCCGCAGACCATGGACATTCCAACAGGACTCAGCACCATCGCACTCAGCACGCGTCAACCAAGAATGGCTTAAAAAGGAGGTTCCTCGCTTCATTTCTACCGCACAATGGCCACCAAGATCTCCGGATCTCAATCCGTTGGACTTTTGCGCCTGGGGCATTTTAGAGAGTAAGGTTCGCACTAAAAAATACCAAAGTATCGATCATCTCAAGACGGCGCTTCGCTGGGAATGGGCCAAAGTACCGCAGAGCCACTTTCGTGCAGCGTGTGATGGCTTTGTCGGCCGTTTGAAGGCCATATTTCGTGCCAGAGGTGGCCAATTCGAACAAATCTAAACTGTTTCTAAAATTTTATGTTATTTCCGACATTTTTGCTTTTGAACAATAAAATTTAAAAAAAAAATAAAAAAATATAGCGCTTTACTTTGTTGCATTACATATCAGCCATCCTGTATTTAATACGATCCTGCACCTCCTTGGAGAAGGAGATTTTCAGTACCATATAAATATATAGTTTGTTACATGGAGTAAATTTTTCACAATTCTTCTAGGAAAAAGGCTTTGCAGTGACTTGTATATAATTTTTAAATGTTTTTTTACAAAGACCTAAAAAGTGTACCACAAAAACCCGAAGACAAAATACAACAGATCCATTCGCTACTTCCCATTCCTTGCTGGATTTTTTGCTTAAAGAAATAACCTCAATTTTATGTTTTTTAAATAGTAAACCTTTGAATTTTCAATAACAAGAATAATATCTTTCCTTCAATTTATTCTCTGAACTAAAAGGTAACAATTCTAGGAAAATATCTTTTAAAATTCCCTTGATTTTTTTTTTATTATTTTTAGGATTTTTTTCTTTTGACTCATTCGCTATTTCCCATTCCTTCTTGGATGTTTTTTTCCTAATGATATAACTTTAATTTTATGTTTTTTTTTAAAGTAGTAAACCTTTGAATTTTCATTGCTTGAATAAAAAATTTCTTTAATAACTTCTCTGTAAAATAATTCTAGTAAAATAACCATTAAAATTTCTAGGATTTTTTATTTTTAGATTTTGAGTCCAGGAAAAAATCCCTAAAAATAAAAAATCCAAGCAATTTTAAAGGATCCTTCGATCTCTTTCGAATTGTAGTATACAAAATGTGCTTGACAATTTCCTTGAGCTTTCCAATATATTTTTTAGGTTTTTGTTTGTTTTCTTGGACTCAAAATAGATAATCTATATTCCTTCGACCTCTTTCAAATTCTAGCATACGTCTGTATCCTTCAGAGCTTCTCAAATATTTTTTAGGTTTTTGCTTTGTTTTGGAAAAACGATGATTTTCCCTTTTCCAATTATTAACCCTTTGAATTCTTAATCTTTCAAAATAGCTATTTTTTAATTGCTTCCTTGACCCAAAACGAGATAATCGATATTCCCACCACATCACTGTCAGCAGCCAGGACTCGAACATATCCCTTAAAAATTACCTTCATTAATTAGATTTTTTTTGCCTCCACTTCTACATGTTTGCCATTTTTTCTTGTGCACAATTTTAATCGGTGACACGTAAAAACAATTTCAGGAATTAATGAAAATCCCATTAAAAATGGAAAATTTCTTCAGCACTAACACAAAATGCATTTATCTTTATACTGGGTAATGGCAGAGAGGGGGCGAAGTGTGGAGTGCGGGTGGCGCTGCAATGTAAGCAAACATGGCTCATTACTTAGGGTAAACAAGACAGAACTTATACTCGTAGAGGTGTTGCCAACACTACGGCGGAGGCGAGATGTATCGCCAACACCAACAGAACTGGGCAATTGAAAAAGTGTCAGGAGAGTAAAGCTTGACGACACCTTTTACCCTGGAGCAGTATTTCCTTTTCTCCTTTCATCCAACCTTGTCAAGAAAGGACATTTTTATATGCGGTGCAATGCTGGTACCACAGCAAGGTGCCTCTCCTGCGGACCCATTGCTGGTGTTTGCCCCATTAATAAAATTGTGGTAATTAATGGCAAATTAAAATCAAATCAAGCATGTTGGCACCAGGCAACGTTGAACCGAAAAGCAATCATCACCCTTGGTTTCGAGGAGGTGGGTCGGGAGATAGAGAGGATACCAGTTACTCGTTGAAAGGACTCAGGGGCTGGTAACCAAGAAGTCCAGTAGGTATGTTGGCACATTTGACTAGCGCTTGATGGTGACTGATAGTGAAGGTTTCCATGAAGAGGATACGAAGGACATGTTGTCAAATGATCCCTTGCTGTTTTACGAGTATTTGAAATATCTAAAGGCTAAGTCATCAAATAATGTTGAAGGATATTCTGTTAAAATGTTGTCCATATTGCTTGAAGAACACTGCACTATAATTTTTGTCAAAAGAAAAACTCACTCACCCAAAAGCTACACACAATTCCTAACACCATAGCATATACCATAAGGATCTCTTCTGTAAACAACATTGTATGTTGTTGAACAACACCACAATAAAACAACATGAACTTGTCGGGCAGCAGTCAACATCAGATGCCTTAAGAAATTTTCTGGCCAAAGTTTCGATGTCATTTCGAAATTGTTTTTGTTCATTTGGCTTAGGGTCAGAAAACCAATTCAAATATGTTGCATTTTTGTAGAGTTCATCGAAAGGTCCTGGGGCTTAAATAATGTTATAGTAGGGAAAAGTTTTTTCAACACTACACAAGTGCGCCAATTAAGTGGTCAATCTAACTGGGGAGTAAGAAGAGATATTTAGAGAAAGAAAAAGCCAAAAATACCTGTGGATGATGGAATGAGTTAAAAGGCTTTTGAGCTTTAGCCAAGGAGGAAAGATGTTATGGAATTTAGAGGGATATTGGGTGGCATTCAACTAGTTTCAATGAGTTGAAATAACAAAGAAGGTTTCCCATTTTGTGTATAAATCTATAAACATGCAACTGCTCCGTACAACTAGATACTTGCTAAAAATCTCAGTAAGACGATCAGTCCATGAAATCCGAAGTCAATGATCTATAATCCGAAGTAAATGACCCTTAATCTTGGATCTAATATTTTTAATTCGTTGATGCCATTCACTATAAATTGATCCGATGTAAAAGATCTGCGGCAGAGATCAATGAGCTTTCATAGTATAAGTGGCATTTGATACCATTCGTTATAATTCATTAATCCGATGAAAGAGATATAGATTAACCATAAATCAGGAGATATTGTGGTCTTTACGGAAGTCAATGACCTTCAATCTGAGACAATGAAATTTAACCCAAAATCAATGAACTTAAATTCGAAGTCAATGACCTTTAATCTTGAATCAACTAATTGAATTCGTTGTAATTGATCTGTACTCTTGGGCCAATGACCTTTGATTCAATATGCATTAATGCGATGATGGAGATATTTGGGATAGATCCATAACCTTTAATCAGGCAGTTATAGAACTTTAGATAAGATAACATAAGATTAGATATTGTAAAATATATACAGAAGATATCAATGGTCTATCATAGGATAAATGCCATTTGATCCCATTCAATATACATTATTGCGATGAAAGAGATATATGGGATAGGTCCATGACCTTTAATCCGACACATTAGCCAAAATTCAAGCCATATTGCTGCCTATACTTACAGAATTTTAATACTTTTATTTCGATGTATTGTCATTTAATCCATGGTCAATGGCCTTTAATAAATATGATCATTAATCGGAGGCCAATGGCCATTCATAAATATGACCTGTAACCGGGGAACAAAAACCTTTCATAAGTTAAATGCCCTTTAATCCTATTCAATATATATAAATCAGATGTAAGAGATTTGTGACTGCTGTTAATGACCTTTAGTCCATGAAATTCTTCTCTGTACAATGTCCTAAGTAAATGATATTTAATCCGAAGTCAGTGACCTTAATTCGAATTTGATGATCTTTAATCTTGTATTAGTTACGAACTTCTTCTCATTTCATTGGTAAACTGCCCTCGACTGTCGCAGATCTCTTAACGAGATGGCTGAACAGTTCAATATTCACTTGATATGGGGGCCGGGCCTCAGGGATATACCAGGGAACGGCAAGGCAGATGAACTTGCAAGACTAGGAACTATCATACATGCACCAGGGGACCTGGAACATGTTGGCATGCCTCTAGCAACCTGCAAGCTCATCTTGATAGATAGTAAGCTTACGGCAATATATTATAGGTGGTCACTAGTCAGGAACTGCATACATTCCACGCTAATGTGACCCAGTTTAGACTCAAAACGCACCAAAGCACTGCTGTCGGCGTCGAGAACGGACGTCTCGTTTATCGTGTCTGTCGCGCCTTTTGAGCTTTTTAAAGCAATTAAACTGGTTCAACGGGAGGGGCTAGGGATAACTTATGTTTTCCCTTACGTCCCTGTGGTAACACAATAGACTGGATAGTCTAAGTGAGCCTGTTTTACAGGCTGCCACTCTTAACCTAACCTAAACCTAACTTAATTGCCTTTTAATCCCATTCAATATAACAGGTTTTCCTATAGGGATGATATGATTTTGAAGTGACGTTTCGGCCATTTGTAATATGTCATGATATGTCATATGTTTTTCATTGTATTCAGTAGTGTTTACAATTTCATCATGGAGAGATATACGCAAGAAAAACGTTTACAAATTATTCAGTTTATTCATTTTATTATCAAAATAATTGTTCTCTAATTGCAACTTTACGTGCGCTAAGTCCATTTTTTAAATCCAACCACTTTCCAGTCGACCTACGACCTTAACACCTATAAGCAATATTTTAGCTCTCGTTAAGGGCTACCTTTTTGCCATTGACCGATTCCCGATCCGACGTACCGTTAAGGAGCTTGAGCCAACATAAGCTTTCAGTTCACATTTGAAAATGATGCCAAGTCCATTTTTTTAAATCCAAATAAAAACACTTTCCATTCGACCTACGACCTTGACACCCATGAGCAATATTTTAGCTCTCGTTAGGATCTATATTTTTGCCACTGACCGATTGTGGCTACGTGCCACACAGCAAATGAAACAAATGAATTGTTGCGAGAAAAGTTTGGAGATTCGATTAATTTAAAAAATTGTGATATTGAAAGGCCTCCAAGAAGTTGTGATTTAACACCATTAGACTATTTCTGGTGGAGTTATTTGAAGTCATTGGTCTTTCGAAATAAACCAGACTCTCTTCAAGCTCAACAAGTCAATATTGAACGTGCCGTTCATGACATACGACTTGATGTAGTGGAAAAAGTGCTCGATGGGTTCATCGAATTCGTTCCTGCAGAAGAAGTCGTGGAGGCCATTTGAATGACGTTTTATTTAGAACTTAATTGTATCGATTGTACTTCACATCAAATAAAAAACTTTTGAATTTCCTTAACAATAAGTTTTTCGTCAAAGAAATCATATCACTCTAATTGGAAAACCCTGTATTAGTTACCTTTAACTCGGTGTTATTGGCCCTTAATTTGGGGCCAATGTCCCTTAATAAATATGAACATTAATCGGGGACCATGACCTTTCATAAATATGTCCTGTAACCGTGGATCGAAAGGCCTTTCATAGGTTAAATTACCTTTAGTTCCATTTAATATACATTAGTAAGATGTAAGAGATCTTTGACAAATTCCAATGTCCTTTAATCTGGGAAATTATTCTCTGCATGATGTCAATGAACTTTAAACCGAAATCACTAAACTTTAATCCGAAGTGATATGCATTTAACCCGATTTTAATGATCCTAACTGGATATTCACTCACTGAACTTTAATCCGAAGACAATGGAATTTGAATCGAATTCAATCCGAAGTCGATTAATATTGGATCAGTTACTTTTAACTCGGTGTCATTGTCCTTTAATTCGAGGCCAATGACCATTAGTAAATTACCCCTTTCAATCTGTTAAACCCGGAAATTATTCTCTGTGTGAAATCAATGAACTTTAAGCCGAAATCACTGAACTTTAATCCGAAATTAAATGAATTGAATTCGAATTTAATGATCCAAATAGAATATTCTCTCACTGATCTTTAATCCGAAGTCGATTAATATTGGATCAGTTACCTTTAACTCGGTATCATTGTCCTTTAGTTCGGGGCCAATGACCATTCGTAAATTCCCTCCTTCAATCCTTTAATCGGGGAAATTATTCTCTGCATGATGTCAATGAACTTTAAACCGAAATCACTGAACTTTAATCCGAAGAGAAATTAATTTAATTCGATTTTAATGATCCTAACTAAAATATTCTCTCACTGAACTTAATTCGAATTTCTCCCAATTCTCTCATTGGAATTAAATTCGAATTCAATGATCTATAATCCGAAGTTGATTAATGTTTGATCAGTTACCTTTAACTCGATGTCATTGTCCTTTACTTCGGGGCCAATGACTATTCGTAAATTCCCTCCTTTAATCCGGGAAATTATTCTACGCATGATGTCAATGAACTTTAAACCGAAATCACTGAACTTCCGAAGTCAAATGAATTTAATCGGAATTCAATGATCTTTAATCCGAAGTCGATTAATATTGGATCAGTTACCTGAAACTCGGTGTCATTGTCCTTTAATCCGGGGCCAATTACCATTCGTAAATTCCCTCTTTCAATCCTTTAATCGGGGAAATTATTCTCTGCATGATGTCAATGAACTTTAAACCGAAATCAGTGAACTTTAATCCGAACTGAAATGCATTTAATTCGAATTTTATGATCCTAACTAGGATATTCTCTCATTAAACTTTAATGCGAAGTCAAGATATGAAAGAACTTTGACGGGGTTCAACAGTCTTTCTCAAGGGTTAATGGCGACAGACATTTACAAGGGACAATGACATTTAATACGGGATCAATGAACTTCCAAATGACGGGGTTCAATAATTTTACTCAAGGGCAATGCTTCCAAATGACAGGGTTCAATAATATTTCTCAAGGGCAATGACCTTTAATGCGGGGTCAAAGACCTTCCAAATAATTTTTATATTTTTAATGGGATCAATAACCTTTAGATTAGGTCAATGGCATTTAATTATGAGTCGACGACCTTCGATCTGGGTCACTGGCCTTTTTCAGTGGTCAAAGGCCTTTAATGATTTTGGCGGGGACGATGGCCTTTAGAAGATATCAATGACTTTTGAAGGGGGTCAATGGACCGCCATAGGTAATAGACCTTTAGAAGAAGTGAATTACTTTTTACAGGTCAATGGAATTTAGTACTGGGTCTGGGAACTTTAATCTGAAGCGAAATTTTTGTCTTAAATATGAGGACATTGATGTTAAATTATTAGTCACTCTAAGGTAGCAATCTTTGACAGGTGTTGATGACTTTCCAACCGAGTTCAATGACCTTTAATATATCTCAATGATTTTTTAAGGTGGCCAATGATGATATTTAATTATGAGTCGACAACCTTCAATCTGGGTCACTGGCCTTTTGTAGTGGTCAAAGGCCTTTAACTTTAGCGCCGCCGTAACGTTGCCCGCTGGAGTAATTACCCAAATTTAATTTTATATTTATTTGCTACTAATTTATCATTTTATTACTTATTTATCATCACTTTTCAAAAGTTTCGCATAAATTTATTCTTTTTTCTTTATTTTACCAATTTTGTTTGCAAAAGCACGTAAACGTTCCGTCCAAATCCAATTTCAGCAGATTTAGGCTTCCGTTTACGTTTCCTTTCCGTTAACTAATATTTACACTGATTTCCATATGTCAAATTCAAACAGCTGATTCGTTACGCTACGGGGGCGTTGCAGTTACGTTTAGCTTTAAAATATCTCATTGAGTTCTGAAGGGGTTTAATGAACTTAAGATAATGTGAAAGGAATTTAAACGGGGGTCAGACCTTAGTTAAGGGTTAATGATCTGTAATCACGGATCAAAGGACTATAGACAGCGATCCATGATATTTAATCCGTTTCAATGGTCTGTGGTAAAGATCCATGGTCATTTATTTTGGGGTCTATGACTTTGGCTAGAGACATTGACATTTGCATAGTCATGTTTTTAAATGGTGGTCCATACTTAAGTTAGTTCTACAATTAATCAATATTTATACCCTACACCACACTGTGGTCCAGGGTGTTATAAGTTTGTTTCATGGCAGGTGTTTGTAACACAAAATACTATAGCTATACCCACCTTAAAGTATACCGATCGACTCAGAATCACTAGCTGAGTCGATTTATCTTAAGTTGTTCTTCGACTACAGGTCTCAATTTCACTCTGATCGTTCTGAAATTTTGCAGTTTGGAGTCTTTCGCAGCTGGAAAGAACCCTATTGAATTTGGTTGAAATCGGTTCAGATTTAGATACACCTCACATATAAAATATGTTTCGTCCGATTTGGCCCTTTAGCCCTATAGAAGCTGTAGTTTAAAACCAATCGTTTTGAAATTTAGCATGGTAGAGTTTCTTGATCCATGGACCAACATTGCTGAATTTTAAGAAAATCGGTTCAGATTTAGCTATATCTCCAATATATATGTTTCGTCCGATTTCGCTACAGAGGCAGAGGAGACGTACCAAATGTAAATTGTGTAAACAAATTTTAGTTGAGGTATACACTGGATATTTCATTGTCATCCAATCTTACTAAAGTGGTGTAGGGTTACAAATAGTCGGCACCGCCCGACTTTAGCCCTTCCTTGCAGTTTTTGTGTTTTTGTTTGTGATGTGTATGTTAAATGCGTGTCAATACTGTTAATAGTAGCCATAATTTTTTGAGACAACTGTCTCTATTAGAAAATTGACCTACATCATAGACCTAGGAGTGTAGTCACCTTATGTCATTTCCACATATTGAAAAGTGGAAAACGAAGCAAACCTCATATACACTTCACTTACTTCGAATTGAGAAAAATATGTCAGTTTATCATACCTTAATTTTGGAGGACTTGGGCCCCCTATAAAACCAAAAGCGACCTGTAAATCTACCATGAAATTTCTTAAAGTTTCTCAGCCACTTTTAAAAGTTAATCAATTTTTCGCCTTCCTTTCCCATTTGCTTTCCTGCCGCAAAGGAAGAGTTGAAGTATTCCATCCCTCCTCCCCCAATACTTTTCAGGTGTTAATGAAGTATGAATAAATGAATGTACATTGGAATGTGTTTGGACAAGGAATGTGTTTCTTTTCTGCCATTTCATATAGTCCTGCGTGTAAATAATGTCCCTTTTTGGCAACATTTTCCTGACATTCCCAGCGATAAGTCACAATTACACGTTTCGAAGTGTGTACGTTTTCATTTCGTGAAATCTCTCCAGATCAGATTGTGGCTGTAAATGTTGCCGTTATTGTTGTTGTTGCTGTCGATGTTGTCCTTTTCCGAAACAATTTAATCGTGTGCCAAATGTTTGGCCTTATTTGTCTTAATGCCAATTATAGTTCCGTTTTTATCGCCTTTTTCCATTTGCTCTTAATGTCAGTTAATGGGGTCGAAGTGTTGTGTACACAGTTTTCGAGGGGGAAAATTAAAGAAAGTGTGAAAAATTGTTGAGATTTTATAAAAGGATAATTATATTATTTCAATATTAATCTGTGACTGATGTTGGGATAGACCAGTGAGAATATGCTCTGCACTAAATATGCTCGTTCTCTATACTAGATTCGGTCGTTCTCTGTACCGAAAACGAGCTGAGTCTTTTGTACCAGTAGCGACCTCTGAGGTTGAAATCTGCACCACAGACGACCACTGAGGTCGTCCTACTGTTGACCTTATAAATATGCTAAAGGTGTTCACCTTTATCAAACCATTCCATAATCTCCCCCAGTAGGTTTCCTTTATATCCTTGAATTTTTTGTGTTATCCCAGTTGCATTTTGGGGGCTTATTATTGCAAATTGTGCCCTGGCAAAATTTTCCAATAAATATTCATTTCTTATGTTGCAAAGAAAATCCGGTAAAAATCCTGGCTTAAAATGCATTTGTATACATAGTTGTATATCCTGCCACTCCCTATGCCTTTGAATTTCCATAAATAACCAAAAGTCAAAAAATATCGTTGTTGCAACAGCAACAAGCAGATGCTGTTATGTTGCAACCGAATGGTTGTAGGTGAATTAAAGGTAGAATATACGCGATTGTTGTTGCAGGATTTTGTTGCACTTTGCAATAATTTTGCATGGTTCACAGAAATGCATGTGGTGTAACATGCAAGGATATGTACGAGTACAAAATCCTTGGATTTATTTATGTGGCATTTATATCCGCAGGAAATGCAAAAGAATATGTATTGCAAATATTTTTTAAGTTTAAGTAAGAGCTGAATACTTTTTGATTTATACTTTTACTTAGTATGTACATTTTAATAAATATTTTAAGAAAAAACGTCCAGAAGACGACCACTGCTATCGTCCTCTACACTAGAGAGGAACATTAAAGTCGCCCGACATATTAGAGTCAACTATTAAGTCGTCCTCTATACTAGAATCGAGCATTACTGCCGTCCTCTAAACCAGAGTCAACCAATAATGCCGTCCTCTGTACTACGGCTGTCGTCTATACTAGAGTTGAATATTGAGTTCGTCCTCTATACTAGAGCCGGGACTTATGATGGTCCTCTATACTCGAGTCGACCGTTTAGGTCGTCCTCGGTACTATAATTGTCTATTAGGATATAAATCTCTCTCCATAATATAGTCGACCATTGATGTCGGTCGTCCTCCATACCAGAGTCGACCATTAAGATCTTCCTATGTACTAGAGTCGACCATTAATAACGTCGAATATACTAGAGTCGACCATTAAGGTCGTCCTCCACACTAGAGTCGAGCATTAAGGTTGTCCTATATAATAGAGTCGACCATTAAGGTCGTCCTCTACACTAAACTCGGTCACTAAGATCGTATTCTATACTAGAGTCGACCATTAAGGCCATCATCTTCACTAGAGTCGATCATTATGGTCGTCCTCTATACTAGATTCCACCGTTAAGGTCGTCCTATATACTACAGTCAACCATGAAAGTCGTCTTTTGTACTAAAGTTGACCATTAAGGTCATCCTATATACTAGAGTCGACCATTAAGATCATCCTATATACTAGAGTCGACCATTAAGATCGTCCTGTATAGTAGAGTCGACCAATAGGATCGTCTTCTATACTAGAGTCGACCATTAAAGTTGTCCTCTACACTAGACTCGGTCATTAAGGTCGTCCCATACACTAGACTCGATCACTAAGATCGTCTTCTATACCATTAAGGTCAACCTCTATACTGTAGTCGCCATTAAGAT
This sequence comes from Eudasyphora cyanicolor, assembly GCA_963930755.1. NCBI lineage: Eukaryota > Metazoa > Arthropoda > Insecta > Diptera > Muscidae > Eudasyphora > Eudasyphora cyanicolor. Next base: position 270,728,696 of record OZ005736.1, read on the forward strand.
CATTCTCTATATTGAAGTCGACTATTAAGGTCGTCCTCTATAGTAAAGTATATCAGTGAGTTCGTAAAGTATGTAGTCGATCCTTAAGGTTATCCTCCACACTAGAGTCGATCATTAAGGTTGTCCTATATAATAGAGTCGAACACGAATGTATCCTTATCTACTAGAGTCGACCATTAGGGTCGTCCTCTATACTAGACTCGGTCACTAAGATCGTCTTCTATACTAAAGTCGACAATTAAGGCCATCCTCTACACCAGAGGCGATCATTAAGGTCGTCCTCAATTCTAGATTCCACCATTAAGGTCGTCCTATATGCTATGAAGGGTGGACCATTAAGATAGCCCTATGTACTATATAGAGTCGACCATTAAGGTCGTCCTTTATACTACAGCAGACCATGAAGGTCGTCTTTTGTACTAGATTCGACCATTTGAGTTGTCCTCTACACTAGAATCGGTCATTTACGTCGTCCCGTACACTAGACTCGGCCATTCAGATCGTCTTCTGTACCATTAAGTTCAACTCTATATTGTAGTCACCATTAAGGTCATTCTCTATATTGAAGTCGACCATTAAGGTCGTCCTCTATAGTAAAGTATTTCACTGAGATCGTAAATTATATAGTCGATCCTTAAGGCCATCCTCCACAGTAGAGTCGATCATTAAGGTCGTCCTCTATAAAATTGTCGACCATTAAGGGGTTCGTCTATACCAGAGTCGACTATAAAGGTCGTCTGCTGCACTAGAGTCGACCATTAAAGTTGACCTCTACACTAGACTCGGTCATTAAGGTAGTCCTCTGTAGTAGAGTCGATCATTAAAGTTGTCCTATATAATAGTATCGATCACTAATGTAGTCTTATCTTCTAGAGACAACCATTAAGGTCGTCCTCTAGACTAGACTCGGTCACTAAGATCGTCTTCTTTACTAGAGTCGACCATTAAGGCCATCCTCTACACTAGAGTCGATCATGAAGGTCGTCTTCTATAGTAGATTCGACCATTAAGGTCGTACTATATACTATGTAGGGTCGACCATAAAAGGTCGTCCTATTTACTACAGTCGACCATTAAGGTCGTCCTGTATACTACATTTGACCATTAAGGTCGTCCTGTATACTAGAGTCGACCATTAAGATCGTCTTCTGTACTAGAGTCGACCATTAAAGTTGTCCTCTACACTAGATTCGGTCATTAAGGTCGTCCCGTACACTAGACTCGGTCATTAAGATCGTCTTCTCTACCATTAAGGTCAACCTCTATACTGTAGTCGCCAAGTCGCCATTAAGGTCATTCTCTATATTGAAGTCGACCATTAAGGTCGTCCTCTATATAATTTTCGACCATTAAGGTCTTCATCTATACCAAAGTCGACTATAAAGGTCGTCTTCTAGACTAGAATCGACCATTTAAGTTTTCCTCTACACTAGACTCGGTCATTAAGGTAGTCCTCTATACTAGAGTCGATCATTAAGGTTGCCCTTTATAATAGAGTCGACCACTAATGTAACCTTATCTACTAAAGTCGACCATTAAGTTCGTCCTCCACACTAGACTCGGTCACTAAGATTGGGTGTAATGGTAGATCGCTTCCACATAGTGCCCACTGTAACGCCAAATGATCTACCAAGTAGCGGTTCTACTTAAAAAAACTCCGCTAACACCGGGGTGTAATACGACCTCGTGCCCATGGGTGTGTGGTTTGCAGTCAGGGGGTAATTGACTGTATTTGTGCGGAGCCTTTGCTAATACCTGTGGTGTACATGTTTCTCCCCTAGAGTAGTGGTTATACTTAAAATAAACTCCCCTAAGTCCGGAGTGTTATGGCTACCGTGCTCATCTGACTTTTCGGTTCGTAGTCAGGAGTTAACAGAGACAGTGTTTTGATGGCTGCGTTTGCTGATACCTGGACGCCTCAGCAACGACTCAGTCCTTGTCACCTTGTGAGCTATGAGGTGATGGACCTACCCTACCCCCCACACTCGTGGGACCTATTTGCAAGCCTTTAAACCAACAAAAACGGCACACTACAACAACAACCAACCGATTCGACTACGAATACAAGAACTGATAATGATACAACTACAACGAATTCGATGACGACTACGACAAATACCCGAGGATCTAAACCTTGGATTGGAAACAAGCCAAGTGATCCAAAGACCTCTTCTCAGGTGGCAGCATTACCTAGCACTTTGGTTTCCTATGGTAGGCATACCCGTCCTTCAAAGAGGAAGTTTAATGGCTCTCAGGATCCTTGAGAGACTTGAGAAAGCCGATCCTGCATCTTTGACCAACAAGCAGGGAGAATCTTTGAAGTGGGCACGGAGTATTTCTGAAGAACAGGATACTGCATCAACAGGATACCATACGGCTGCAGCCAATTAAAAGACTGCGCTCTCCAGATGAACCGCCGGCATCCAAAAGGACCAAAGGGTTAAGTGGTAACGCTGCTCCTTGGTTCAGTGGTAACGCTGCTCCTCGGTCCTTCGCTGATGTTACTAAGGACAGCTAGATACTGGCGGTCAGCAACAGGGGAGAGAAAGACGGCAACATCCCCAAGAGTAGGTGGAGTGAGATAGAGTACGCACTGTTCTCTATTTTCTTCGATGTTCTTGAGGAGATGCCGGGTCCGGCTCCCGATTGTATTGACCCAGGCTGGTATCAGGGCCGCATAAAACTAATATAATTTAGTAACATGCGCTCTGTTGAGTGCTATCTCTGCACTTTGAAGAACATTGGCGAAATCTGGCCGGGTGCGACGCTGGATTTTGACAAGAAGGAGGACATCCCGTCTCGGCCCAGGGCGCATGCATGGATTCCGGCTATACCAGCCGATGTGGCATCCGTGACTAAGATGCTGAAGGTGAGCTTCTATCTGGCAACTGGAAGGTCGGTCGATTGGATGAGGCGAATGGGCATTGGAGGCACGCAGTTTTTATACTGAATGCCGAGTCTTTACCCCACCTTGTCAAGTCCGAAGGCATGGTTTCGTATGGATTCAGCAAAATCCGACTTAAGGTGTACAAGAGCGATGAGGGAGGAAATTCGAAAAAATACTCCTGCAGATAACACTGGTGTAGTATCTAAAGAAGAACCTCCCTCTTCGCAAGTATCAGAGCAGAATTTGGCGGGAAATAGCGTTCCACCATTTACCGATGTTTCAGGATGTGTTTAGAAGCCCTTTATCACCGGTTCGAAAGAATCCTGTGGGGATGAATCCGGTGAGGATGAGCTTCTAGCGGACACAGGCGACGAGGCAAATGTAACGGTGGTGGAGAAATCTGACAATGGTCCGTTTCATACAGATAAACCTCCAGCACTCTAAGGAAGCATCAGCTGCCTTAAAAGACCTCCTGTTGCAAGGAGGGGCTGACCAGGTCCTAATACAGGAACCATGGTTGAATGGAGATATGGTTTGTGGGCTCAGGACGCCAGGGTTTAAACTGCTTCAAGGTACAGGTAATGGAAGACGTAGAGCCTGTATACTTGCCAAGAACAACCATAATATATATCTTCTTCCTTATTTTAGAAGTGAAGACATAGATCAGCCAGCCTCGAGTTGGAAAACTCTAATGTTTGGTTGGCCTCCGTTTGTATGGCACATAACACTGAGACGCCACCCTGTGTATTGAAATCACTGGTAGGAGCGGCAAACGAGAAGAACAAGGGCCTAATTGTGGGTAGTGATATCAATGTGCACCATCATATGTGGGACAGTACTGACATCAACGACAGGGGCGAATTACTTATCGAATATATTATAAGAAGCAACCTTGTGAGTTGTAATAGGGGGCGTGAACCTACCTTTATTACCAGAAACGGACAGGAAGTGCTCGATGTCACATTTGCCTCCGAGAATTTAAGTGACTGTGCTGGGCCAATAACTAAAACTAAGTGGAAGGATTTCTGATTGAAAAGTTTTGGACACTCATAGCTTTTCCGCCCATAGATATATTAGATTCTGCTTGAATGCGAAGCTTCCCACCCAATATTAAAAAGGATAATTGGGAAAAATTTAGGCATACATTTAACAGTTCTATTCCAAAAAGTCCAGGGAGAGAAAATGCTAACTATCCGGAATATAGAAGAAACCGTAAATCGAGTCGCTGCAACTCTTAACGACTTATTACAAGCCGTATGTCCCAAACAGAAGTCAAGGGGCAATAAAAGACCGCAATGGTGGTCGTCTCAGTTAGTTATGCTGAGGAAGTGCTGTAGGTAGCTCTTCAATAGGACAAAAGCCACCAGAGCCCCACAGGACTGGGACACATACAATGTAGAACTCAAACGGTAAAAAAATAAAAATGATTGAGAAAGGCTCAAAATAAATCCTGGATAGATTTCTTTAGTGGCGTAGAATGCTCATACGAAGCCTAAAGATTACGGAAAATTTTAGCCTCAACACCTTGTACTATTGGGAACATAAAAAAAATATGATAGTACTTGGACTATGTCCAGTGACGCATCGCTGGAGTGCTCCTGCACACACATTTTCAAGCAAATCTGAGGGGGCATTGAGTACTTCAGTTGGGAATTTCCCTGAAGTGCAGCTATTAGAGGTTGCCAACGAGATTGTGGCCTTCGGTAGCTCAATGGTCAGTGCAATAGACTTTGATCCCGAAGGCGCTGGGTTCAATTCCCAGCCAGAGCACTGGAAAATTTAACATCAACATTTCATGTTTTCATCAAAATTCGAGTTTCTGCAGCTAAAAATAAATCACCGGGCGCACTACCTCTACAACAACATCTGATCACCCAAGTCAACAGGGAAGCAAAAAATAGGCATAACATCTTGACGACTATTAAAAGAAATGTGGCGCTTCTAGTGGAGAATAGAAACGGTAACACTAAAATAACATCCATTCTCTGAAGTTAACAAATGAATGTCAATTTACAACTGGACAACATTGAGCTCTGCAGAGCTGTCAACCACCTTCTGTGCGATACTGAACAAGGTTCAGCGAATGGCTGCTATATGTATCACTGGTGCGCTGAGAACGACACCAACTGCGGCACTAAATGTTATACTATATTTAAAGCCGCTGGATATTATAGCATTGCAATATGCCGCATGTACTGCGTTTAGACCCAGGGAACTGTCACTATGGCCAGGGAATGTCTACGGACATAGTGTTATTGTAGACAGAATGCCTGACCTTCCGGGCACTGTTGATTACACTATGATTGAACCACTCTTTGACAAGAAGTATGTTAAGAGTGACACCTGATAGATCAGAATGGACTGGTCGTATCCCAGGACACAAGAGATCCGTTAACTTCTATACAGACGGTTCCAAACTCAATAACCAAGTGGGCTTTGCTGTCTTTTCTGAGGAACTTCAGCTACGTATCACTTGCAAAAAGAATGCCTGAACACTGTAGTGTTTACCAGGCAGAAATCTTAGCTATTAAAGAAGAGGTGGCGTAATGGCTGAGAATTAATGTGCTGACCAGCCTGACAGCCAGAGAAAATCAAAGGAGTATTGTTTTCAAGTCTCTGAAAACAATATTCCCGAATTCAAAAACTTGACTGTCGCAGATCTCTTAACGACATGGCTGAATAGTACAATATTCACCTAATATGGTTGCCGGGCCACAGGGATATACCAGGGAACTGCAAGGCAGATAAACTTGCAAGACTAGGAACTAACTTACAGGCTCCAGGGGACCTGGAACATGTGGGCATGCCTCTAGCAACCTGCAAGCTCCCCTTTAGAAATAGTGCACTTACGGCAACAAATGACAGGTGGTCACTAGACAGGAACTGCATACATTCCAGGCTGATGTGGCCCTGCCTAGACTCAAAACGCAGCAAAGCACGGCACGCTGAGAGATTGAAGATCGGCGAAACGTAACTCCTGGAGGCTTTTCTGTGAGCAGGTAGAAAGCGTTAACAGAATGTGTAAAATAAAAAGTTCCTCTCAAAAACTCATGTCCAAAGCGAAACACTGGTGGATGACACGGGTAAAAGGATGGAAACTAAAGAGGATACCGTAAGGCTCTTGATGAAAACTCATTTTCAGACTGGTAATGCTGGACCAACAGAGGAACAGTTAGAGAATGAAAATGTATTGCATCAAATACCTATTACGGATATAACAGATGGTATGTTTAAAGAAGCGATAAAAAGCTTCTCTCCCTTCATGGCTGCGGGACAGGATGGAATATTTCCAGCACTTCATGAGGTGGATCTGGTATCAACTCATTTAGCTGGAGTGTTCATTGCATGCCTAACCCATGCTTATACCCCCAAAAAACTGGCAGGAATCAATGGCGGTCTTCATGCCCAAGCCAGGCAAGGCGAGTTATACGACCCCAAAGGCTTATCGGCCCATTAGCCTAACTTCTTTCCTGTTAAAAACAATGCAGCGAATAATTGATGACATCGTCAAAAGTAAAATAGCGGATGACAGGATAAAATTTAAACAGCACTCATATGTCCAAGGAAGGTCAGTGGAAACAGCCTTGCATGAGGTATTGCACCACCTAGAAGAGTCCTTCAGTAAATAAATGTATACACTTGCTGTTTGCATAGACATTGACGGGGCAGAACGATACACTTATCTAGTCCTAAGACGAGTTTCAGGTTGACCGGGCGCTGAAAAACTCTGAGGAGGCACTTAACATAGCATATAACGGGGCACAACCAAGGGGATTAAATGTTAACCCAGACAAAACAGAAATATGTCTATTTACAAGGAAAACGAAGTTCCCACGTTTTACCCGGCCTCGATTCCTGAATAAGACAATTGCTATAACAAAGAGTTACAAAGGCCCACAGATGTTGGTCGTTGTGCAGAAGAGCTATAGGTACAAAATGGGGACTACGTCCAAATATGACTCACTGGCTTTACACCATCGTGATTAGACCAATAATAACCTACGCCTGTGTAGTGTGGTGGACATCATTGGACAAGAAGTGCAACGTACTACCTTTGCAAAAATTCAACATATGTGCTGTCTAGGCATAAGCGGGGCATTTAGAACTGCACCCACAAAGGCTTTAGAGACTATACTGCACATCCAACCAATAGACATCCGTATAAAGTATGAGGCAGCCCTCACAGCAAGACGTCTACAAGTGATGGGGGAATGGATAAATGGAGACCACAAGTCATACCATCAGAAGATTTTAGAATCTCTAGTTGGTCACATGCAAACACCAGAAATCTCCGACCGCATTCCTGAAGTGCGGCTTACAGCTACCTGTGATTCGTTTGTGCCTGACAGATGCTCCTGGGAAAACGGAACACTGGCTCATGTGCCAGGGGGAGCCAGCTGCTACACGGATGGGTCAATGCTAGGAGGAAAGACGGTTCTGGGACTTTTTATTGATGAACCAGAAGTCGAACTTTACTTCCATTTCAGGCAGAAGTTCGAGCAATCACGGAGTGTGAGAACTGGCTCAGTAACACCACAAAGCCTAAATATGCCAACATCTTCACAGATAGCCAAATGTCGATCCAAGCAATAACGTCGGAAAGGGTCAAATCCAGAACTGTGTTAGATTGTAAAAGAACGATAAATGATTACTCAGCCTATGCAATTGCGTATTTACTGGTTACCGGGACACAACGGAGTGATTGAAAATGAACGGGCAAACAGCTTGGCTTCAAAGGGCAGAGAACTTCGAGTAATAAACTTGGAAATTGGAAACCTTTCGAAGCCGCGAAGGATGAGTTGAAGGACTGGGCAGTGATGGCTCACAAAACTGTGGAATAGCGCAACAGTAGGAGCAACTGCAAAGATACTGTGGGGTGACCCAAATGAAAAAAAAAACAAGAAGTTTTCTGAAACTAAACAAGATCGAGAACAGTAATATGATGAGTGTTCTAACGGGACACTCAAGCTTCCAAGCACATCCACATCGCAAATGACTAGCAGATAACGACGAATTTAGGGAATGCGGGGAAAACATCGAAACGATGGAAAATTTTCTGTGTCACTGCCCGGATTTTACACATGCAAGATCGCGATATTTCGGGTCCGACATATTGCCAGACTTGACTCATCTCAGAGGATATGGCTGGAAGATACTGAGAAAATTTTTGTCTAGTACCGATTTTCTGTAACTCGTGAGGTAAAAAAGATCATAAATAAGGAGCGCACAACAGGCCGAACCACTGACTTAAGTGTATGTCCATGGAAACGAGACGTTTCATCGTCTCCTCTCTCCAACATAACCTAACCTAAGGATAATAACTTCACTCATATGAAACTACATTGATATGTTTCTAATTTTTTTGATATTTGGTCTTTTTCTTCAAAAGACATATTCATAGCTTGTGCTACCGAAGGACCATTTGAATATGACCTTGGATTTATGTTATAGTTATGTATGTACTAGTAACTCATTTACGAAAGTTGAATTGAATTTTAAATCAAAATATACATATCCTAGAAAATTAAAGCATTTTTTAGCGTGACGCCGCAATAGTGTTCCTCGCCTTGAGAGCGTCGTTAATTTGGACTCAATTCTGAGAGTTGGTCGTGAAAGTAGCACAAGAAATAGGAACTTCTGCATCATACGTTTAGTCAAGTTGGCTCAATTAATAATTAAATGGGGCCGTGAGTGTATCCGTTGCTGATCAATCGTAGTGAACGGACATGTTTATCACAAAACGTATAGTTAAAACCTATTACGCAGTACCAATTTGCAATCGCAAAAAAAGTCATATCCGACCGTCGAAACAGAAGCACAATGAGCACTGGATAGCGCTCAGAGTTTTGACGAAGTTGGATGCTGTTGAGGTTTCGGCTCTTACCGAAAAACAAAAAGAGTCACTTACCTGAGCTAAAGACGTCATAGATGCTTCTAAAGCCAATAAGTCGGCTGAAAGAGCCACAAATGCAGCTGTGTTAACGGCTAATAAAGTCAAAAGAATCAGATCACCTGATGAAACCCTGCCTTCGAAAAATGCTACCATCAACAGGACACTCACCAAGCCCTTCAATGAAGTGGCGAAGTAGAGTCTAGTGATGGCTGTTATAGACAGAAGTAGTGAGGATGGATCCATCCCCAAGGACAAATTTCATTACCTGATGTCGGTAGAGAAATGTCGGGCAAACCACCAATCTCTTATATTTCGGTGATGCCAGATCAGTAGAATTGTTTTTGGCTGCTCTGGGTCGAGCGGGTGAGGTGAGGTGTGGCCGGCCGCGCAGCTGGATGTTGTCGAAAAAACCAACATCCCAAGTCACCGAAGAGCCCTCCAACTCGGCTAACATATTAGAAATAATCAAATATTTCAATCCTGGTCTGCCGACCCATAATTGGAGAATTAGCAAGGTGGGTAAAAAGCGCCAGGTCAATTTGATCCTGAACGCTGAATCAACGTGCAAGTGCAATACTGCAATATGGTTTCGAGACTATAGAAGGTATACAAGCAGGATATAGCTCCCACTGCGGAAGGTGAGTCGTCCACTATATCCCATATATTGCCGATTAATTTTGTGGCGAGAGAAGTTGCAACCATAGCGGAATTAAGATTAAACTGTCTATCAATGTGGAGGTACAAGAACTACGCTCACATGAGGATGTCAAAGTGTAGCGCTATGGCATCCGACCGAGTGGACTATATACTAACTGTGCAAACCTTCGAGAGGAACTACATCACTATGATTCTAGCCAGAGATGAATAGTTTGGCAGAATACCAGGTAATATAAACATCTCCACTTCTATAGGGATGGTTCGAAGCTTGATGAAAAGGTTAACTTCGGAGTACCCTGTGAAGAACTTAGTTTGGATATAGTTCTCAGACTACCAGAAACCTGCAGTGTCTATCAAGCCGAAATAATGGTAATATGGGAAGTCACCAAGTGGCTGAGTCCCAATATAGTACAACAACACTGGCGTTGTCATTTACTCGGACAGCCAGGCTGTCATCAATTCTCTGGAGGCCACATCCCTAAATTCACAGACAGCCCTCGACTGCCGAAGATCTGTTAAAGAGATGGTTGAGCAGTTTAATATACACCTTATGTGGGTGCCTGGGCATAGGGATATCCCGGGGAAGAGCAAAGCCGATGAACTTGCTAGGAAAGTCACGACTTCTCTTGAAGAATTTGCATATATTGGTGCGCCACTATCCACGTGCAAGTTTTGGCTTAGGCAAGAAGTAATCAAGCAGTCCAACGAAAGATGGACAGAAACTGGCTCATGCAGGGTAGCTAGACAAATCTGGCCAAGGAATGACCTGAGAAGATCAAAATATCTCCTCGCACTAGAGAGGCAAAGATTGTCTACGTTAGTATCAGTTCTGACGGGACACTGCTTGATCGGCGAACACGCTAAAATACTGGGTATTGACTCCAATGACTTCTGCATAAGTTGTGGAGATGAGGAAGAAGTGGACAGCATTGAGCATTTGCTATGCGACTGTCCCGCTTTGAATAAACGACGACTGGACATACTGGGGTTGGCCTGGGGCCTGGGGTTTCCAGTACCGATATTCGTACTATCGATAAATTTGTATATCAAACAGGTTGGTTTCGATGAGGGGCATTTCAGCCCGTGATAACACTAGGGACCTAAACTGATCTATGTGAGCTTGTATAAAAAAATGCGGCTGCCACCCTAACCTAAACCTAAACCTAGGCAACGGCAAACGGGCTAGGAATAAATCCGACTAAGACAGAATTAGTACTATTCACTAGGATGAATAAGATCAAACCTTTCTATAAACCCATTCTTGACGGAGTGGAATTGAAATTGTCCCCGGAGGCAAAATACCTTGGCGTCATACTTGAACAGAAGCTAAACTGAAAAAGGAAATCCGAGGAAAGAGTCACAAAAAGGGACTGAATGCAATCTACTCCTGTCGAGACCCCATAGGTAAAAGCTGGGGGCTCCGCCCATGCACTATCCATTGGATGTACACAGCGATTATGTGTCCTATCCTCACCTATGGTTCCGTGGTGTGATGGAAAGCAACTTAATATAGATATCAGCTAATATCTTTAGAGAAAGTTCAAAGGATCGCATCCTTGCTCATAACCGGCGCTAGAGGGAGTACACCACCGGCGGCGATAAATACTTTACTGAACCTTCAATCGATAGGTCAATTCACTAAGTGTGGCGTCACAAAGTGTGCAATTAGACTCCGCGAGTCACATATGTGGCGCAAATCTTGAATGAGGCATCGGCCAAGACCAAACCGAGGAAAATAGCAGGACAAACGGACTATTTGTCGCCAGTTCTAAACTTTTCCACCATGTTGGACATGACCATATCCTCTAGGACAGAATGGTTGGGCGGTGATCTCCCTCTAAATGGTCACGCGATTTATACAGATGGATCAAAAATGGATGTGTCCACGGGGGCAGTCATCTTTAGTGAATCTGTTGGCATCACTAGATCTTATAGGTTGTCTGATACCTGCAGTGTTTTCAGGCTGAGGTTTTTGCCATCCTGGAAACCTTGCGTTTAATTAACCAAGGGAATTTCAGACAGGGCGAATGCATAACGGCCTATGTTGACAGTTAGGCCGCTCTGAATGCACTGAAATCAAACGTTATTAGGTCCAAAGTGTTGAATGATTGTATACTGGAATTGCAAAATATGCCAGTTGATGTAAAACTGTGCTGGGTTCTCGGACACTGTGACATTGAAGGGAATGTGAAGGCTGATTAACTCGCACGGGAAGGATCGGCGATGGATGCCACAGAAGCAAGATGGAGCGCTTCTGCAGAGATCTAGCTAACCAGAAATGGTCAAGCAGATCGGACGTATGATCACTTGGTCTCTCTGGCCAGTCATATCCCAAACCTGAACCAACGATTTGTTGGTGGATCTGTTTGTGGACGTACTCACAGGTCACTGTAATGTTAGAGCACTAACATCAAAGTGGCAACGAGATTCCGAGGACTACTGTCGGCTCTGTGCAGATGTTTAATTCTGAGAATTGGTAGCCCCAAAAATAACAAATGATTTTGGGACTCAATTCTGAGAATTGGACTTGAAAGTAGCCCCAAAAATAAGAACTTCTACATCATTCGTTTAGTCAAAATGGATTAATTAATAATTTAATGGCCATACGATTTTTTTTTTGCTCAAGGTGGATTATAAGCGCTTTTTCTATATTTTTTTTCTCGGCATATCGTACGGAATATCTCTTTTGTGTCTGAAGCAAAGTTGGAGATATTCAATAGGAGAAAAAAATGTGAGACAAACCTAACCGAAAAAAGTGCATCCAGTGACTTAAAAATCGCAAAAATGTTATGTTTTATACGTATGCATATTTTTCAATATTTTACTGACAGATATTTTATGACTTTGTGGGCATTTTTGCGATTTTTAAGGTACTGGATGCACTTTTTTCGCTACGTTATGCCGAGAAAAAAAATATAGAAAAAGTACTAAAAATCCACCTTGAGAAAAATAAGTAGTATGGCCATTAAATTATTAATGGATCCAACTTGGCTAAACGAATAATGCAGACGTTTTTATTTCTGGAGCTACTTTCACGTTAAATTCTTAGAATAGAGTCCCAAAATCATGTGTTGCATGTACAGTGTTTTCCTCTCAGTCAAAACTTTAAGCTTTTTTCAAGATTCTTTCGTTTATATTAAAAAATTTAGTTGTATAAGTATTTCCAAATATTTCCTTCTATAAGCAGCTGGCATTGCTGCAATTCGTTTTAATGTTTTGACATTTTATTTGTGCTATCGATGGACCTTTTTGAATAGCCTTGGATTTTCGTCTTAACTTGGAATGTAGTTTGCGCTTTAACATTACATTTTAAAGTCATTATCCTTTAGGTTAGTCCAGATTCCACGGCTCCTTTATTATGGGAATATGGCCTTGACCTTCACATTGAAGTCCATTTGTGGGAGAATGACTTTTATCTTTTTTTATGCTGAGTTTTATTTTTATTGTGAATCTATATCTTGAGGTAGTATCATTTTTGGATGACGGTGCTACAGCGGAAACGAAACATTGAAGAATGAATGCCTGAGTTTTGTTAGCTGGTTTGAAATTCCTTTAAAGTCACTTGAACTGACCACTGATAGAATATTGGCTTGACCACTTTCCATTTTTGTTTTCGATTATTATTGTTGTTATATGCTCAGACTTGTTTGAGACTCTCTATCGTTTGGCTTGTAAGGGACGGGGAGGGAATGGGGGAAGAGCTCGGAGAGTTAGTTCACAAATTTTCCTGTTTCATACATACGAGTACACTTAAATTCACATTTGAGTTGGGTAAAAAATATTTCACTCGATTTCAAAAATCACTTTTCTTCACATATCCGGCAGAAAACTACACTTTTGCACTTGACGTGAGAATGGTGGGTGGAGCGGGAGGGGGTAGACTGGACTGGAGACTGGACTAAAGCGCCGGTCCCTCCCGTAGAGTTTTTGGTTTTTTCCTCTTATAGATTTTTAAGGGTTCAAAGGACCTCTTTTAGGCTTTTTGGCTTTCTAAACGAAAGATCACAATCCGCCGACGTTTACTTACTTTCAGCTTATCCAGGACATTAAATCCTTTTTCTCAGGCTTTGTTTTTCTTTTTGTTTTCGGGAATTTCGATGTTTTGGCGGCGTTTTGGTGTCTAGACTAAGCGTGTGACAAGTAAGGAAAATGTAAACGAACTGAATGGGAGTGCATATCAGAAATATGGATATAGGGGATGGCAGAAACGGAGCGCATACATTTGATTATGAATAATTGTAAATTTGGTGTTCATAGCTAAAAAACAACACTAGCCGCGAGAGAGAGAGAAAGAGATTGACGAGAGGCAGAGGACTCAACAACGTTGACGTAGGCGTTGACGTCGTCGGCCAGGACTGAGTGATTATGGCATTGCGGATGGGACATGCGCCTTGGCCAGGTCGAGTCAGCGAGTCAAACTAACCAACGAGAGTCCTTTTGCTCCAAGGCAAGAAGGAAGGAAGGAGCAACAGAATTGAGCACAGCGGTATGTATTCTAATACCAAGCAGAGAAAGGTCTAAGGATATTTAAAGCAGCAGTTCGGGGGAGCGGAGGGGGATTTGGTGCTAAGCTCAAAGTTTTCTCCGTTTGTTAGAGGAAACGAAAAGGTTTGTGAAACAAACGAGCACTTGTCTTTGCTAGAAACAACGCCTAGTTCAACGGAAACTTTTCCGCAAAGAAATTGAAAAAATCTAAAAATTTTTCTCAATAATTTATGTATTAAAAAAGAGATTAGAACCACCGCAGTTCCTAAAGTAAATCAACACCCTCAAACGCAGCAGCAGCAGAATTGGTAGCAGCGAAAAAGGATTTAATGAGTACGAATATCTATCGCTTGAAACAACTCTCAGTGATAACGTGCTAATTACTCTTTGTACTAATTAGTACAAAAGCTCTTGGTCATCCTTTGGCGCGCTCTCACTCTCTCTCTCGCAAATAATGAAACGAGCATCTCCTTGTTGTGTGTTTTAATTACTCAAAGATGTTTTTTGTTTTTGGTGTTAATTAGTCAACGATCTTAACAATCTCATTTCCGGTTTGTTTCGTTGAGTAATTAGTACTGATTTCCGGTGTGACTGAATGAACCTATGTATGTGTGTTGTGTGTTGTTTCTAAGGCCAAGCATAGGAAATAAAAACTTAATTTAGTTCTTGTTCTATATCAATGTTTTGTGTATGCTTTAGCCGTTGTTATCCTTGTTCTTGTGAGTTATTGTGTTTCATTTCCCAAAAGTTTCCGTCTTCGTTTTGAATACCTATTTCCATTTTATACTTATATTTTTTATGTGATGTTTCCTTCTTTTGTTTTGCCGAACGTGAGCATGTGAAGGTATGCGTGAATATAAATATGTGAATGCCTGAGTGTATGTCGGTGTGTGTGTGTGTGTGTATGTCTGGTTGTCCTTTGGAGATTTTTTCTTAGCGATAGCCTTTCAATTTGTAAAGAAAGGTGTATTTGCCTCGTTTTTTGTGAAGTTTTATCGCCAATGAATTTGCTAGCAAATTAAAATTGTATGAAAACAAGTTTTGAAAAAAAAAACAAAATATAAAATATATAAGAAAATGAAAAAATCGAAAAAAAATTAAAACCTTAATGGAAAATTTTAAAAAAGATTCCGTTTTCTTTTCAAGCGGAAAAATCAATAAACAAATATTTTCTCCACAAAAAAACGTTTGCAATGCGACGGATAAAATTGTTTCGTTTTTGTTTAACCGACGGCATTTTGAGATGGCAATTTTAATGCGAAATAGTGTTTTAAAAAATGCAAATTTCTCGGAGAATTGAAAGGAAACCCAAAGGAAATAATTTAAACTTTAGTTGATATTTGTATTTTCGATGGCATTGAAAAGTTAGGTCGGGAGAGAACTTTATATGAAGGCTATATTAAAACATGGGCCGAATATTTTTTCAATCCCAACTAAACTGCTGCTATAAGAATTATTTTTAAGAAATTTCAAACATCATCTCTAGTATATTTCGAAAATTGTAAATAATATAAAATACTAGCTGACCCCGGTGCGCTTCCCTGCCCATGTCAAAATTAGCGCTGTAGAAACTGTATTTTATATCCGATCAGTAAGAAATTCGGCAGGAAGAGGTTTCTTATTACATGAAGGAATACTGCAAAATTCGGAGAAAATCGGTTCAGATTTAGATATAGCCCCCATATATATGTTACCCCCAATTTGACATGTAAGCGCTGTATCCGATCAGTACGAAATTCGACAGAAACAGGTTTCTATTTTACATGAATGAGTATTCAAGGAAAATCGATTCAGATTTATATATAACCTCCATATATATGTTCCTCCAGATTTGGTTACAAAGCGCTATAGAAGTTGTACTTTACTTCCGATCATTTCAAAGTTCTCCAGAAAAATGTTTCTCAATTTAGGAATGAATATTGCTTAATTTAGCGATTATCGGTTCAAAATAAGATATACATACACACACACACCACATTTACCAATTATTCCAAATTATTATCGCAATGACCCTTATCGCATTGTTAGGGAGGTGTAGGGTATTATATAGTCGGCCCCGCCCGACTTTCTGCCTTTCCTTACTGGTATTAGTAATAAATTCACAGAATGAAAAAATACCGAATTCAGTGGAAAGTTCAGAAAATAGAAATGTATACTTATAAAATTTCCAAATTCTTGTTTCATTGGTCATGCATCACATTATCATATTGCGATTGTATTGGAGTGAGCAGCTGTAATTATCGCATACCGAACATTTTTGTTCACGTATTTCCTATATAATACTTGCAAGATATATCAAAATATGGGCTGGGCCACGCCCACTGGTCCTATTCCGCCCATTTGAAAGCCAATCACGTAGACTGCTACCAGATACATATACGCAAAATTTCAACACTCTCGCTAACAAAATGAGCAAGATAATTCAATTTCAAAATTTGGCTTATATGGGCGGTGGCACGCCCATTGGTCAGATCCGCCAATTTTTGGACCAATCACGTGGACTGTCACCAGTTACATATGTACAACATTACAGCACTCTAGATAAAAAATTGTGCAAGATATATCAATTTCGAAATTTGGCTTATAACGGCGGGGCCACTCCCATTGGTCCGATCCCGCCCATTTTCTGACCAATTACGTAGAATGCCACCAGATACATATACACAATATTGCAGCACTCCCGCTAGCAAATTGTGCAAGATATCAAAATTTGGTCTATGTGGGCGGGGCCACGCCCATTGGGCCGATCCCGCCCATTTTTGGACCAATCACGCAGACTGCCACCATATACATATACACAAAATTCCAGCACTCTAGCTAGCAAATTGTGCAAGATATCTCAATTTCAAAATTTGGCCTATATGGGCGGGGCCACGCCCATTGGGCCGATCCCGCCCATTTTTTGACCAATCACGTATACTGTCACCAGATACATATACACTAAACTACAGAACTCTCGCTAATAAATTGTGCAAAATATCTCAATTTCAAAATTTGGATTATATGGGCGGGGCCACGCCCATTGGTCCGACTCCGCCCATTTTTGGAAAATTAACATAATCTGCCACTAAATGCCCATTGTTCTGATCCCGCCCATTTTTGGACCAATCACGTAGACTGCCACCATATACATATACACAAAATTCCAGCTCTCTCGTTGTGCAAAATATCTCAATTTCAAAATTCGGCTTATATGGGCGGGGCCACGCCTATTGGTCCGAACCCGCCCATTTTTGGACCAATCATGTAGGTCGCCAACGGATATATATATACAAAATTCCAGGTCTGTCGGTAACAAATTGTGCAAGATATCACATTTTTAAAATTTGGCTTATATGGGAGGTGCCACGCCCATTGGTCCGCTCCCGCCCATTTTTGGAAAAATCACGTGGACTGCTACCAGATACATATACACAACATTGCAGAACTCTCGCTAGCAAATTGTGCAAGATATCGAAATTTCAAAATTTGGTCTATGTGGGCGGGGCCACGCCCATTGAGCCGATCCCGCCCATTTTTGGACCAATCACGTAGACTGTCACCAGATACATATACACAAACTTTCAGAACTCACGCTAATGAATTGTGGAAAATATTTCAATTGTAAAATTAGGCCTATTAGGTGTATGCATTAAGTGACATAATCTGTCACTAAATGCATACACACAAAATTTCAGCACTCTAGCTAAAAAATTGTCTGGACCCACATGGGCGGGTCCACGCCCGCTTGATATATCGAAAATTCAAGTACCCTATTTTCAGCACCCCCTACACATGTACATTCTGTGCAAATTTCGAGATGATCGGTCTAGCCGTTTAGACGTCTATACGGAACAAACAAACAAACAAACAAACAAACCCACAAACAAACCCACAAACAGACACTCTCTTTTATATATATAGATTCAAATAAGAAAGTAGTAGTTTCTATAGCGTCAAGGTGTCTAGTGGAGTGGTTCCGTTGAATGGAGTGGAGTGGTATCTTAGCAAAATTTAATGGAATCTACCAAATTTCAGCATAATCGGTGGAGATTTGGATTTTCTACTGCGTCATGTCGGGAGGGTCCTTCGTATGGGGCCTGTCAAAATACGTAAACCAATGATGTAAATTTTTGTTGCGGATGTTTTTAGTCAACATTAAACACAAATTTCCAAATTGTAACCCATTCGATGGAAATTTGTTAAGAAATGTAGCATTAAACCACTATGGAATGAATAAAGTCAGGTGGGGCTGACTGTATAATATCATCCATCATTGTTTGGCCACTAATGCACCGAGAAATATGTAGGGGCTAGATCAAACCATTATTACTATGAATTGTTGCAGTTGAAATAGAGCAAAATTCTAAATTCCAGGCAAACTGGCTATGAAATCTGGTTGGTTGGTTAAAGTGGTGGCTATGAACCGTTCCCTAGCCTCAATTAGTATATTAAAATACCGTTTGGATAACCACCTCACTCGCTTAGTGTCTGCCATACTCTTGTGTCTTTATATCCAGTGTGATAGGTTGAGGTACTTGACAAGGTCTCCCAGACCTATATCTGAGGCCTCGACGATGTTGTGAAGGCAGGAACAGAGAAGGTGTTCGATTGTCTCCTCTCCTTCCACGTTGTCGCAACTGCGACCGAGTAAATAACAACGCCAGTGTTGGTTACAATGTTGTAACTCAGCCACTTGGTGACATCCCATATTGCCATTATTTCGGCTTGATAGACACTGCAGGTATCTGGTAGTCTGTGAGCTATATCCAAACTAAGTTCTCCACGGTGTACTCCGAAGCCAACCTTTTCATCAAGCTTCGAACCATCCGTATAGAAGTGGAGATGGTTTCTATTACCTGGTATTCTGCCAACCCATTCATCTCAGGCTGGAATCATAGTGATGTAGTTCCTCTCGAAGGTGTACACAGTTGGTATATAGTCCACTCGGTCGGTTATCATAGCACTACACTTTGATATCCTCATGTGGCCGTAGTTCTTGTACCTCCACTTTGATAGGCTGTCTAATCTTAGTGGCGGTCAGGTTGCAACTTCTCTCGCCACAATGTTAATCGGCCGTATATAGAGTAGGGCTTGTAGAGACTCAGTCACAGTAGTCCTTAAAGCTTATGCACAGGCAGGCAGTTCTCGAACCTTTGATAGTACGTTGGTGATGGTTAGTTTGTCAGTTGCCGTACACCATACCACAAAGCCGTATAAGAGTATTGGACGAACGACTTCTATATACATATATTCAATGGACGATTTTAGGAGAGAGGACCCACCGAGATCCTACAGTCTTTTTGCAGGAATATAACGCAACGTTGGCCTACCTTACACGTACCAATACGTTAAGTCTAAATAACAGTTTCTTATCTAGAATTATTCGATAAAATTGTGCTCTTTCAGAAAAGACTAGATCTGTTCCATTTATCCGACGAGGAGGGTCCACATGTGGGACATTATTCATCCTAGTAAAGAGATCCAATTCTATCTTGTTTGGATTAAAGCCCAAACCGCTGATTCTGGCCCATCTGGCCAACTTGTTCAGAGCCACCTGTAGGATCTCTCTGAGGACCTTTTTTCGAATTTGCCACTCACAGCGATTGCTACGTCGTCCGCATATACCACGACCTTGAGGCCACAACGTTCTAGATCTAGCAAAATTTCATTCACCGATAGGTTCCAAATTTGTGGAGGCAGTACTCCTCTTTGTGGGGTCCCTCTGTTTACAAACCTTGCTAGAGTTGTGGACCCTAGAAATGCTGTTATGCGTCATCTGTTGAGCAGGCTTTGAATTAGTCTAATCAAACTAGAGTTAATTTTTAGATGTGACAGCGCCACAATTACGGCATCTGAGTGAATGTTGTTACAAGCCCTTTTTAAGTCAAGAAATGCCACCATGGTGAATTCCTTGAAATGAAGGTACGATTCGATAGTGCTCACAATTCCGTGCAGGGCTGATTCTGTAGACTTCACCTTATTGTAAGCATGTTGGTTCCCCAAAATGAGTTTTGTATGCAGATTTTCCCTAATGAAATAAGCTAAAAGTCTTTCCAGACCTTTCAATAGGAAGGAGGATAGGCTAAGTGGTTTGAAGTCCTTTGGCCTAGGGTGCTATATCTTTCCCGCTTTGGGTATGAATACCACTTTGGTATCCCTCCATCGATTCGGGATGTATGAAAGCCTGATACAGCCTACATACATTTTCTCCAGCCAGGGGATAATGTACTTTAACATTTTCCGCATTTCTACTGGAGTGATGCCGTCTGGTCCTGGTGACTTGTTATTAGCACAGTTTATTCTGGATTCGCAATCTTGTTGGTCCTGATGATTCTCGGGTTCTGTAAGGGAATTCCCCGGGAAATGTGTGTCGAGGAGTACATTGAGCGACTGCTCGTTGTGTTTGGTCCAGTTATTTGCCTCATCCTGTAGATAACCCACTGTACAGGGTGTAGCAGATAGTATCATCCTCAGACTTGCGGCATCGGAGACATTTTCCACTTCGCCACAGAAGGTATACCAAGAGCTTCTTTGAGCCAACCTAAGCTCATTCTTATAGATCTTATGTTGCTCTTTATAGGCATCCCAATCATTAGCGAACCTTGTTGAACAGCTTGTTGCAGATCTTTTTCCTAGCCGTTAGCTCAGAAGTCCACCATTGGGGGTTAGCTTTACCCTTATACCTTATGATGTGGTGATATGCTCAACCAGATTATCTAGAACGCTCAACCAGATTAAAGTTGATGACTTTCTTTAAATTCTTCTCATACAAGTGCCACTTTGTCTCCCTCACATTTCTGTGGACAGCAGGTTTAGGCGCTTTTTCGGCGAGTTTGAACTCTATATAATGGTGATCTAAGAATGAGTGATCGTCTAGTACATTCCACCCAATAATTTTTTTTGGTGTGGTCGGCTTTGGCCCAGACTTACGGACGGACTGTCGGACGATTGGGTAATCCCGCTCCATCGGAACATGAAGGCATCCCCGTCAAGAGAATTTATTTATTTCTTTGTCTGTTTTAGACCGTAATAGGTACTACTATGTAGGCCTTCCAGACTTTGTATATATTTCTTTGCGATTGCGTAATAGGTATTGGGTATTAGGTTTTAACTACCCGCTCAGTGATAAACACGTCCGTTCACTAAGACTGATCAGCAACGATGATCAAAGTCTTCTAGGGGCTATATCAAACCATTATTACTATAAATTGTTGCAGTTTAAATAGAGCAAACTTCTAAATTGCAGGAAAACTGGCTATAAAACGTGGGATCTACACCATCAAGAAGTCAAGATGTCATATGTGACCTTCATATGGGGGCTATATAAAAACATGAACCGATGTGACCTACCAGGACAGATTAAGTGCAACATAAAGTATACAAAATGCTTAAATTGCAACATGATCAGGTAAAAAATGTGTCCCCAATAGAGCCAAGAAGTCTAATCGAAATGGACCTTTATGTATGGGTCTATATCAAAACATGGACCGATTTTTTCCATTTTTACTAGGCACGATTAAGTACTAATATAAAGTATAAATGCATATATTTCTGCAAAATCAATTGAAAAAATGCGTTCTCCAGAAATGACATCGGTTCGGAACATAATATGGGGCTATATCAAAACATGGAACGATGTGCTCTATTACTATACTAGGGAAAATTAGGTGCAGTACAAGGTATACATGCTTAAATTTCAGTCAGATCAAATATGTGCTCTAGAGAGTCAAGATATCTAATCGGAAAGGTTCCTTATATGGGGGCTATATGAAAACAAGGACCGATATGCCTTATTTTAAACAGGTATTTTCGTAAAGATCGCTTCACCTGCACTTTGATCACAAGAATATATAGACAGACCGACGGACATTAGAGGTGGGAAACTATCGATGGCACTATCGATAGTTTAATTTTTTTGTGATTATCGATTGTTTTCTGCTAAGATTATTTAATATTTTAAAACTATCGATATTTTTGGTCACTATCGATAGTGAATCCGAAATGATCCGCCACTAAAATTGTAACAATAACAGCCTGTTTTTCTATGTCGAACGACAGCGATGCGAACGAAAAACAGCTGACTTTAGTCCTACAAACTGGCATCAGCCAGTATGTTTCCATTCTCTTTGTCGTTCTCAAAAATCAGCTGTTTTTCGTTCGCATCGCTGTCGTTCGACATAGAGAAACAGGCTGTAAAGCGTCCGGCAAGTTCACAAATGCAAACAAACACACAGATCAAGCCAAGAAAAGGCATTTTGCATTAAGTTCCGACACAAACAGGCAAAAATGCCTAACATGCCAAAATGCCTAACAGCCAACAAAGTCTACAAAAGAGAGTACATAACTGGGTTTAGCTCTAACAAGAAAGAATATTCAGCAAAACTGGACAATTAATTTCGGACAGGCGCAGGAAATTAAAAGCAAAAATGTGGGTATGTTGTTTTTTATGAACAAAAATATCTATTGATCTCATCTTTAACTCGTATACATTAAAAAATGGAAGTAATCACTTTAGTTTTTCTGCATTGAACTAAGAAAATAAAAAGTTGTTCTGTTTTGTTAAACAAATTGAATTATTTATTTATTTATATGAATTACAATACAAAGTAAATTTATATTCTAATTTTACGGTCCAGGGAAGCCGGGTTACAATAACCATGTGTCTAGATTTTACAGCGACAGACCAGAGCCTCTGGCGGGAATCGCACCCACGACCCCCAAACTCAATTCAACTACCAATTCACCTACTGGGTCGCACTTGAATTATTTATTTTACGTATAAAAGCTTTTCTTTGAGGACTATTAAAATTCGATAGTATCGTCGATATATCGATATTTTTGTTAAGATTTGATAGTTGAGAATCGACATATCGATAGCTTTTTTTAAAACTATCGAAACTATCCGATAGCGCCACTATCGATAGTTTGCCACCTCTAACGGACATGGCTAAATCGACTCAAAAAGTTATTCAATGCCGATCGGCATAATAAACTGTGGGTCTTCTGTCTATTCTTCTTTATGCGGATATTCGTTTTGGGTAATTTAAAGTCGAATGAGCAATGTCCGTCCGTCCATCTGCCTGTCTGTCTGCTGGCTGGTGCGCACGATATCTCTCGGAAGGAGTAACCGATTGAATTCAAAATTTGGTATGTGGTAATATTTTTTCCTATCTCCGGCTAAGTTCGAAGATGGGCCATCTTGGTCTAATCCTTCTAGTACCTCCCACACAAAGGGTTAACATTTTGTGAAATATTGATTCTTTAATAACTTCTATACTACTTGTTCGAATCTTCTGAAAATCCTCACATTGTATTAGTTTACAAGTCGCTAACACGTCAAGAAAAATGGTACATCCCACACAAATGGACCATTTTGTACCAAAAATTACCAGCTTATAACTTTATTACCAATGCATACAAATACTTGAAATTTTGTACAGTGTAATGCTTTTATAGTACCTAGAGTCTAGAGAAAACTGGTCGTTATTGGCACGCTTCTTTTGGTACCTCCCACACATATAAACCATCTTACACCAAAAGTTAACAGCTTATGGCCCTTATTCATAAAAATTTAATGAAGGTTTAAAGAACGCTTTAACACTGCTAAAGCGTTCCTCAAACCTTCTTAAACTTTTTATGAATAAGGCCCTATAACTTTAATACCAGTGCATATACTTACAAATACTTGAAATTTTGTACGGTGTAATCATATTATAGTATCTAGAGTCTAGAGAAATTTCAAAATATTTCAATAAACAGCATAGCCTTATTCTGCACTTTTATACCCTCCACCATAGGATGGGGGTATATTCATTTTATATAAGTATATATATTCTTAATCGTCGTACAATTCTAAGACGATTTAGCCATGTCCGTCTGTCCGTCCGTCCGTCCGTCCGTCCGTCTGTTTTAAACTCGCCACAATCCGTAATAAAAGAGCTAGATTGATCAAATTTGGTAGAAATATTTCTTATAGTTGCAGGTTATTTGGGATTGAAAATTTGCCATATCTTTCAATGTTTTGATATAGCTCCCCTATAGAGGTCGCTCCAAAATGTGGTTTTTAATCCATATATAACACATGTTTAAAGCAATTTAGCAGAAACTTTGCAGTTTGTATTCCATTTTGACAAGAATTCATCACAGCAAAAATTTTACAAATCGGTTCATATTTTTTTATACGAGTCACGTAGTCTCGAAGTCACCATATAGAGGTCGCTCCAGAACATACGTATTTAAGCCATAAATACCACATTTTCGAAGCATTTTAACTTAATCTTTGAAGTTTGCTTTTAATTAAGACAAGAATTCATCGCAGTAAAAATTTCTTAAATCAGATCATATTTGTCGCTCCCAAAAAGGCATATTTAAGCCATAAGCACCACATTTTCTAAGAAATTTAGCTGAAACTTTGGAGTTTGTATTCCACTTTGGCAAGAATTCATCTCAATATACAAAATCAAATCAAAACTTTTTTTGTAATCCCCGTGTAGATTAAGCCATATGTAAAAATGAAATTTTTCAGGTGAAGAGTTTGGGGCCTAAAATTTGGCTAACAATTGCAGCGTTCGTTTTTTCAATAATTTACTTAAACAAATCGTATCGTTTCATGATTTGCTCCATATCCAAAGATTTTTCCATTAATAAAATTTAATGCAGTCCATGGTGGGGGGTATATAAGATTCGGCATGGCGGAACTTAACACTTTTACTTGTTTTTATAATAACACATTTATTGCATTTGCAATTACATTTCCGTTTCCAATTAGATCTGTCGCTCAAACATCAAACCCTTTAACATTAATCGAATTTAAAACAGTTTATTTTGCTGCATTCGTTTAAATTAAAATTTAATTGCTGGGGAATTCTGGTGAATTGTTCCTTTTTTCTCGGCATTTCTTTTTGTATTGGCAATTCCGTTTTTTAAATTGTCCACCTTTTGTTTTAAGCGGTGCGGCATATGAAGGTTTGTTCGTACTACATTTGTTTCATTTTATTTTTATTTTAATTCAATTCAGTGTATCATGTTGGGATGTTGGCCATTTCGTTATCACACAATATGCGGATTTTTTTTTGTTCCGGACCGCGAGGGAGTTATTAATGTTTCATTGGTAACCAGGTTATATAGGGTAATTTTTTTAGACGTGTGGTTCGTAGTTGGTCTTTTTGAAAACTATCACTTGATTTATGCTCATTTTGGTTTGCCATTTCATAATGAATAGATTTACTCCGGAACAACGTTTGCAAATCGTGCAAATTTATTACCAAAATAATGGTTCGATTCGCGCGACGCATAGCGCGCTACGTCCAATATTCGCGCGAAGCTCACTTTTGCATGAATGAGTACGTTAATAAACAAAATTGTTGCATTTGGAGTAATGATAATCCACAAGCCATTGTTCAGGCGCCGTTACATCCACAAAAAGTCACCGTTTGGTGGGCTCTATGGGCCGAGGGAATCATTGGTCCGTATTTCTTCAAAAATGAAGCCGGCCATAATGTTACATGGGCCTGAATTGGAGGATGTTGATGTGGACGACCTTAGGTTCCAACAAGACGGCGCTACATGCCATACAGCCATCGAAACAATCACTTTGTTGAAGGAAGCTGGCTATAATGTGGCCTGAATTAGAGGATGTTGATGTGCCTGAATTGGAGGATGTTGATGTGGACGACCTTTGGTTCCAACAAGACGGCGCTACATGCCATACAGCCAATGAAACAATCAATTTATTAAAGGAAACTTTTGGCTAGCGCATTATCTCGCGTC
Source organism: Eudasyphora cyanicolor (assembly GCA_963930755.1). Classification (NCBI taxonomy): domain Eukaryota; kingdom Metazoa; phylum Arthropoda; class Insecta; order Diptera; family Muscidae; genus Eudasyphora; species Eudasyphora cyanicolor. The sequence continues at coordinate 270,754,369 of OZ005736.1, forward strand.
GTGGGCCTGTGGCGTGGCCACCAAGATCGTGCCAATTAACACCGCTGGACTATTTTTTGTGGGGTTAGGTGAAGTCGCTTGTCTACGCAGATAAGCCCGACACGATTGACGCCTTGGAAGATAATATTCGGCGCGTTATTGCTGACATACAGCCCCAAATGCTGCAAAAAGTTGTCGAAAATTGGGCTTCTCAGCTGGAATTTATTCGAGCCAGCCGCGGCGGCCACTTGGCCGAAATCATTTTTAAAACATAATGGCAAACCCTTATCTTTATAATCAATTCTTGACCATAACATTAAATTATAGGCGTTTTATTTCTTCTGAAAAACCTCACGTCTAAAAATACACCCTTTATGTATAGAGTAGTAGGCCGATATTGTAGGCTGTAGTTGCCCGGTTCACGTTGCCTGTTTTCCCTTGTCTCTTGTAGCTTTTGGCCGTGGTTGTGGCCTTATTTTGGTTATCTGTCATATGTGGCGGAACCACCAACAATATTACCCCTACTCGGGTTGCTCCTGTCCCATCCCTGCCTGCGTTCTGGACTATGCCATTCTTCAATGAGTTGGTCAATAACAAATAGCTCGTGTAGCTCTTGGACTCTGGGGACACATAAAATTCATGTAAATTTTTTAATTTATATTTCAACTTTGTACCTTTCGGTCGTTCGATATGTTCCCGAGAATATTGGGTAATTTCGATGCACTCGTTTTGCATCAGCGCTTGTGGGACATCAAGTGGAAATTTCGGCAACAGAATTGATATGAGAAGTCTCACATACAATACATTTAATGAATTGTGAACATAGTGGATAGTGGCAATTGCTACATGTTGCAATTGCATTATAATACTTTTAAAGTATTAAGCCAATAAGTAATATTAAGATTCAAGTGGTGTTTTCATTTGCCCAACAAGAATCGGATATAAATTTGGGGAAAAAAATGTTAACATATAAATTGTTCCATTTTCATAACAAATACATAGTACAAAAAAAGTTCCACTTAATTTAATCTAAATCAAGACTGATGTAGCCCTGCCAGATCGCATCAACGTCCTGCTGAAGTTATTGAGACCTGGCGACTGTGTCTGTCATGAAAGGTCACTGCCTTATTGGAGGCACACATAAAGGACTGTTGCAGAAGCTGCGGAGATAAAACGTGAACACCAAAATCCAGCATTTAAAGATTCGGAGACAGTTATGTATTAAAGTGTGGATACTTGCAGGAACTAAACAACCAAAATATAACGAGTGATTTTTTTAAAGGTGTCGGATTTAAAAAAAAAAAAAAACATAAAATGTAGTGAAATCTATGAAATATTTATTTGAGTCGATAGAACGGTCTATATAATTCAATGTTTAAAGATGATTTCATGTAAATGTTGACCACAGCTGCGCCTCAAATGGTTCATACCCTGGGTCCAATTTTGGCATACTCTTCTCCAAAATATCGGCCGGTATCTCACGAATAAATTCTTTAATATTGGCTTCCAGTATATCTATAGACATAAGCCTTAAATTAGCCCCACAAAAAACAATCTAAAAGCGTTAAATCGCACGATCTAGGCGTCCAATTGACCGGCCCCAAACGTGAAATAAACTATTCACCGAACTCAAAATTCCAAAAAAAAAAGTTAAATTCAATACAAGCGTTGTTCGTTTGTTGCTTCATGGTTAAATTATAGACCAAAGTGAACATGTTTGACAGTAACATGTTACAGGAAAACAGCTGAGCTACCAAAAATCTCCCGTTACTTATTGATTAGGATTATATTTCTAATTGTAACCTCAGCAAAACCATGACATAATAACATGAGTCCATAAATTCTTGACCGTCGTAAAATTCTAACACGATATAGCCGTATATATCTGGATAGTTTAAAGAATAAGTAGCGAGAAATGACAGCAAAATAGTTGGAAAGGTATTTGATAGATTAAGATGTAAGAAAATATATAAGAACAAGAAAAAGCGTAAGTTCGGCCATGCCGAATCTTATATACCCTCCACCATGGATCGCACGTGAATGATTACGGTTACTAATAAACTCATTATACCAAATTTCAGCCCAATTCGTTGAAATTTGACGTTTTTGTGGCGTTAAGAAGTCAAATCTTGAGGGACCTTTGTATGGGTGCTATATCAAAACATGGACCTATGACTACCGTTGCTCGTGTGAAGGATACCGGGTATAAATAAACCACAGTTACCAACTTTTAGCCCGACCAGTGGACATTTGTGGTCTCTATGACGTTAAGAATACAAATCGGGAAGATGCTATATATGGGGGGTATATCCAAAATTGGACCGATATTGCCCATATGCAATCCCAACATACTTGCAGATATAAGAAGTATATGTACCAAATTTCAGCCACCTAGCTCAAGTATTATAGATTGTAGCGTGATTGCAACAGACGGGCGGACGGACGGACAGACAGACATGGCTAAATCGTCTTAGAATTTTACGACGATTAATAATATATATACTTTATGGGGTCAATATTTAAAGGTGTTACAAACGGAGTGACAAAATGAATATACCCCCATCCTATGGTGGAGGGTATAAAAACGAACGCTGCAATTTTTAGCCAAATTTTAGGCCACAAATTCTTTAGCATTTTTCTTTAAAATAGCATTTTTGAGAGCTACATCTACACGAGGACTACAATATAAAATGCAAACTCCAAAGTTTTAGCTAGGTTAGGTTAGGTTGAAGAGAGGAGACGTTTAAACGTCTCATGTCCATGGACATACACTTAAGCCAGTGGTTCGGCCTGTTGTGCGCTCCTTATTTATGATCTTTATACCCTCACTTTAGTGTGACGAGGGTATATATCATTTGCTACGGAAAAAAGTGTAACACGTCGAAGGAGTGACCTAAGACCCCAAGTATGTTCGGAGGAAATCCGTTTTGGGTCATTTTAAGTCGAATGAGCAATGTCCGTCCGTCTGTCTGTCTGTCTGTCTGTCTGTCTGCTGGCTGGTGCGCACGATAACTCTCGAAAGGAGTAACCGATTGACCTCAAATTTGGTATGTGGTAATATTTTTTTCTATCTCCGGCTAAGTTCGAAGATGGGCCATATTGGTCCACTCCTCCTAGTACCTCCCCCACAAAGGGTTAAAATGTTGTGAAATATTGATTCTTTAATAACTGCTATACTACTTATTCGAATCTTTTGAAATTCCACACATAGTATTAGCTTATTAGTCGTTATCAACTCGAGAAAAATGGGCGAAGTCGCCACGTCCCTTTTGGTACCTCCCACACAAATGCACCATTTTGCACCAAAAGTTAACAGCTTATAACATTAATAACAGTGTATAAAAATACTTGAAATTGTGTACAGTATTATGCTTTTATATTGCCTACAGTCCAGGGAAAAATGGGTGTTGTTGTCACGCCCCTTTTGGTACCTCCCACACAAAGGTACCTTTTTGCACCAAAAGTTAACAGCTTATAACATTAAAACCAGTGTATAAAAATACTTGAAATTTTGTACAGTGTAATGTTTTTATAGTGTCTATAGCCCTGTGAAAAATGGGCATTATTGCCACGCCCCTCTTTGTACCTCCCACACAAAATGCCCAAATCATACCACAATTTAATGTCTCATAACGTTTATACCAGTGCACATAAATGCTTATAAGTCGGCACAGTGCAATGAATTTAAAGTATCTAATGTTCAGCAAAAAAAAGGTGTATTTGATAAACCCTTTCTGGTACCTCCCACACAAATTGACAGAATAATTCGAGTAATATTCAATATTACATTACTCACAAAGTGAGGGTATACCTTAGTCCGTTTACCCGACTGAAACTTTCTTACTTGTTTTATACCTCACGAGTTACATAAAATCGGTACTAGACACGAATTTTCTCAGTATCTTCCAGTCATATTCTCTGAGATGAGTCAAGTCTGGTAATATGTCGGACCCGAAATGTTGGGATCTTGCATGTGTGAAAGCCGGGCAGTGACACAGAAAATGTTCCATCGTTTCGATGTTTTCTCTGCATGCCCTGCATTTGTCGTTTCCTGCTAGTCCTATGCGATGAAGATGTGCTTGTAAGCTTGAGTGTCCCGTTAGAACACTCATCATCTTACTAATATCGATCTTGTTTAGTTTCAGAAGACTTCTTGTTTTCTTTTCATTTGGGTCACCCCACAGTATCTTTGCAGTTGCTCCTACTGTTGCGCTATTCCACACAGTTTTATGAGCCATCACTGCCCATTGCTTCAACTCATTTTTCGTGGCTTCGAAAGGTTTCCAATTTTTCAAGTTCTCTGCCTTTGAAGCCAAGTTGTTTGCCCGTTCATTTCCAATCACTCCGTTGTGTCCTGGTACCCAGCAAATACGCAATTGACCATGGGCTGAGTAATCATCTATCGTTCTTTTACAGCCCAACGCAGTTCTGGATTTGACCCTTTCCGATGTTATTGCTTGAATCGCTATTTGGCTATCTGTGAAGATGTTGGCATATTTAGGCTTTGTCGTGTTACTGAGCCAGTTCACACACTCCGTGATTGCTCGAACTTCTGCTTGAAATACCGTGTTATGGTCAGGGAGGCGGAATTGAAGTTCGACTTCTGGTTCATCAATAAAAAGTCAGCACATACGTTGAATTTTTTGCAAAGGTATTACGTTGCACTTCTTGTCCATTGATGTCCACCACACTACAGAGGCGTAGGTGATTATTGGTCTAATCACGCTCATGTAAAGCCAGTGAGTCATATTTGGACGTAGTCTCCATTTTAAACCTATAGCTTTTCTGCACAACGACCAACATCTGTGTGCCTTTGTAACTCTTTCTTCAAGATGATCTTTCCAGTACAGTTTCTGATCCAAGATTACTCCCAAGTATTTTACCTTTTTAGTTATAGCAATTGTCTTATTCAGGAATCGAGGCGGGGTAAAACGTGGGATCTTCGTTTTCCTTGTAAATAGACATATTTCTGTTTTGTCTGGGTTAACATTTAATCCCCTTGGTTGTGCCCAGTTATATGCTATGTTAAGTGCCTCTTCAGCTCTTCTGCATAATAGATTTGGATGAAAGCCCCTTAGAAGTATTACAACGTCGGCTGCATAACAGACTGGTTTAAGTCCTTCATTGGTGAGGGCTTTTAGGAGACTGTGTATCGTCGTAACCCATAGAAGAGGCGATAAAATGCCCCCCTGAGGTATACCACGATTTACCTTGTCTCTAATTTTTACGTCATATGACCCACAAATAATCCACCTATTCCTTAGCATATTGTTGATCCAGTTTTTCAGCGCCCGGTCAACCTGAAACTCGTCTAAGGACTGGATAAGTGTATCGGTCTGTACATTGTTAAATGCGCCCTCAATGTCTATGCAAACAGCAAGTGTATACATTTCTTTACTGAAGGACTCTTCTATGTGGTGCACTACCTCATGCAGAGCTGTTTCCACTGATCTTCCTTTGACATAGGCGTGTTGTTTGAATTTTAGCCTGTCATCCGCTATTTTACCTTTGACCATGTCATCAATTATTCGCTCCATTGTTTTTAACAGGAAAGAAGTAAGGCTAATGGGTCGATAAGCCTTTGGGGTCGTTTAACTCGCCTTGCCAGGCTTTGGTATGAAGACCACCCTTGATTCCTGCCAGTTTTTTGGGGTATACGAATGGGTTAGGCATGCAGTGAACACTCCAGCCAGATGAGTTGATACCAGATCCACCTCATTCTGCAGAAGTGCTGGAAATATTCCATCCGGTCCCGCAGCCTTAAAGGGAGAGAAACTTTTTATCGCTTCTTTAACCATACCATATGTTATATTCGTAATAGGTACTTGATGCAATACATTTTCATTCTGTAACTGTTCCTCTGTTGGTCCAACATTACCAGTCGGAAAATGAGTTTTCATCAAGAGCCTTATGGTATCCTCTATAGTTTCCATCCTTTTACCCGTTTCATCCACCAGTGTTTCGGTTTGGACATGAGTTTTTGAGAGGAACTTTTTCATTTTAGACATGCTGTTAACGCTGTCTACCTGTTCACAGAAAAGCCTCCAGGAGTTACGTTTCGCCGATCTAACGATTTTATTGTATTCTTTGAGTCTTCTGTGGTAGTCGTCCCAATATACTGATTGTTTTTTACGTCGAGCTCTATTGTAAAGTCTGCGGACATCTTTGCCAAAAGTTTTAGCTAAATTTCTTAGAAAATGTGGTGTTTATGGCTTAAATAAGCCATTTCGGGAACAACATCTATAGGTGGACTATAACAAAATAGGAACTGATTTACAAAATTTTTTCTGGGATGAATTCATGTCTTAATTAAATACAAACTGCAAAGATTCAGTTAAAATGCTTAGAAAATGTGGTATTTATGGCTTAAATACGTATATTTTAGTCTGTAGGGTGACTATAACAAAATAGGATCCGATTTGTAAAATTCTTCCTGTGATGAATTCATGTCAAAAAAGAATACAAATTGCAAAGTTTGTGGTAAATTGCTTTAAAAATATGGTATCTATGGCTCAAAAAACGTATTTTGGAGTGACCTCTATAGGGGAGCTATATCAAAACATTGACGCATATGGCCCATTCTATATTTCTACCAAATTTGATCAACCTAGCTCTATTATTACGGACTGTAGCGTTATTACAACAGACGGACGGACATGGCTAAATCGTCTTAGAATTTTACGACAATTAAGAATATATATGCTTTATGGGGTCTCAGATCAATATCTAGAGGTGTTACAAACGGAGTGACAAAATGAATATACCCCCATCCTATGGTGGAGGCTATAAAAAGACATAGAAAGGAGAGTTTATACTGCCATTCTAAGAAAGAAAGTCGTATCTCCATTTCAGTAGTTTTGAGATATTTAGCTTTTACGTTTTATAACTTTCAGTCACCCACAATCATTTGAGACGCTTGGCGAAATTAATGATATCTATCAAGTCAAAATTTGCAATAGAATCAATGGAATCGATTGTGAAAACTCTTCTTGTGGCGAGGGCCGGACATTGTCAGTCGTTTCAATATCCTCTTGGTCTTTGCATAAGTGACAGTAGTCTGTTATTTTGTGTTGCCAATTTGTTGTCTTTGATCTGATGTTGCAGTGATCCGTCAGAACGCCTATCATCAGTCGCATGTCTTTTTCCCCATCATTAGAAGGTCCTGGCACGTGACTTGGCTGGCTCTCCCCATTTTGGGTGTCCTGATTTCTGAACCAGGTTTTGGCCAAGAGTTCGCACCGGGGATGTCTTATTGTTGCATCGGTATCGGCTATATCAGATCCTTGCTTGTGTCACCTCATCAGAATTATCATTTCCCACTATGACACTGTGACCAGGAATCTGGCATAGACGAACCATTCGTTTCAGATTCTGCAGTTTGCATTTATTCACCTCTGTGGTGAATGGCTTCAATGCCTTCAAAGCTGTCTGACCATCATCGTAGGTAGCAGTTGGCTGAATAGACCAGATGTTCAGTTGGTTGATTAAAGGAAGAGCTTTTCTTATGGCGAAGATTTCCTCTTGAAAAACGCTGCATGAATCATTGAGACGGAAAGATTGTCTAAAATCCAGGCACTCGCAGTACACCCCAACTTCAGTGCCTGAGTCCTTTTTTGACCCGCAGGTGTATACAGCCGGTCATTCATTCGGTATGGTGGTGATCTTTTACTCCAGTCTGATCTGTCCTGATTATGTCAGAGTCTGAATGATTATATCAGAGAAGGTCATTGAGAAGAGTGACGACACTATGAAGTCCGTTGTTTGCTCAAGCCCTGCAGTAGACTTGAGAGGCCCCAATTTGATGACCGCCAGAAACCTGACTCTGGAAGGCGTAGAGCACTCTTTGTGGCAACATTTTGATCTGGTTGTTGAATGTTCAGAATTGGATCTAGTTCCACTTTCTGAGCACTTCTTCTTGCACCTTGAGGTAGCTGCTAGTTTTTAGAGCCATCCACCAGACCAAACACCCTTATATGTAAAGAGAGGCCCACGAAAAAGTTGTTATATAAAAGACGACGGACACATTTTTTTCAATGATTTTAACGTTATTGAAATGCCTCAACATTCCGGTTAATGATGGAAAACCACTTTATTCATATGGCTGACGCCGCTGGCCTTGCAGTAGCACATTCTGTTTCGACCCAATTTTTCTACACATTTTCGATTGTGTGGCACTCTAAGGCTGCAATTTCGTATTTCAAGTCATGAGACACGAAATTGTATCTGTATGGTTGGCGTAGCATTTATCCCTAACGGCTCCTCACAAAAAATAGTCCAAGTCCAAGAACCAGTTCTGTCTTTCTGGGGATGACGCTTAGGCCATTTGGTTTTGCCCAGTTTGACAGTATGGTCCCTCCCAGATTTCTTTCTTACCGCCCTCCCCACAAAAAATAGTCCAACGGAGTAAACTCGCAGCGGCTGTAGTTCAAAAAGCAACAGTTAGATCGGCCACCTCTTAGTTTTGATTTAGATTAGGGTGGCAGCCTTTTTTTTTTGTTCCCTAGTGCTACCACGGTCTAATGCACCTCATCGGAACCAACCTGTTTAATATACAAATTTATCGATAGTACGAATATTGGTACCGAAAAGATCTGTTAGACTGCCTAGAAAGGGCGACTACAGTATGTCCAGTCGTCGTTTACTCAAAGCGGGACAGTCGCATAGCAAGTGCTCAGTGCTCTCCACTTCATCCTCATCTCCACAGCTTCTGCAGAAGTCATTGGAGTCAATACCCAATCTTCTGGCGTGTTCGCCGATCAGGCTGTGTCCCGTCAGAACTGATACTAACGTAGACAATCGTTTCCTCTCTAGTGCGAGAGGAGACCTTCTCAGGTCTCACATTGCCAGATTTGGAGTATTTCAGGAGTATATTGCATTAAGCTCCTATTAGGCTCATTCCTCCGCAGTTCTTTCCAGTTTAATTTCAGATTTATGATAACATCGAGGAATTTTGATTCTGTAGATAGTTGCAATTCTGTTCCATTCTGAGTTTGTCCTTTAAATGCTCCTACTATCTTCCGCTTTCGAGTAAAAAGAACCAGTTCTTTCCATTTGGCTTTGCCCAGTTTGACAGTATGTCCCTTTCCTTCAGAACAGAACAGACAACGCCAACTGCGAAGTTTCCACACCATCTTTCTCCGCAGCTTTCCGGACCGACGCGTGCTTCTTCGTTTTATGTTGTGGCTCTTCTTCGAATCGAACTCTTTTCAGAGATTGAGATTCAACCATTAACGCAGCCGCGACCTGTGCCTATGTTGAGGGTCCCACAAACAGGGGAAGTTGGCTCACATCCTAGCATGCTGGTGCCTTCTTCAACTCTGGGAGTTGGATCCATCTTTGCAACGCTGTTCAATGTCGAGATTTTCCAAAATTTAAGTGTTTGGTCTACCTTTGCTTCGCTGCTCAACGTAGACTTCGTCGTTTTTTCCCAGAGGGGAATTTGGAGCTCTTGTCTCCGTCGCCTTTGGAATGAAAAGGCTGACCATTAAAAGGGACTTCTTACAAAAGGTTCGGGTTTAGTCATTCGAACTTTTTTCCCAGAGAGGAATTTTTAGCTCTTGTCTCCGTCGCCGTCATAGGAACGTTCGGGTTCTGTCGTTCGAACTTTAGAACAGTCTTCGTCGGATAGAGTCAGGTCATTCATTAAGCCGGCAGGGACGCTGTCTTGGCTTAGGCCCCGTAGTCCATTACTGCGGATAGCCGCTACTGCAGCACATTATACTGTCTCAGTATATTGTGATGCAGCGTTTCCGACTCGTCTTGGTCAGTCATGAACCTGGGCCAGCGTCGTAGATAACGTCCTTCTTATGTGTTGTGCATTACCTCGGCATCGACAATATTCTTATTTTCATGACCGCTGGCGACACGTAGAGTGGAAACTTGTTCCACACCGTGCCTGAGTGTACACGCAAAGAAAACAAAATATAAGACAACTACAATTCTCGTTTACGACGACTGAAATTCTTTCGGTCAGAAAAAACAATTGCTTACGCGGATAAGTTTCTGTCACAACAAACGAAATTTCAGTTCCGGCAAACGAGAATTGTAGTTGTCTAATATTTCGTTTTGCAGAAACGAATTTTTTCTTTGCGTTGACTCGTTGTTCTAGGTTACAGTATAACACAGTCAGCTCTCATGAAGCAGGGAGGGTAATCTTTAGTCGTTCTGTCTCTACTGTCGCGACTACATTGCTAAGTGAGTCCGAAACGGAGACAAGTATCACTACAGTTAAGAAAGTGTTGGACGGAACTTAAGCCTCTTTGTGAGCTGCTATCACTGTCTGCCAGCCAAACCTAGTGTCTGTTCTGACGAGACACTTCCTGATTGGCGAATCCGCTAGCAGGGTAGGAATTGAGGCGAACGACTTCTGCAGAAGCTGTGGAGTGGTTGGGTCTTAAGTAACCGATGTCTGGATATACATACTACGGGCGGCTTAATTATGAAGTCTGATAGATCTGACCGGTAGCGATATTCGTATTATTTACTCGTATAACTTTGTGTGTCAAACAGTATTGTTCCGATGATTGGCAACCGGGGCCGTTGTAGCACTAGGAACCTCAATTGGTCCATGTGAGCTGTTAAATCCATCTGTCACTCCAACTTACGGTCTCCGATCAATATTTCCAGGTAATGCAAATGGAATGACAAAAATGAGGATATATTTTGAAATTTGCTTTATGATGAATGCTATGAATTTGTAATACTTTTTGTATAACTCCCAAATAAGATACATATTTTTTTTCGCGAAAACTGCAAATATTGTTTTATAACATATAAATTTAGGTGGTCACAACTTTATTTAAATTTTCGCAATTCCTATATTATGACCTGTTAAAAATACACGTTTTTTAAAATGGTTGCTATTCAAAAATATTTTGGATATTAAAAGGTCAGGTGAATTCTGGACATTATGTTCGTCCGTAAAAAATACTTACTTATTTATACACACGATGAAACTTCATTGCTGTCGAAAGCCGCCAACATATGTCGTCCCCTCACGACACTGTGCGATTTTCACTCAATGTCATGGTCACGCAGTTGTCACAGCTGACCGGAAGTGTAAAGTGAATGTCACTGCACTCGATAAGTGTATCCGCTTTGGTGGCTGACTTCTTACAAAATTTCGGTTTTTAGGGGATTATTTTTTTCTCAAAGCACCGCATAAAATCGATAAAGAAAAATAGTGTTTTTATTTAGTTTATTTTTATTATTTTTTTTTGGTAAAGAAAAACAAAGGAAATCAACAAGCCGCCGCCGCGTTACCGGAAATAACACGCAAATGACTCGAAATCACGAATATTTCTAAAAAAAATTTTGCGACAAAACAAAGATATTTACTTCATTTGGTGTTTTTTACATACGTACATTTGTACTCGTATGTATGTGCGGTTGTACGACTATATTACAAAATTACAATATTTTGCTCATATTAGGGATGAAGATGTTCTTCATCGGCGTTTGCTGTTGTTGTTGTTTTGCTCATACGAATGAACAACTTACCCTCCCATATTTACGATGTGTACATAGATGAGTTGAACATTTTTCCTAAATTAAAATAAGAAAATACAAAATACGGAAGAGAAACAGAAGAGATGTTGATGAGAACGACAAACGACAATCAAGAGCAAAGGGAATATTTTTTATAAAGAAAAAAAAAAACTAATTACCATTCCTAGGTTTTTTTATTTCAAATACTCAACACCCTAAACCTCCTCTACTGGAAGGGGGAGAAGTGGGGGAGTAAAGAGCGGGAAATTGTACACTGAAAATATAGTCACTAAATCTAAGACATAATTCTTCAAATATACAGTCTATACTCAACACCATCAAAATTTTCTTTTGGGGAGTAAAGAGCGGGAACTTGTACACTGGGAAAATATGATTAATAAATATAAAGAATTCTTCAAATAAATATTCTTTGTTATATTTTGTTGGCGCAACTTTCTTAGAGTTTTATTAAAACCAAGAATAGTTATGTCTAATTTTTTTAATTAAATTATGAAAAAGTTTTTCTTAAATTTTAAGAACAATGAAATGAGAGTCATTTAGAAAAAATTAGCCGAACCGACATAAAGATGGCGGTAGTAGATTGAAAAAAATTACTTTCGTGAAAAGTGCCAACCTTCTCATATGTTTTAAGTTTCAAGTCGCCACATTGTTTAGTTTTCTCTGCGAACAATCTCTGTGAATTTGTAAACATGGACAAATTTTATCACAGATATCGCCTTCAAGACTGTCGTAACTCAAAATTGCAAATTGTCGAGATGTGTGTTATAAACTAAATTTCGTTGAGATTAAATTATGAATATTTACAAAATTCGCATTTCTGTAAGACAACCTCAAAAATTTTCAATTTTGATTTATTACAGTCTTGAAGTAAGTGAGCGATATGTATACAATAATTTCATTTGAAAGTTCTCAGTCCAACCCATATTAAAACCGAGCTAGAATCTGCTTGGTGGAGTCTACTCCTTCGTTTACAACTATAAAATATGGAGTGGCAGAGTCTAAACGGGCCGTACGATCTGCCAAGGCGACCACCGTAGTGGTCAACCAATTAGGGTGTCCACGCCAGAAATGGTTCAAAGATCCACAAAATGGTGCTGGATGACCATCGGTTGAAGGTTTGTAAGTTAGCTGAAGCCATGGGCATTTCAAAAAATTCTTTACATTGCATATTGACGGAAAATTTGATGATGAGAAAGCTGTGCGCAAGATGGGTGCCGCGTTTACTCACAATCAAGACAATGCACTAGTTCACACATCCACTATTGCGATGACCAAAATCAGTGAATTAAAGTTCGAATTGCTTCAGCACTCACCTTTTTCGGCAGATTTAGTTCCATCGGATTATTTTTTGAAAAAAAAATGGCTCGGCGGAAAAAGATTTGCCAGCAATGAAGAGGTGAAGGTTGAGGTTGATGGCTATTTTCAGGAGCTAGACTGTTCTTACTATAAACAGTGTTTCGAAACTATTGAAAATCGCTGCAAAGTGGGTATTGAAAAATATTTTTTCCAAAATTTGTTGTGTTTTCCCTAAGATGTCGGATAATGCTGGGACCGCCCTAAAAACGACAAGTGCTACTATCAGAAGCGACAAGCCATTTCAAGATGAGAGCCGAGGAAATTCATTGTTAGAATTCCATCTCTGCGAAGCATATTTATTTTTATTATGCTTCTCTATCAGAAGCATAATAAAACGATAAGCCATTTAAAGACGACAGACGAGTTCCATTGTTAGAATTCCCGCACTGCAACCCGTACTATGCGAATATTGTCCAAAAAAAGTTGTCACAGAGATCCGTTGTTAGAATTCCCACACTGCGATCCATACTATGCGAATATCTCAAGGTGACTTGATGGATAGATGCATTGTCGAAAATCCTTTTCTACGATCCTTACTATGCGAACATCATTCAAGAAGAGTTGTAGGAGAGATCCATTGTTCGAATTCAATCTTAACCCACCGCATTAATAAAATATATCTGTCCTTTGCAGGAATGGAATTAGTTTGGGCACATGTTTAGGAAGCCCCCAAACAACATCACTCGAATGGCGCTTGACTGAAATTCACATAGTAGCCGAAGAAAAGGAAGACCTGCTAGGGACTAGCAGCTGGACGTACATGGCTAGAGATAATATCTTTAGCATTAGATAAACCAAATTTTAGCTTGTTTGTTGAGGCCCTATATTCCAGAACTATGAACTATGGGAATTAAATAATAAAGCTAGAGCTTTATTGAGTCTGGCTGTTTGCGGATTTTTATCTCTATTGACTAGTTTGTAGTCAAAAACTTCAGCGAGGCACAATATACGTAGAGATCTCAACGACACGAGAGTACAACGCCAATCGAAGCGATCAGTAAGAGAGCCAAACGACAGGTGCTGTTATCATAAGCATAACAATAAGTCATTTCAAGCCAAAGAGAGCTGTAGGATAAATGCATTCTTAGAATTCCCGCTCGGGAACCTGTACTATGAGAATATCTTCCAGAAAATTTATCGGAGAAATCCATTGTTATCGGAGAAATCCTCTCTGCAATCCTTGCTATGCGAATATCATTCAAGTAGAGTTGTAGAAGAGATCCATTGTTGGAAATCCCTCTACGATTCGTACTATGCGAATATCGTCTAAGAAGAGTTGTAAGTGGGATGATCCCTTGTTGGAATTCAATTACTACGAATATTGCCCTGAATATTGTCCAAGGAGTATTGTAGGAGAGATCCATTGAGGGAAATTACATTTCTATGATCCGTACTATGCGAATGTCGTCTAAGAAGAGAGTCAACCCGCAATGGTTAAGACTCAACCAGGGGATTTGCAAGCTAGGGATGTCGTGCGACAACTTTACGAACAGAAGGAGCAAATCACAAAAACGTTCTTGGTATACCTTCACCGGGGAATTGGAAAAGGATTCAGATACCGTAGGGCTGAGAAAGATACTATTCACAACAGCCTGTACAGTGGGTTATCTGCAGGACGAGGTCAACAACTGGAGATTTCCCGGTGAACTCACCGACATAACACGAGGAACAGCCGGATCTACAAGAGAACAAGAGTGCTGCAAGTGTCGCTATGTTGTTGACTCAGAAAACTAGAATATGTCGGGCGATTAACAGCTTTGAGCCTCTCAAGTCACCTGGACCAGACGACATTGCTCCAGCAAAAATGTAGAAAAAAATTAAATACCCCCTGGCTGGGGAAAATTTACTAAGCATGTATGAGGCTTTCATATATCCACTAATCGATGGATGGACATCAATGTGTATGATATCGCACTTTTAGATTTTTGCATTAGAGAAAACCTGAATATAAAACTCCTGTCGGGGAACCAGCATGGTCAAACAAGGGGAAGTCGTCAGGATTTGTCCTGCACGAACTTGTGGGTACTATCGAATCTTCCCCACATTTCAGAGAATTCCTTCTGGTGTCCTTTCTTGACATAGAAGGGGCTTTCATTCACTCAGATGCGGTAATTGCGGCGTTGTGACATCTAAGGGTTTACTCTACATTGATTAGACTCATTTAAAGACTGCTCAATAGAAGACGCTTAACAAGAAGTCTTGGGCCCACAGCTTTAACAAGGTTTCTGAGCAGAGGGACCCCACATCGAGGAGTATTGTTTCCACTAATTTAGAACCAAATGGTGAATGGAATCCTGCTAGATCTAGAACGTTGTGGCTGCAAGGTTGTGACATATGCGGACGACGTGGCAATTGCCGTAACTGGAAAATTTGAAAACATCCTAAGAGACATCCTACAGGTGGTTCCGAACAAATTGGCCAGATGGAACAGCAGCCGCAGCAGGTTGGGCGTCAACCCAAACAAAGCAGAATTGGTTCTCTTTACAAGGGTGAAGAAGGTCCCATATGTGGAGCCTCCTCGGATAAATGGAAAAGATTTTACCTTTTCTGAAAATGCAAAATTTCTAGGAATAATTGTAGATAGGAAACTGTTATTCAGACTTAACGTACTGGAACGTGTAAGGATGACCAACATTACCTTATATTCCAGCAGGAAGGCTGCAGGGTCGCGGTGGGGTCTTTCTCCTAAATTCGTCCATTGGATATATAGCAGTAGTTGGTCCAATACCGTAGTACGGCATTGTGGTATGGTGGACGGCAACTGATAAACTAACCATCCCCAACCTGCTATCAAAGTTTCAGAGAACTGCCTGCCTGAGCATAGGCGGTGCTGTAAGGACTACAGCGACAGAGTCTCTACAAGTCCACTCCATCTGATGCCGATTGCTATTGTGACTAGAGAATTTGCAAGCAAAGCGGCATTAAGATTAAATATCCTACCAATGTGGAGGCATAAGAACTACGGGCACATGAGAATATCCCGCCAGAGATGAATGTGTTGGCAGAATACCAGGTAATAGAAACCATATCCATTTCTATGCGGATACTTCAAATTTGAGGTTGGCTCCGGAGTACACTGTAAATAATTCAGTCTTGATATAGCTCACAGTCTACCAGATACCTGCAGTGTCTATCAAGCCGAATTAATGACAATATGGGAAGTCGCCAAGAGGCTGAGACAACCAGGCTGCCATTAAATCTTTGGTGGTGACACCCATAAATTCACAAACTCCCTTCGATTGTCGCAGATCTTTTAACGAGATGGCTGAGCAATTCAACATGTATATCATATGGAATATTCCGGGGATCTGCAAAGCCGATGAACTTGGAAAGGGACGATACTACAAATTATCGGAGAATTTGCATATACCACTATCGACATGCAAGCTTTGGCTTAGGCAAGAGGCAATCAGGCAGTCCAACGTAAGATGTACAGAAATCGGCACTAGGGATCTATAAATCGAGTTTCGACTAATCGATTAATCGACTTTTGATTGGAAAAAGTCGAAATCGATTTTCACCAAGCAAAAAGTTGAAAAATCGATATATCATTTCGACTTTTTTCGATTTTTATCCGACGGCGGAGTATCAACCGAAATCGATTACCATTTCGACTTTTGTCGAGTTTGGCCTTACTTAAATAGACGGCGGCTTTGAACTTCTCCAACCAGTTCAAACACTTTTTAGGAAAGAGTCGGAAAGAGCTCTCTCCAACAAATTTAGACACTTGCTTGGAACAAATTTCCGAGTATAAATAAATATTTAAGTTGTCTGATCGGAAAATATTGCCAGAAAAATGGTGGAGAAATGCGACCCTGTGAACGTACAAGGGTGTGAACATACAATTTTGGTCTTGCAGCGTTAGCAGAACAAGTCATTGTGAGATAATTTGCAGATTTTTAGATGTGCGAAGTTTATGCATGGCACAACGGCGCAATTGTCAGAAAAACATTTTATTGGTAACACTGTCTATAAAATATTTGTATTATCCCGCATATCAATATTTACAAAATATATTGTAAATATATGAAATTGTATAGTTTTCTTGCAATCGTCTGAACTGTCAATTCACCTTTGCCTAACAATCTATCATTGTCCGTACATTTGCAGCACTTTAACAGGGTTGATAACGTTGTCCGATCAGGCAATCGTGAATGTTTAGTTTTAGTTGCTTGGAATCTGCGTAATGGAAAAGAAACAAAAAGGAGACAAAAATCGGTTTAAGACAAAACCGAAAAGTCGAAAAAAATCGATTTTCGAAAAATCCAAATAATTGATTATCCAAATAATTGAAAAGTCGAAAAATCGACTTTTTACTAAATCATGAAAGTCGAAAAATCGACTTTTTGTTTAAACTATAGGTCCCTAATCGGCACCTGTAGGGTAGCTAGACAAATCTGGACAAAATATGATCTGAGAAGGTCAAAATATCTACTCGGACAAAATATGACCTGAGAAGGTCAAAATATCTACTCGGACAAAATATGACCTGAGAAGGCCAAAATATCTACTCGCACTAGAAAGAAATAGATTGCCTACGTTAGTATCAGTTCTGGCGGGACACTGCCTGGTCGCCGAAAACACCAGAAGATTGGGCATTGACTCCAATGACTTCTGCAGAAACTGTGGAGATGAGGAAGAAGTGGAGAGTATTGAGCACTTGTTATGCGACTGTCCCGCTTTGAGTAAACGACGACTGGACATACTGGCGTCGGCCTTTCTAGGCAGTCTAACAGATCTTTCCGGTACCGATATATCATACTATCGATAAATTTGTATATTAAACAGGTTGGTTGTGATGAGGGGCATTTCAGCCCGTGGTAGTACTAGGAACCTCCATTGGTCTATGCGAGCAGGTAATTCCGGCTGCCACCCCAACCTAATATAGGCCGACCTCCGATGGAATGACATACACACTTATAGAAAGGAATTCGTTTCTAAGAAACGAAATTTTAGACAACTAGAGTTTGTGTTTGCAGGAACTGAAATTTCGTTTGATGTGACAGAAGCTTATTTTGCGTAAACAATTATTTGTTCTGATCAAAAGAAACTTCAGTCGTCGTAAACGAGAATTGTAGTTGTCTAATATATCGTTTAGCAAAAACGATTTTTTTTGCAAGCCGTTGAGTCTGTTAAACTCCCCGGCTGCGACAGGGGATGGATATATTGCAGGTACTGGAATATATCCAGGTACTTGATTACCAATAAACTGTTCGCTTTTCGATGATCCAAATTCATCATTTGGAATCATCCAGTTGCGATTCTCTGGGAGTTGTTTTGGATTAGTTTAAGGACTTTCTATTGAGTGGCACTCAAAAGAGTAGTTCAGTCTAAGGCTGCCGAATTTTGGATATGGTAGTTATATCCCCTTTCCTGAAAGGGCTTTCAGAAGTAGACTACACTTTGTTCTTTATGATAGTGTCAGGTTTTGAGAAGCTACGAGTGCGGTCCCAAAATTTGCCGACCCAACTGAGAAAACACAACAAATTTGGGAACATTTTGCTTTATTACACATTTTGCTTTATTACTCATAATCTTCTTTTAGCTCGTTGCACTTTTTCCAGCGATTTTCAATAGCTTCGATACCCTATTTATAGTAGGAATTGTCTAGCTCCTGAAAATAGCCATCAACCGCAATCTCCACCTCTTAATTGCTGGCAAATATTTTTCCGCTGAGCTATTTTTCAAGTTTAGAAACAAATAATCCGAGGGTGCTAAATTGGCGAATAAGGTGCGTGCTGAAGCAGTTCGAATTTTAATTCATTGATTTTTGCCATCGCAATAGTGGATGTGTGAACTGGTGCAATGTCTTGATTGTGAGCAAACGCGGCACCCATCTTGCGCTCAGCTTTCTCATCATAAAATGTTCCCTCAATATGCGATGTATAGCGCTTTTTGAAATGCCTACAACTTCAGGTAGCTCACGAACCTTCAATCGAAACATATATTTTTAAAATATATCTCATTCTAGATACACGAGAACCATATTTTGGCCATGGAGACTAAAGTTTACAATGTGCCCAATTTTGGAAAAACTAAGATTTTCTGTCATCAGGACTGGGACCATATTATGTTGATAGTAACAAACAGTAACATTATGATGAATGCAACCATATATTTTTATCTGCGTGTAATTCTATAATTCTGTTTTAATCGATCATCTAAGAAAATCATAAAATTTTGAAATAGAATCTATAAAGAATATTTCTTAGTGACATGAACATAATTTTTTTCCAGTGTTTAGAGCAAGTTTTTTAAAGGGGGGAAAACACAACAACGTGTTTGTTATGATTTTTTTCTTCGTTTTCCGCCTGAGTTATCCACCCCCAGAACCTTAGAAAGAAACTAAAAAAACGAAAACGAAAAGTTCAATAAAAAATCATAAAAAAAAACTCATACGCAGTCAGGCAGACAGACAGACAGGAGGACGGACGGCGGACGTAAGGAAGGACGAATGTACAAAAAACCAAGGGAACGTAATGGAATTGAAATTTGAAATTTCCATTACTTCGACATAACATGACCCTCAAAATGAAATCCTCTTCTGTTCTGTGTTTTTCAAGGATTAGTCAAAGGAATGTCGGGGAATTGAAACAAATTGTAATTTATTTAAAACAATCACAAACAACCCCACCATTCAATAGCACCGCATTGCAAATCGATTCGAATCGACGGTCGTTTATCAAAAAACTGCCTTTTCCAAAAAAAAGAAAATCTAAAGCAAGGAAAAAATCATCCCTTATAAGAATCCTTTGGACAAAAAAAATATTTCAAACTCTAAAAAATGTGTGTAGATTTTTTTTCTGTTTGGTTTGGTTCACCCAGAGAAGACTGCAAAAATTTTGCTTCACTTCACTTTGTCGGTATTCTAATACCGGGCTCTGCGCTTTGCACAACGTCCGCTGGATTCGGGTGAAAATTTTCAAATATAACAGTCAGACAAACAAACAAAAAAAAACACGCAAATTTCTTACCCTCACACACAGAGGATTTCAACCCCCACATCATCAGGGGGTAAAAAAAAGAAACCACACACTCTCTCAGGTACTTCACATCCACAAAAACGAAAGAAAAAAACAACAGCCGCCGTAGCCAAAAAAAAAATTGTCAATATTTCGGTTATAAGTACTACGACGGTCTGGCGTTTTTTTTGTCCTTTGCAGTTAGTGAAACCACCCGTCGCTATATCGAAAATACTTCGTCAGCATGAGTAGGCATTGTCCTCGACATTCATAAATTTCTCGCTCGCAGGACGTGTGAGGGGAGAGGGGCGGGCAAACGGTAACGAAACAAATGAAATTTTTCGACAGGACCAAGAAAAATGGCATAAAAAAGCAAGAACAGCAACAACAACAACAAAAACAAACAAACACGGAAAGGCATAAAAAATCGTCTTTGAACTGTTATGTGTTTTGTTTTGAAGAAATTGGAAATAAGTATTAAAAAAAAGTGCGACAGCTGCTGGTGGTAGTAGTGGGAGATGACCAAACTTCCTCCGAGTTTTTGTTTTTCAAACGCTCCCCTTCCGATAATGGACGGTGTTATGTGTCAATGTGTAATGCGAGAAGATGTGCGAGAGGGCAGCAATTAATAAGAAAAAACTGAAAGTGAAAGTGCTGATAGAAGAATTTAGATAGAATTTGTATTTTTCGTAATATTTATGAAATTTTTCAATCGACCAAATAACATTTAAGTTATGTGAAATAGAGCTTTGCAAAAAAGTCGCCGCTTAATTACTGCAAACATTTTATTTTTGAAAAAAAAAATTTATAAGACAATCTGCACTGAAATTCCAAAATATAATATTGAAAGATATATTTTTACTCTCAAACATACTTGATTTAATGTTTTAAGTTAGGTTGAATGATGCTTAGGTTAGGATGCTACAGATGCTTAGCGGCCACTGGGACCATATATGATCCATTTTGATTCCCAAATTAGGTATAGGTTACGGTGGTAGACGGAGTTACCAGCTCACATAGACCCATTGAGGCCCCTAGTGCTACGACAAGCTTAAAAGGTTGGAAAAAATCCTATATTTTAAGACAATCTGCACTAAACCTCCAAAAAATAATTTTGAAAGATATATTTTTGCCATCAAACATATTTTATTTAATGTTTTCTCTCCGTGTATATGTTAGGTTAGTTTGGATGAAGATGTTACAGATGATTAGCGGCCATTGGGACCATATATGATCCATTTTGATTCCCAAATTAGGTTTTTGTTATGTTGGTAACGGAGTTACCAGCTCACATGGACCAATTGAGGTCCCTAGTGTTACAACAAGCTTAGATCTAAACCAAACTGTTTATTACACAAAGTTATCACCAGAGCGAATATCGGTACTGTAAGACTTCCCGTCCCAATATATGAAGACGGGATTTACTTAATGCGGGAGGGTAACAAAGTTATCAACTGATCAATGTTATCCACTTCTTTCTCATTTCCACAGGTAGTGTTCATTGTTCACCGATCAGGTAGTGTTCCGTCAGAACTTACTCTGACGTAGACATTTATTTCGTCTATAGTAGCCGGAGTTACCAGCTCACATGGACCACTTGAGTCCGCTAGTGCTACGACAAGCTGAGATCGAAACCAATCTCTTTAATACATAAAATTATCAATAATACGAATATCGGTACCGACGAGTTCTGCCAGACTTCCTAAAAAGCCAGGAAGTCAGGACAGCAACAAAGTAGATGATCGATGTTATCCACTTCTTTCTCATTTCCATAGCTTCTGCAGAAGTCATTGGACTCAGTTCCCAACCTTCTGGCTTGTTCGCCGATCAGGTAGTGTCCCATTAGAACAGACTCTAACATAGACATTCATTTGGTCTATAGTGCTATAAAAAGGTTAGGGTGGTAGCCGGAGTTACAAGCTCACATGGACCAATTGAGGCCCATAGTGCTAAGACAAACTGAGATCGAAACCAAACTCTTTAATATACAAATTTATCAATAATACGAATATCGATACAGACAAGATCTGTCAGACTTCCTAGAAGCCCCAACGTATAAGATTCCATTTTAAAATTATTGAATTTGTTAATTAGATTGATTGATTTTGTGCTCAATGTGACATCACATTATTTCAATCATTATATATATTTAAGCATTTGAATTGAATTCCCTTAATTATAAATACAACCTTGAATTGCATTGTTCTAAAAACCCATTATTTAGTATGTAAGGATGGCAACAACCATCATTTACTTTATCCGTGAGTGATGTTCGGCCTTCTCCGAGGTTGCCTGCGACGAATAGCATACTTCCTCGGTCTTCTTTTCACCCGACCGTCACCAGCATCACATCACGTACTCTCATCTTAATAAATGTAAGTTATCATCCGAAACTGCAGTTCTTCATTTCGCTTAGGAAGAAGAAGCATCCCCGGAGTATTAGTGTCCCCGCAAATAAACTCTTAAGACTGGAATTGAGTCCAGTCCACATTGGAAGCTAGTGTCCTCAGACAAACCCTTCGTCATCTCAAATTGGAACCTAACTTCCACAGTCAACACCTCGTATATATCGAACTGGAACCTAAGTTCCACCACAGTAGGATCTCTTCGAAGTAAATCGCCACAACGAGTTTAAGCTCAAATCAATGTTGCAGTTACACCAGTGAAAGAGCTGAGGTAGCCACAACATTCCACACCCAATATATGTATACGTAGTTTACTCAATGCGTGAGAGTAACAAAGTAGATGATCAATGTTATCCACTTCTTTCTCATTTCCACAGCTTCTGCAGAAATCATTGGACTTATTAAAAATCTTCTTGCTTGTTCACCGATCAGGTAGTGTTCCGTCGGAACTGACTCTAACGTAGACATTCATTTGGTCTATAGTGCTACAAAAACGTTAGGATGGTAGCCGGAGTTGCCAGCTCACATGGACCAATTGAGGTCCTAGTGCTACGACGAGCTGAGACCGAAACCAAACTCTTTAATACACAAAGTTATCAATAATACGAATATCGGTATCGACAAGATCTGTCAGACTTCCTAGAAACCCCGAGCCCAATATATGCAGACGTGGTTTACTCAATGCGGGAGAGTAATAAAGTAGATGATCAATGTTATCCACTTCTTTCTCATTTTGACAGTTTCTGCAGAAGTTATTGATCTGAATTCCCAACCTTCTGGCTTGTTCTGGCTAACATAGACATTCATTTTGTCTATAGAGCTATAAAAAGTTTAGGCTGTGGTCCACAGAAGACATGAGGAGGCACGCTGTCGCAGTTCTCAGGGCGGCATTTTGGCAGGTCTGTATATTCATCCACTGCGTCTCGCTCACATTCGGTGACCACACTGGTGCTGCATAGTTTACCACAGACCAACCTATCGCTTTGTTAGAGGTCATCAAGGTTTCTTTATCTGTTCCCCAAGTGCTGCCGGCTAGCGACTGGAGGACCTTGTTCCTACTTCTCATTTTATTGCAGATAGCTGTGGCATGCGCGTTAGACCTGAAGAGGCTATCAAATGTGACACCAAGAACCTTAGGGTAGTTGGTGGTCGGAATTCTTGTGCCATCAACTATCACATTGTGTTGCTCCTTCACATGCGCTGTCCATGCAGTAAACAGTGTGGATGATGATTTGGTGGCGGTTATTCTCAGGTTCCTCGCAGCGAATAAATTGGCAATCTCAGCCAGGTAGATATTCAGTCTCCCACGTATGTCATCGATCAAAAGGACTCGATGCCAGAATCGTACAGTCATCAGCATATGATACGATTTCAATGCCGTCAGGTGAAGGTTGATTTGCAAAGAGGCAGAGGTTAAACAGTGCCGGATATATCACGCCACCTTGGGGAACTCCCTGTTTCACTCTACGGGGTTTGGACCTCCTTTTTCTGAATTCCACATACGACTGGAGCCCACGCATGTAATTGAATGTCCAACGTTTCAAACTGTTCGGGAGGAACGTGGTGGCGATGTCCTCAAAAAGCGTAGCGTGGCTGACTGTATCGAAGGCCTTCGATAGGTCTAGCGCCGGTCCTGTCACCGGGCTTGTTCCGGTTAAGACCGCGGCTCACATGCGTGGATATGGAGTGTAAAGCAGTAGTCGTACTATGCTGCTTTCGGAATCCGTGCTGATGATCAGCAATTGGAAAATGTCCAATCAGGCTCGGGAGGACTAACGCCTCAAGCGTCTTTGCTACTGGTGAGAGAAGGGAGATAGGCCTGTACGAATCTCCCTTGCTCGCATCTTTGCCCAATTTCAATATCGGGACCACTCTGACCATTTTCCAGGATTCGGGTAATATCAGAGTAGTGATATTACCCTAGTCAGATACTCAACTCCCGGTATGTCCAACTGCTTCAACATCATCATCGAAATTCCATCGGGGCCAAGCGCTTTGGATGGCTTAGCTCTACGGATGACATCTGCAACTTCTCCAACTGTAAGTTGTGGTGGTACTTCTTCAGCTCGGAGAGCATGGATACGACGCATTACTCTCCTTTTCGCTCTGTTACTCGCGGGGTGCTCTATAAATTGTCGGTTAAAATAACGCGCGCAACTCTTCGGGTTAGTCATAGTGGTGGCACCAAATGTGACTGCCGTCCGGTCGTCTTTCCTGCCTGGATTCGAGAGTGACTTAACCATTGCCCACTATTTACCAATACTGGAACTTAAATTGCTCTGCTTCAATTGATCTGCTTATATTCGTCAACTTTCCTATTGATTTCTAGATACAACTCCCTGATTCTAGGATCATGCATCTGCTGAGAAATTAGGTCGTTTCTCGGTTATTCGACCAGTAGGGATAAAGCAAGCGGCTGCTGCGTTGTTGGTGCCTCGGAATTTCTTCTCAACTACCCGAACATCTGAGGGTATGGGTAGTTCACTGAAGCCGCGATTGGTGAATTCTCTGAACCTGACCCAGTCCGCTTTGCTTTGATTCAGGAAAGTACGGCGTTCAGAGATAATGAATTCGGCTGGTCTGTCTATGGAGAGGTGATCTGATCCCAATGAAATAACGGGCTGCCAGGTGACATCACTTATCAGAGCAGGCTACACGATAGTGATATCTGACGAGCTGCTGCAATCACTTATAAGCCGTGTGGGGGCGTCCTCATTCACTGTACAGAACGTAGAGCCATCTATCTGCTCAGCCAAAGCTATGCCTCTATGTTCGTTAGCTAGGAGACAATGCCAAAGCTCATGATGGGCATTAAAGTCTCCTAGGATCACGCGGTTATTGCCCTGCAGAAACTGACTAATGTCCGGCAAATAATGCGGAGAACAGCTACCAATCAGCGGTATATATACGTTATACAGTTCTATCTCGGCAGTCCGGACAACATACATTCAATGTATGGGTTTCTGGAGTCAAGCTCAGGCGCGGAACGCTGGTCCCCCACCTCCACTTCTAATGCGATCCTTACGCAGCACATTGTAACCCTGACAACTGTGAAAGCTGCATGTGTGTAGCGTGCACAATGAAATAGACATTTTAACGTCTATTACCTATGTGTTTTGAGTTGGGATCTAAAAAAAATCATCCACTTAATAATTCATGAAAAGAGACCACGGGAGCCATTCAATTGCTAGCAGCAGTCGGGGAAAAGGGGGGATCTTATCTCTTTCCATAAAATATCACTTTCGGGTACATAATATGTTTGTTATAGACTCCCTATGATGTTTAATGATTCTAAAATTTTGATCAGAATGGACCAAGGCAACCATAAACTAAAAAAAAATGCCCCTTTATGGTTACTAATGAGAAGGTGATAAAAAAAATAGTATTGACCAAGAAAGTTGTTCATAGGAAACCCAGATGTTATGGGATCCATGCACCTATGCCCACACCAACCATACTCTAGTCGCACATGTCTCTAGAGACCCATATTGGATGCTACACTTAGCTACTTATTTCATGTAAGAAAATATACTGTGTTCTAGTAATTCATGATTATTTTCCTATATTTATTCCATTAAAATTATTTCTTAAAATCTTCATGCTTAATATAATTAACAATTTAATTATCTAACATTTTTAACATAATATATATATATTTACTATTTTTTTTAAATGTCCGAAGATCTGATTTTTGAATACCAACAAGGGAGAACGGTCATGCATTTTTTGACTGTTTTAATTCATTGACTTAGTTTTAATGATCTAATTTTAAATCATATTTTTCTCTTAGTCTAAAAAAAATCTTAATTGTTTTTGTTTACATTCGCCGATTCATAAAAAAAGATATCAAGCAAAGTTGCCGAAAATTGATACGAAGGAGATAGAGAAGAAGTAGGAAAGACAAAACAAGATGAATTCGCTGTCACAGATTTCTCTTTGGATTTCTTTTTTATCAAATGCTTTTGGGGATTGTGACGTTTGTCGTTCAAACTTCTTCCTAATTCCTTTTCTTAGTTTTTCGTTTGCTTATATGAAATAATTCGTAAAATTATGATATTGTTGACGCACTTACCCAACATTCCGTTGATAAAGATGAGGCCTCAGCTTGTCTTGGTAATGTGGATGAAAGGCTGGAGGAAGTTTTAAGAATATGGCAGAGTCTTACGTTTTTGTTATTGGATGACTAATTTCTTTCTAATTTTTGTTTTTTTTTTCACTCTTTAAAATCTGTATAATATCGTATATGACTTTCGGACACACAAAAAAAATATTAAAATAATTTATCTTAAAACATAAGGAGTAACTTTACATATTATCTTTTTGAAAATTATTTTTAAAATATGCAATTAGAAAAGTATCACTTCCACGAGGTTTTTTTTTTTTTTTTAAATAATCTATTTTTATCTTATATGGAATGTATGTAATGTATCAATGCGCGCACCGTTACACCATAAAAAGCAAACGATCGTGATGATTATTATTTTCTGCAATTGCTTCTATTTACACAAAACTGCACTCTATTCGTTTGCCTCCCTTCCAGATATTGGAAGAAGTGAGCAGGTTTCCAGCTGTCAGAGTAATGAATTTTCTTCTATACTCTCTGTTCTCCAGTTTTGTAATGAGGAATATGAGGTTAAGGATAAGTGATGAATGTCACTCCAAAGGTTTAATCTGGCGAAATTGGGAATTTGAAGGAGACACAATAATTGATGTGATGAAGGGAACAATATTAGTCACAAGAAAGACAATGCCATTGAAATTCTCCAAAAAAAAACAAATCGCTGGAGTCCCAATTCGCTTTCGCCTTTGGTCACAATTCAGTTTGTAGAAACGCCGGCGGTTACGAATGTGGCACGAAGACGATGTGGAATCGTTACAGAATTTAAAGTATTACCACCATTCGATATATAATGAAAGATTTAAATGGTTTCACTTTTTATAAGAAATATTAAAAATGGCACTAAATTACCTCGAAAATTCCATATAGATAACAAATTCGTTAAAAGAGAAACGGCTCCAGTCAACGTATTAGTGACGATCTTTGATCTTTTTTTTATAAAATTTACTTGGCAGACCAATTTAGATGTCGTTTCTGGGAAGGTTAAAGAGAAAAGGAAGTTATAACCTCGTTTGGGAAACCTCGTGAGTTCTTATTAAGTTAACCTCGAATAGAGTCACGATATCGAAAAATCGATAATATTTGTAGTTTCTGTTCTAATGCCTTAGACTATATTGCTGAATAATATCGTAACAAGAGGTAAAGATGCAATTTGAACAGATGATTGTACACTAAAAAAAATAAATATTCGCTCATAGAGGGGTTGCCAACTTAATGTTGTGCGACAAAAAAAACTATTCATTACAAACTGGATAATATGTTCGTTCATCAAGAAGTTAAGAACATATTAGACAGAAGCCCGATTTGTATTATATGATATAGATTTTCGCCAACAATTCATTCATGAACAATTTTCATGATCGTATATCCTTTGCGTGAAAGGTACCCACAACCTTTCCATCTTGATCAGTTAGAACATAATAATGATTACCCAATTTTTCTTTAATTTTTGATTTCACAAAAAGCGGAGCCAATTTTGCACTAAAGTGTTTGCCTGCACAACTTTGGACGAAATTTCGGCGGAACACTTCCTGGCCTACTTGGAAGTTTTGTGGCCTTGTTCGTAAATTGTAGTAATCTCGATTCTGCTGATATGCATTTTTAATGTGCTTTTGAATATCCTTTCGAATGAGCTGAAGATTGTCATCCCGTGATAAATTATATGCTGGTTCATTTAAAAGGCTTAAATTTTTTAATAATGCATAGGATGATCCATGGGTTATCATATCAAACCCGAAAACCGCGTGGTATGGAGATATTTTAATTGCTTCATGTTTGGAATTCCGCAATGCACAGCTAATCGCACTGAGGTTAGTATCCCATTGTGTATGGTCGCTTTTCAAGTACGCTCTTATACCAGAAATTAACGAACGATTTACCCGTTCTGAGGCGTTTGCCTGAGGCGAGTAATACGCCGTATAAGTATGACATATTCCCAAAGTTGTAAAAAATGCGTTTAGATCATTCGCCCTAAACTGGGAACCATTGTCGCTGACTATAAACTCTGGTACCCCGTAACAGTGAAAAATTTGCTTCTCCAAATATTCTTTAACAGCCGTGGAAGTGAATTTTTTCAGTGGATGGATCCAATGAAATTTGGTCAAATGGTCAAGTACTATAAGCAGCCCTATGTTTCCACTTTTACTACGGGGGTATGGTCCAATTAGGTCCACGTACAGCCTTTGAAAGGGTCGAGTCGATACGATCTGTGTACCCATTTCTGGTCGCATCACAAAATTGGGAGCTTTAGTAGATTTGCATATATCACAATTTCTAACATATTCTCGTATCTCTTGGATCATACCTGGCCAGAAGAATGATCTTTTCAACAACTCTGCCGTTTTAGAAATCCCTCCATGCGAAGTAACTGGAGAATTGTGAAAACGTGTGATTAGGTCCTTTCGAAGATTATAAGGGATCCACAGTTTCCAACAGTTATCTTCCTGTTCGCCTATACCCTTATATTGCTGCGTACGAATGTACACGAACTTATCCACTATCTTTATATCCGGGTATCTTTCGAGTGATTTCAAAATTTTAAATTTCAAATCAAGGTAATCGGCATCTTCGAAACAAGTCGAATTCAAATCTATCTCCGGATAAATTATTTCGTCGACTGTGACCTGATCACAATGGATCCTCGACAGAGAATCGGGAACAATATTATCCTTACCCTTGCGATGACTTACAGTGAACTTGAATGCTTGTAATTTAAGGACCCACCGAGCTAATCTCCCGCTAAGGTTTGGCTGTTTCATTAGCCACAAAAGGCTGGAATGGTCCGTTATCACTTCAAACTCTTGAAGTTCTACATAGCACCTAAATCGATGGATGGCCTCCACGGCCGCCAGACACTCTCGCTCAGTCACGCTATAGTTTCGTTGAGCGGAGTTAAGCTTTTTACTCATAAAAGCTATTGGCTTTTCATGACCATCATCGTCCAATTGAACAAGTACAGCTCCGATCCCATAGTCGCTGGCGTCGCAGTGTATGTAGAACTTTTTAGAGAAATTCGGATTTGTGAGAATCGGGGATGTACTAAGTAGTAGCTTAATTTTCTCGAATGCAATTTGTGCGTCATTAGTCCAAGTAAATTTATTTTTCCGGGAAAGTGTTTCCGTTATAGGGAAGACTACGGTGGAGAAATTGGCTATAAATCTCCGGTACCATCCGGCAACTCCCAAAAAACCACGGACTTGTCGTATATTCTTTGGAATAGGCCAATCCCTGATGGAACTAACTTTATCCGGGTCAGTAGAGATTCCACCATTTCCAATCATATACCCTAAGTACTTGACGCGTGTCACACAAAAGTGACTTTTGGAAATATTCAGTGTCAGATTGGCCTTCCGGAATTGCTCAGCGATACGGACAAGAACTGACAAATGTTGTTTGAAAGTCTCAGACACTATGACCAAGTCGTCCAAATTGCCGAAGACGCAATGTTTTAGATCAGCTGGAATGAGCTCATCCATCATGCGGCACATGGTCTGTGCTGCATTACACAGCCCGAATGGCATAACCACAAACTGGTAAAGGGGTCTACCCGGGACTGTGAATGCAGTGAGAGCCTTTGATTTTTCAGTCAACCCTATCTGCCAATAAGCGTCCTTCAGATCCAATTTGGATATGATGTTCGCTTTTGGAAGACGGGCAAATATTCCCTCAATCGACGGCAACAGATAAGCGTCCTTAATAGTAACCGCATTGACTTTCCTTGCGTCTAAACAAAGGCGGACCTTGCCTGGTTTTACAACCAGCCTCATCGGGGAACTCCAGGGAGACGTTGACAGTTCAATAACCCCTAGCTGTAGCATCCGGTCTATCTCTTCGAAGATCAATCTCTCTACGGCTGGAGAGACTGGATAGAACCTTTGCTTAATGGGTCTAGCGTCCCCCACATCAATATCATGTAGAATGAGACTAGTTCTTCCTAGACCTTCAGTTTCGAAATCTGGAAACAGCGAAATTACTGCGCGAAGCTGATGCTGTTGGCTAGTTGAGAGTGGGAAGGAGTGATCTTGCACAGTTTGGAGTTTGGGGATAGCTTCCGATGGACATTCAGTTTTACTTATCATAGATTTGGATGGCTGGATACTTAAAATGGTCAACAAAGTCAACCGATTGGATAATATCTGGTATAAGTCCGAATTTTCTCTATAAATATATGGTACTATAAATATATGCATATTGTGGATCTTGTCCTTAAACGTAACCTCCACATTTAGCCAACCAGTAACTGGTTGTGGATTCCCATCTGCCGTTTTAACTTGGGC
The DNA here is from genome assembly GCA_963930755.1 of Eudasyphora cyanicolor. NCBI lineage: Eukaryota > Metazoa > Arthropoda > Insecta > Diptera > Muscidae > Eudasyphora > Eudasyphora cyanicolor. The sequence goes on from OZ005736.1 coordinate 270,784,973, forward strand.
TTTACATTTAACAAATGACTTGTGTTTGGAAAAATCAAACTTTGCCAAGTCTCCGCCTATACAGGTTATACTAGCCCCAGTATCCAACAAACCGTATTCTGAAAAGTCAAGGAAACTAATCTTTGCATAGTATCGTTGATCTGTTGTATTACTCAAAATAGCTGAGACCAACAACCTACTACAAAGTTTTCGTTTGGTGTAAAATTTTCTTAGACGTAGGGTTGAACGGCGTTGTCTTTTTGAGACTAATTTAGTAACTGAAGCGGCGTGAAAGATTTCATTGCGTTTGTTAATATATAACTCCCAACGCTTATGGTATGGGATCTTAGGAGATATAATTGTGTCGCAATCCATGTCATTCTCAAATTTGGTTGAACCAACAGCTCTTTGTAAAATCGTGAACCCCGAAGAATCCTTTGAAACACAGTTGTTACCACTATTTGCTCTGCTAACAGGATTCACAACCTGTGCTTTATTGCTGGTTATAGATAAAGGGGATTTGCGGTTTACATCAGTTCCTTGGTAGGAACTGACGTTCTTGAGTTTTTTGACTTACGCAAGCAACATTTCGAACATTGTGGCTTATATGTGTTCTTGGTGCCACAACCGTAGCAAAATATAGAACGGTCCTGGAGGCAATCCTCCCAATAATGTCCAGGTTGGTCACAATTCCAACATAACTGTGGAGTAAAACCCTGCCTAATTGCATCGACGGACACTTCTAAGGGACATACTATATCCTGCTTGGTACCATCTATATCCTCCTGAATTTCCGAAATTTGCTTCCTAGAACCAACTGGAATAAAATTCCGCGTTGTCAAATTCCTACGTACGTGTTCGTCATTAAGTAAACATTCACGCATTTGCACCAATTTCCGAAGATGTGGGATGGAATGAATCGGAATATATAGGAGCTCATGCCTAACTTCCGGCCGAAGGTTGCGAGTAACAATTTCGATCAATTCCATATCAGATATTGGTGTCTGAAGTTGATCCATGATGGCTGATATTGCCTCATAAAAGGCATCGAACGACTCTCCCGGTTTTTGTTTCCGGTTACGGATATCTTCGCGAATATCGTATGACGATTTGAAGTCCTTATACTGACATCTGAATGCTTCACAAAAATCATCCCAGTCTATAGTCTCAGCTTGGCGGTGATATCGCCAAAACCAATTTCTAGCTTTTCCCGTTAACAAAACATTCAAGTTCCTACAAATTATGTTAAAATCACCATTGAAATTGTCATTAGTTAATGCTCTTAGCCGATATAGGAATTCTTCTACATTCATAGAAGAAGTTCCATCAAATTTCAAACCCCAACTTTGTATAATAGACGTTTGCTTGTCTGAGGTGAAATTTGAAGAATCTGATATAGGATATATTACTCGTTGATTCTGAGAATAAAACACCGAATCATCACGACGTTGATTTTGTGAAGGGGGTCTTATACCTGCTGCGGTATTACTCGATGACGGAGTTGGAACTAAGTTCATTTTTCGTAGTACTTTCGTAACACTGTCTTCAATTAATCTACATAAATCATTATTTGGTAACATTGGGGGAGGAAAGCCGGTGTTCATTTCACCAAAATTGGGAGCCGATCCTACTATATGCCTACTTCCCGGAATGGTAGCTGTTTGAGCTTCACTTACACTACTATCTAGTAACAGATTTTGTGTTTCTTGAAAAATATTGCGACTTGCACTCCTAGTCTGATAATGCCTTGTCATAGCACCACGAGGCTTTCCTTTGAATTTCGCCTTTTTTAAAGGGTATGTAATTTTCTGTAAATCTGATAATTCAAACGCTATTTTACACACTGGACAGCCGTGTGCCTCCGATAAGTAATGCTCAATACAAGCCCTATGGAATGCGTGACTGCATTTAATGATAACAAGACATTCTGCCTTCTCGTTCATAACCTCATTACATATTGGACATGACATTTCTGCTAAAAATGCGGAAGTAGATGACTGAATACTTGGGGATAAACCAATGGCTGTCTCCGAAGCCATGGCTGATGTCGCTGTCTCAATCTGCTCCTCGCCAGTATTCCTGGGGGGAGGGGGACTATGTGCCAAAGACATCTTACAAAACAATATAAGATATATGTTAGCTAACAAAAACTATTCCAAAAAAAAAAAAATATGTATGAGTAACTATTTTCTTACATGGTTTTCGCTAAGTGTTTCACCTATTTCCTGGTCAAAACAAAACAAAAAGACTGGTCTATGGGAAGTTTAAATAACTGCTCTCTACAAATATTAAGGTAGCCAAACCGCACTGATTCCAATACCGAGATAAATCTATAATTCCTCGGATGTTTTTTTGCAAAAAGCCAAATAACATAATCCAATAAAAATTATAGCAGCGGATAACTCAGCCTCCTAAATCTTTGAAGAAACCACTCAAAATAACTTCATCGATATAATTACATATCAGTTATCCTTTCCATCCTTATAGAAAGCAACAAGCATTGACTAATCGGTTGGCTACTGGATCTACAAATTGCCAAGTAACTAAACATCCATAAAAGTTTTCTAGTTTATTCTCAAAGATATGGTCCGAATGACAGAGATGCAACAATCGAAAATTAAATGAAATCTACAAGACTAAAATTTCGGACTCAAAAATGGCCAAAAGGCACACTTCCGACCCCATGTTGGGCGCCATGTTTCTTATTATGTAGCGTGCACAATGAAATAGACATTTTAACGTCTATTACCTATGTGTTTTGAGTTGGGATCTAAAAAAAATCATCCACTTAATAATTCATGAAAAGAGACCACGGGAGCCATTCAATTGCTAGCAGCAGTCGGGGAAAAGGGGGGATCTTATCTCTTTCCATAAAATATCACTTTCGGGTACATAATATGTTTGTTATAGACTCCCTATGATGTTTAATGATTCTAAAATTTTGATCAGAATGGACCAAGGCAACCATAAACTAAAAAAAAATGCCCCTTTATGGTTACTAATGAGAAGGTGATAAAAAAAATAGTATTGACCAAGAAAGTTGTTCATAGGAAACCCAGATGTTATGGGATCCATGCACCTATGCCCACACCAACCATACTCTAGTCGCACATGTCTCTAGAGACCCATATTGGATGCTACACTTAGCTACTTATTTCATGTAAGAAAATATACTGTGTTCTAGTAATTCATGATTATTTTCCTATATTTATTCCATTAAAATTATTTCTTAAAATCTTCATGCTTAATATAATTAACAATTTAATTATCTAACATTTTTAACATAATATATATATATTTACTATTTTTTTTAAATGTCCGAAGATCTGATTTTTGAATACCAACAAGGGAGAACGGTCATGCATTTTTTGACTGTTTTAATTCATTGACTTAGTTTTAATGATCTAATTTTAAATCATATTTTTCTCTTAGTCTAAAAAAAATCTTAATTGTTTTTGTTTACATTCGCCGATTCATAAAAAAAGATATCAAGCAAAGTTGCCGAAAATTGATACGAAGGAGATAGAGAAGAAGTAGGAAAGACAAAACAAGATGAATTCGCTGTCACAGATTTCTCTTTGGATTTCTTTTTTATCAAATGCTTTTGGGGATTGTGACGTTTGTCGTTCAAACTTCTTCCTAATTCCTTTTCTTAGTTTTTCGTTTGCTTATATGAAATAATTCGTAAAATTATGATATTGTTGACGAACTTACCCAACATTCCGTTGATAAAGATGAGGCCTCAGCTTGTCTTGGTAATGTGGATGAAAGGCTGGAGGAAGTTTTAAGAATATGGCAGAGTCTTACGTTTTTGTTATTGGATGACTAATTTCTTTCTAATTTTTGTTTTTTTTTTCACTCTTTAAAATCTGTATAATATCGTATATGACTTTCGGACACACAAAAAAAATATTAAAATAATTTATCTTAAAACATAAGGAGTAACTTTACATATTATCTTTTTGAAAATTATTTTTAAAATATGCAATTATAAAAGTATCACTTCCACGAGGTTTTTTTTTTTTTTTAAATAATCTATTTTTATCTTATATGGAATGTATGTAATGTATCAATGCGCGCACCGTTACACCATAAAAAGCAAACGATCGTGATGATTATTATTTTCTGCAATTGCTTCTATTTACACAAAACTGCACTCTATTCGTTTGCCTCCCTTCCAGATATTGGAAGAAGTGAGCAGGTTTCCAGCTGTCAGAGTAATGAATTTTCTTCTATACTCTCTGTTCTCCAGTTTTGTAATGAGGAATATGAGGTTAAGGATAAGTGATGAATGTCACTCCAAAGGTTTAATCTGGCGAAATTGGGAATTTGAAGGAGACACAATAATTGATGTGATGAAGGGAACAATATTAGTCACAAGAAAGACAATGCCATTGAAATTCTCCAAAAAAAACAAATCGCTGGAGTCCCAATTCGCTTTCGCCTTTGGTCACAATTCAGTTTGTAGAAACGCCGGCGGTTACGAATGTGGCACGAAGACGATGTGGAATCGTTACAGAATTTAAAGTATTACCACCATTCGATATATAATGAAAGATTTAAATGGTTTCACTTTTTATAAGAAATATTAAAAATGGCACTAAATTACCTCGAAAATTCCATATAGATAACAAATTCGTTAAAAGAGAAACGGCTCCAGTCAACGTATTAGTGACGATCTTTGATCTTTTTTTTATAAAATTTACTTGGCAGACCAATTTAGATGTCGTTTCTGGGAAGGTTAAAGAGAAAAGGAAGTTATAACCTCGTTTGGGAAACCTCGTGAGTTCTTATTAAGTTAACCTCGAATAGAGTCACGTTATCGAAAAATCGATAATATTTGTAGTTTCTGTTCTAATGCCTTAGACTATATTGCTGAATAATATCGTAACAAGAGGTAAAGATGCAATTTGAACAGATGATTGTACACTAAAAAAAATAAATATTCGCTCATAGAGGGGTTGCCAACTTAATGTTGTGCGACAAAAAAAACTATTCATTACATGTGTCGTTCAGCTTTGTTTCCGGGATCACATGATGTGCTTCCGATTCATAAAATCTACAATCTAGTTGATTTTGCCGCGGAGACCATTGCAATTAAATTGCAAGAACGATGCATGTTCGTAGGGGAGATTGCGGCGGTGTCCCATAAACCAAAGGCGCCGATGACGTAGACGACGAGACCAACGACACTGACGACTGCTGCTTCGGGTCAATCCGGTATAAAGAACCGGCTGCCGTGGGCTTGTCAGAGTTATCGCGTGTACCAGGCAGACAGACTGCCGGTCGAATATTGCTCAATAGACATAAAATGTCCTACCATGGATTTCTGCTGATGGCGAATTCCGAAAACCGCACTTTTGTATTACTTTTTTGAAATTTGCTAATTAAGTTACTCGAATTTAGCACAACTAAAATATCCAAATTTCAAAAAGGGGATACAATAGTGCACTGTTCGGGAAAAGGGCAATGCAAGTGTTGCACTTTTTTGCAGAAACGAATTTGCCATTCGAGTTTTGGGTCACTCCTTCGATGTGTTATACTTTTTTCAAGACTATCAAATAGTGCTTATCAGAAGTGCTTCGAGGATAGGAAAAAGCGTTGGCGCAATCTGAGTAGGATTGCTTTAAACGATACTTTATTGGTTAATGCACAAATAATAGTTTTTTATAGAAAAGTACAATTTTAAAATCATAGTGGAAACGATTCTTTAATCTTCTATGATTTCCTAAAAGTCTGTGTAGACAAATATTATAAAAAAATTATTTTCCAGAGAAAAACTTGGAACACATTTAGATGCAGTGCTAAGGATAAAATTCGGAAAATGGTCCACTTTTGACATTTGTTCTAATCCAAAACAACTCCCTTATTTTCTTATTTATTTCAACAAAAAATCTACATAAAGTTGAAGTAAATTGGAAAACCAATAAAAAATCAATTATAAATGTTACAACGATGAAAAGAGGTCTTAGAAAAAGATAAGTCACCAGAAATAAGTGGTAATAAAGTTGTTGTATATCCTTAGAAAAGGGGAAGAAGACTCTAAATGACTTTGAATATGAAAGATTAACATAAAACATTAAATCGAAAAGTAATGAAATACATAGTTTTAACAAACAATTGCCACAAGACAAAATCAAGGCTGGCAGACGCCAAAACTATTTATGCCTTCGAAAAAAGGAAGGGAGATCCAACAAAAGCCCTCGACAAGGAAAATATTCCAATTACTCGGGGGGAGAGAGCGAGAGTCCGTTCTGCTGCCGAAGGTCGTATACTCGAACACAAGGAAAAACAGGATAAATGAGAATGTAATTGTTTTTTCATGTAAATGAAGAAGGAATGCATATTAAATAAGGTGAGGAGGATACCAAACAGCCTTTGGACCAAAGAAATAAAGGTTCATTCGTATATATTATAAGGGATGTTTTTTTTTGTTTGAGGGAACCTCATACCTATTGTTCAATGTCATCGAAATAACGATGAGTTTTCATATTTCATATTTTATTTCATATTTAATTAAAGATTTGCGGAGGGTTTAGGAAAGCCAAAAATGAAATCTATCGTAGCTTATGAATGGTTATAATGAATTGACTTTATTTTGTAGGAGTTCGTTTCTAATACATACATTTTATGAATCTAAAATGCAGCAAAAATTGGCTTTTACTGTTCACATGAGGAATGGGGGAAGTTTTCTGAGAAATTTACTCTATAAATCTAAAACAATTAAAAGCGTTATGTTCGGTCATGCCGAATCTTACATATCCTCCACCATAGATTGCATTCATTTTTAGTACAGGAAAAATCTTTAGATATGGAGCAAATCATGAAACGATCCTTTTTGTTTGAGTAATTTATTAATAAAAAACGAACGCTGCAATTTTTAGGCCACAAATTCTTAAAATAGCTTTTTTGAGAGCTACACCTAAAATAAAAAAAGTAAAATTTTATTTGTATACATTTTATTGAGATGAATTCTTGCCAAAATAGAATATAATCTGCAAGGTTTAGCCAAATTTCTTGTGGTGTTTATAGCTTAAATAAGCCTTTTTGGGAGCGACATCTATAGGTGGACTATAACAATATATAAAATGATTTAAAGAATTTTTACTGCGATGAATTTTTGTCGTAATTAAATACAAACTGCAAAGATTAAGTTAAAATGCTTAGAAAGTGTGGTATTTATTGCTTAAAAACGTATATTTTGGAGCGACCTCTATAGGGTGACTATAACAAAATATGAACCGAGGTCGCTCCAAAATATACGTATTTAAGTCATTAGTACCGTATTTGCTAAGCATTTCAACTGAATCTTTGCATTTTGTATTCAATTAACACAAGAATTGATCGCAGTATCAATTTTTTAAATCAGTTCATATTTTATTATAGTCCTCCTATAGATGTCGCTCCCAAAAAGGCTTATTTAAGCCACAAACACCACATTTTGTAAGGAATGTAGCTGAACTGAAACCTTGGAGTTTGTATTCTATTTTGGCAAGAATTTATATTGTTGTTGTCTCAGTGTAGATGTAGCTCTCAAAAATGCTATTTTAAGGCATAAATATAGTAATGTCAAACGGAAAAGCCCGATCCCGAAAATCCCGATCCCGAATCCCGGGATTATTTAAAATGAATTCGGGATATTTTAATAATAATATATGAAGTTGTCTCGTCCGATGAAAAAATTAGAAATTTCGAGAAGAATTATTAAAGCAAAACCACAAATGGAGTTTGTGTCCCGCAAAGGAAGAACATTATATTCTATTCTTTCAAATTTATGAAAAATCCTAATATAAAATCTGATTTGGATCGACACATCGACTTGGTTATCATAAAACTGATTTCTAAAGTTGAAAAAATATCTTCCGTGGTTTAATGATGGAAAATAATAACGTCAATAATAATTCAGACGACGAACTGAAGTTGGACCAAAATTATTCCATAGCTAAGTTGTTGTGAAATATTGTAATAAAAGTTAGTATTTTACAAAAGTTAATTTATGTTTTTGCTGTTTTTATCCTTATTCAAATTAAATTAAAACTGAACTAAAATGTTTGTGTTTCATTTCAAAATAACACTTTAAAATGAAAAATTCCGATTTATGCCGAAAATCCCGGTTTATCCCAAAAACCCCGAAAATCCCGGGATTTGTTGGGATCCCAAAAAATCCCGGGATCCGGTGATTTGCAATTTAAAAATCCCGAATCCCAGGATTTGTGAAAACCAATCCCGTTTGTTATCTCTACATAAATATCAAATTTTTCAGGTGAAGAGTTTGGCTAAAGAATTTGGGGCCTAAAATTTGGCAAAAAATTGCAGCGTTCATTTTTTCAAAAATTTACTTAAACAAAAAGGATCGTTTCATGATTTGCTCCATATCCAAAGATTTTTCCAGTAATAAAATTGAATGCAATCTTTCATTCAATTTTAGTCAATTTGTCTGAAATTTGGTGGTTTGTGTTTTATTTATTCCAAAATTCTCCACAGAGAAAATTTTCCATATCGGTCTACGTTCTACTATAGTCCTCATATAAAGGTCGCCCTTAAATATCTTTGGTTAAGTCATTTTACCCTCACTTTAGTGATACGAGGGTATATATCATTTGCTACGGACCAAAAGTGTAACACATCGAAGGAGTGACCTACTAAGTATGTTCGGACATTTTATGTCATTTGAGCAATGTCCGTCCGCCTGTCTGTCCATCTGTCTGTCTGTTCGGCTGGCTGGAGCGCAAGATAACTCTCGAAAGGAGTAGCGGATTGCCTTCAAATTTGGTATGTGGTAATATTTTCTTAGTTCGAATATGGGCCATATTGGTCCACACCTTCTAGCACCTCCCTCAAAAATGGTTAACATTTAGTGAAATATTGATTCTTTAATAACTTCTATAACATTTGTCCGAATCTTTTGTAATTCTAAACTTAGTAATAGTTTATCTGTCGCTATTAGGTTCTAGAAAATGGGCGAAATTGCCCCGCGCTTTGTGGTACCTCCCACATAAAGAGACCATTTTGTAAAAAAATTTAACTGCTAATAACTTCAATACCAGTGCATACAAATACTTAAAATTTTGTGCGGTGTAATGCTTCTATATTGCCTTCAGTCTGGTAAAAGATTGGCGTTATTGCCACCCCCTTTTGGTACCTCCCACACAAAGGGATCATTTTGTATAAAAAGATTACTGCTAATAGCTTTAATACCAGTGCATATAAATACTTAAAATTTTGTTTAGTGTAATGCTTTTATAGTACCTATAGTCCGGTAAAAAATGGACGTTAGTGTCACGTCTCTTTTGGTTCCTTCCACCCAAAATCGGCAAATCATACAAAAATTTAATGGCTCATGACGTAATTAAAGGCTTACAATTCGGTATAGTACAATGTTTTTGAAGTATCTAGTGTTCTGCGCAAAATAGGCGTATTAGTGCAGACATTTCTGGTAACCCCCACACAAATTGACTGATTCATTCTGTCAAATGTTTTCATAGACTAACAAAGAATGAACTCCTTTTTTACCCTTCTGACATCTCCCAGCCGTTATAGCATTTTACATTACTCACAAAGTGAGGGTATACCTTAGGCGGTTTAGACGACTGAAAGTTTCTTGCTTGTTTTCTTAACAATTTGGCAGAACCAAAAAGAACCACGGTCGCCCAAAAAGGTGAGTTGGTAGCGAGCTCGCCTATGAGTTTGGGGGTCGTGGGTTCGATTCCCACCATAGGCTCTGGTCTGTCGCAACAAAAATTAACAAGCAACATAGTCTTTTTCACCCGCCTTCTCCCTGGACCGTAAAATTATCATATATATAAATAAAAAAGAAACATATCGGTGCATGATTTGCTTCTTTTCCACTTCAAAAGCCGTTCCGATTATATATAAGATTCGGCCCTGCCAAACATGCTATCGTTCTTACTTCTTTAATCTCTTGTTGTAGGTAATTAAATACCTTCCAAGGTATTATATAACAAGTTCTTGGTTTATGTATGACAATTTCCCGGATTTCCTTCCCTGTTGTGAACACCTACTGCATTTAATACATACTTATACTCGAATAAGAAATTAAAAACCAGTTTTCCTTTTAATGACCCTCTGACTAGGCGGCAACAGTTTACCTCTCTGACCGTGAACAATCGACTTTTGTGCAGTAATCCTTCAGGGTAATTTTAACATCGTCAATGTTAACACTTCCAAAAACAACAACAATAACAAACAAATCCTTTAATGATATACTCTGCCTAAGGGCTCATTATGGTCGGTATATAGGTATAGCCGCAATAAAAGTTCTATTTGATGTGTTGTGTCCTTTTAAATGTTTTACAATTCCTTTGTGATTTTCCGCTTACAATGACTGACTGACCCCTTTGGTGTTGTTGTGTTGTGTCCATACAAAAAAAGGACTTCATAACTCCTTTGTTTTTGTTCATTTGTTTGGTCGTTTTGTTTCACTGAGTTTTTGTTAATTATTTGCATAGTTCGGAATAGTTTGTGGAAGGAGCAAGGGAAGGATGTATAGACGCTTGGTACCATGTGTGTGTGTCTGTCCGTTTAGTCCTTTTGTTAATCCTTGCCTTGTCCTGCAGGACATTAGTGGTTGATTTGCTACTTTTTGATTTTGCTCTTAGCCTTTTTGTTGTTGGCTCTGCTGCTTCTGGCTTTTATGGTAGCTTTTTGTTGACTGCCCTTGTTGAATCCCTTGTTGATTCATTTTCTGCGTGTAATTAGCTTAATGTTGGCCTCTTGCAATTAACATATTTTATTACAATATTATTAACCCCCCCAAATTGCAGAAGAAATGTGCAAATGTCTGCAAGCCAAAAAGTTATTCTAATTTGAACTATTGTCTGAAGTTCGCATACAATTATTTTAATAAGAAATTGTATCGATTTTTGCCCTCGGGGGAACCGAAAGGCAGACCTATTGCATCCTGATGATTTGGCCATTGATTAAAGAGCAAATAATGGAATGAGTTTAGCTTTGTCCTTTTTATTTGGTTCATTAGAATACTTTGGGGAGGGGGTGGGTTCTAGCCTTCCGTATCATCAAAGACATAGAGCGGCTTGTTTTCCACATTTGTCCGCTTCGATTCCCTTGCTAGTAATGTGAATTGTGGTTTGCTCTCATATTAATGATGTAATCCATTCGGGAATTCCATATGGAACAGTCTCATCAAACTGACACATGTCATAACACTGCAGTGAGCTGAAACAGAAAATGTGTTGTACCTTTAATAAAGTTCTGTCAGTATTTGTAATCTTCAATCTCCAATATGCCAGTTCAAAGCATCTCCAATATAAAATGAACCCAAAAAACTTTAAATATCTACAGGGTGGCTGATATGTATTGCAACCAACTTCAGGTTGCTATCATTTCTAAACCGTTAGTCTGATAGCTGACAGATTTATTTCAGTGACAGTTCATTTTATTGTTTACAAGCTTACAAAAGCATTTTGATCTATTGCATTCAGAAAAAAAGTTATTCGTGATGGAATTCAAGCGTGATAGTGTGATTGCTTTATATTTGGGTGGAAAAACACAAGTGGCTATTGTTAGAGCCCTCCAGCATTTAAATGTGAATAAATCTTTTGTTTCTCGTACCATTGCTCGTTACCGTGATACTGACAGTGTTGCATCGCGTCCAAAAAGTGGACGAAAAAAAACGGTAACAACACCAGAAATGATCCGAAAAGTGAAGGCTAGATTTGATCGAAATCCACGCCGCAGTGGTAGAAAAATTGCTCGTGAGCTGAACATATCGCGAGAACGGATACAACACATATTAAAAAATGAGCTTGGACTAAAGCCATTGAAGTTCCAAAAAGTTCAAGAGCTCACCGATGCACAAAAAAAGTTAGACTGGAAAGAGACTAGGAGTTGCTTCGCTTGCACGAAAGTGGCCAGTTACCGAATTTGGTTTTCTCCTATGAGAAGCCATTCCAAATTTAGCAGTTTGTGAACAAACAAAATGATCGGGTTTACTTGCCAAAGAGGTGAGCTGAAAATTTACACCTTCGATTGGCCACCAGAACTCAAGCGCCGCCGATGGTAATGGTGTGGGCTGCCGTAACGGCCGATGGTCGTTCTTCGTTCGTATTCATCGACCATGGGGTCAAAATAAATGCCGAATATTATCGGGAAAATGTCCTAAAGACAGTATTGAAGGCCTGGGCAGACAAACATTTCGGCCGCAGACCATGGACATTCCAACAGGACTCAGCACAATCGCACTCAGCACGCGTCAACCAAGAATGGCTTAAAAAGGAGGTTCCTCGCTTCATTTCTACCGCACAATGGCCACCAAGATCTCCGGATCTCAATCCGTTCGACTTTTGCGCCTGGGGAATTTTAGAGAGTAAGGTTCGCATTAAAAAATTCCAAAGTATCGATCATCTCAAGACGGCGCTTCGCCGGGAATGGGCCAAAATACCGCAGAGCCACTTTCGTGTAGCGTGTGATGGCTTTGTCGGCCGTTTGAAGGCATAATTCGTGCCAAAGGTGGCCAATTCGAACAAATCTAAACTGTTTCTAAAATTTTATGTTATTTCCGACACTTTTTGCTTTTGAACAATAAAATTTAAAAAAAAATTAAAAAAATATAGCGCTTTACTTTGTTGCATTGCATATCAGCCACTCTGTACATCTCTCTAAATATGTTCCCTAGAGTGATTCTTCACTCGTTTTTCTTCATTCGATCTCGTTTTCTGCCAGGATGTTAAAGGTCTCTTAACAAAAATGGGCCTTCCCGAGTATGATCCAGATCGTTGGCGTTTTTTTATTGACAGTTCCAAGCGAAGTTTGAAGTGTGTGCTTTTACACAATGGTAACGAATTGGGATCAATACCCATTGCTCACTCAACCCAAATGAAAAAAGAATACAAGAATATAGCTATTGTCTTGTAATAGAGTAGATACCACGAACATGGATGGGTCATTTGTGTTGACATGAAAATGGTTAACTTCCTCCTTGGACGGCAAGGAGGATACACAAAATATCCTTGCTTCTTGTGCCTTTGGGATAGCAGAGCTATACAAGATCATTGGGTAAAATAAGACTGGCCTGAAAGAGAGAACATGGCTGTTGGAGGAAAAAATGTTATCAATGAGTCTTTGTTTGATCTGAATAAAATAATCCTGCCTCCACTTCATATAAAATTTGACTTAATCACGCAATTTGTTAAGGCTCTTGATTAGTTCAGAACATGCTGACTGCTTTTCGTGAGCTTGGATGCAACATGAGCATCAAGGTGCATTACTTGCAAAACAATTTGGACCGGTTTCCTGGAAACTTGGGAGACTTGAGTGAAGAGCAAGGTGAACGGTTTCACCAGGATATAAGGACAATAGAAGAACGATACCAAGGCAAGTGGGATACGCATATGATGGCAGATTACTTCTTGAATCCGCAAAGAGATTGTCCGAAAAAAACACATTGCAGATCAAGCAAAAAACGAAGCGTCTTAGGTTCCAGTACACCAAATCAGCAGTGAAAACTATATCGTATATGAAATGTACTCGCCAGTATCTTGTTAATAGAATTATTATTTTTTTTATATTTATATGTAAATGTCCCTAAATGAGCTGAATATTCAAAGAAACATGTTTTACTTTCTTCTTTTCACAATTATTTTGGGTATTTCTAAGTGGTGTCAGGTGTGCAACACCCTACCCCCTAACATGAAAACGGGAGCTGCTAGGCAAAAACCGATTGCAGATTCGTATTCAGGAGGTCGAATTTACTAAACAGTTCAAAAAGTATCAGCACCAAATTGTGTGTATGTATACCTGTGTTATTATACCCTACACCACACTGTGGTACAGGGTATTATAAGTTTGTTTCACGGCAGATGTTTGTAACACCTTAAAGTATACCGATCGACTCAGAATCACTAGCTGAGTCGATTTAACGATGTCCGTCCGTCCGTCTGTCCATGTAAAGTTGTTCGTCGACTACAGTTCGCAATTTCACTACGATCGTTCTGAAATTTTGCAGTTTAGAGTATTTCGCGGCTGTTAAGATCACTATTTAATTTGGTTGAAATCGGTTCAGATTTAGATATAGCTCCCATATATATCTTTCGTCCTATTTGGCCCTTTAGTCGTATAGAAGCTGTATTTTACATCCAATCGTTTTGAAATTTCGAATGGTAGAGTTTCTTGATCCATGAAGCAACATTGCCGAATTTGAAGAAAATCGGCTAAGATTTAGCTATAGCTCCCATATATATGTTTCGTCCTATTTTGCTCTTTAGTCCTATAGAAGCTGAATTTTACATCCAATCGTTTTGAAATTTCGAATGGTAGAGTTTCTTGATCCATGAAGCAACATTGCCGAATTTGAAGAAAATCGGCTAAGATTTAGCTATAGCTCCCACATATATGTTTCGTCCGATTTGGCCATTTATTCCTATAAAAGCTGTATTTTACATCCAATCACTTTGAAATTTAGAATGGTAGAGTTTCTTGATCCATGAACCAACACTACCGAATTTGAAGAAAATCGATTAAGATTTAGCTATAGCTCCCATATATATGGTTCGTCCGATTTGGCCCTTTAGTTCTATAGAAGCTGTATTTTACATCCAATTCTTTTGAAATTTAGAATGGTAGAGTTTATTGATCCATGAACCAACATTGCCGAATTTGAAGAAAATCGGTAAAGATTTAGCTATAGCTCCCATATATATGTTTCATCCGATTTGGCTCTTTAGATCCAATCGTTTTTATACCCTACACCACACTGTGGTACAGGGTATTATATAAGTATAAAATGTCCCAAAAGTAAATTTGTGTAAACAATTTATACATGAATTACAAAATTTATATATCAGAGTTATTCAATATTACGAGAGTGGTGTAGGGTATTATATAGTCGGCACCGCCCGAGTTTAGCCTTTTCTTACAGGTCAATTTAAATTGCATTTAATAAGTTTAAAGTATGTACTGGTATTAAAGTTAAAAGCTGTTTACTTTTGGTACAAAATGGTCCATTTCTGGGGGAGGTACCAAAAGGGGCGTGCCAATTACGGCCACTTTTTTCTAGACTCTAGGTACTATAAAAGTATTACACTGAACGAAATTTCAAGTATTTGTATGCACTGGTATTAAATTTATAAGTCGATAACTTTTGGTACAAAATGGTCCATTTGTGTGGGAGGTACCAAAAGGAGCGTGCCAATGATGTGCATCTTTCACTGTATTGTGGGTACTATTAAACAATTACACGGTACAAAATTTCAAGTCTTTGTATGCACTGGTAATAAAGTAATAAGCTATTTACTTTTGGTTCAAAAATGTCCATTTATGTGGGAGGTACCAAAAGAGGCGTGGCATCTTCGCACATTTTTCTCGAGGTAATAGTGACTAATAAACTATTACTATGTGTAGAATTTCAGAGGATTCAAATAAGTAGTATAGAAGTTATTAAATAACCTATATTTCACTAAATGTTAACCCTTTGTGGGGGAGGTACTAGAAGGAGTGGACCAATATGGCCCATCTTCGAATTTAGCCGGAGATAGAAGAAAATATTACCACACACCAAATTTAAAGTCAATCGGTTACTCCTTTCGACAATTATCGTGCGCACCCGCCAACATACAGACAGACGGACGGACATTGCTCATTCGACTTAAAATGACCCAAATCATCATGACCCAAAACTAACAACAATGCCTATTTAAAGAAAATCTGTGGATAAATTATAGCACTTTTGCTAGAAATAAGAGAATTTTAACATTTTCCGAAGAAAACAATGCCTATTTGAAGAAAATCTTTGGATAAATGTAGAAATTATAGCGCTTTTGGTAGAAATAAGAGAATTTCAACAAAATTCGTTTTTATACCCCCCATATTGTGAAAAAGGATATATATCAGATGCTGCCAACCAAAAGTATAACACATCGATGGAGTGACCCCAGAGACCTCAAGAATATTTGGCTGAAATCCGTTTTGGGCCATTTTAGCAATGTCGTTCGGCTTGTCCGTCTGTCTGTCTCTGGTTGGTCCGCACGATAACTTTCAACAGGATTAACCAATTGAATTCAAATTGGTATGTGTCAATATTTTGTATACCCTCCACCATAGGATGGGGGTATATTCATGCTGTCACTCTGTTAGTAACACAATGTAACAATATTGAATAGACGATTAAGCCATGTCCGTCTGTCCGACCGTCCGTCTGTTGTAATCACGCTACAGTCCGTAATAATAGAGCTAGGTTCATTAAATTTGGTAGAAATATTTCTTATAGTTACAGGTTGTTTGTGACCGCAAATGAGCCATATCGGTCAATGTTTTGATATAGCTCCCCTATATAGGTCGCTCCAAAATACGGGTTTTGAGCCATATATACCACATTTTTAAAGCAATTTAGCAGAAACTTTGCAGTTTGTATTCTATTTTGACAAAAATTCATCACAGCAATAATTTTACAAATCGGTTCATGTTTGTTATAGTCACCATATAGAGGTCGCTCCAGAATATACGGATTTAAGCCATAAATACCATATATTCTAAGCATTTTAACTGAATCTTTGCAGTTTGTATTTAATTAAGACAAGAATTCATCGCTGTACACATTTTTTTAAATCACTTCATATTTTGTTATAGTCCATCTATAGATGTCGCTCCCAAAAAGGGTTATTTAATCCATAAACACGACATTTTATAAGAAATTTTGCTGAAACTTTGCAGTTTATATTCTATTTTGGCAAGAATTAATGTCAATAAAATTTATACAAATAAAATTTTATATTGTTTTAGTCCCCGATTAGATGTAGCTCTCAAAAAAGCTATTTTATGCCATAAATAACACATTTTTCAGGTGAAGAGTTGAGGCCTAAAATTTAGCTAAAAATTGCAGCGTTCGTATTTTTTAATAATTTACTTAAACAAAACGGATCGTTTCATGATTTGCTCCATATCCAAAGATTTTTCCAGTAATAAAATTTAATGCAATCCATAGCGGAGGGTATATAAGATTCGGCATGGCCGAACTTAACGCTTTTACTTGTTTTTATTTAATATTTTCTATAATGACAGATTAATTTCAACCTTCAGAAACAATTGCCAACAAAATTAAATGCTGACTGTACAGTTTTAACTAACATCAGTTTTGTCTCAACACCAAAACTTAAAATTTCTACGCTTTGTTAAACACAATGCAGACTGCGCAGGTGTGAAACGTTCAGTGCTAAGGCTGAGCAAAAAGTGAGATGAAAACAAAACCCCAAAAAAAATATACGAAACTAAAGCAAACGCCCTAAAACAACAGCTGAAGGGCAAGCACGAAGCAATAACAACAAATAAACGGAGGGAAAAAACTAATATCGAAAAAAATCAATAACAACACAAGGCAACGCAACATTGACAATGGGCGGTTGAAGAACCCTTTTAGATTAATTAGAAAAATTGCATTGAAGAAATGGCAACAGCTATTGGCGAATTGGTGGTGTTGAGGGAAGGGTTTATTTACCCTTTACTCGAATTTGAGAATCTCTATCAATCGATGTGCCACATTCATAGTTTGTAGCATTTTTTTCACTTCTTTTCGATGAAACATAATCCCCTTTTTTTGGGAAATGAAGTTGAGACAAGTTCAAATAATTCATTGTAATGAGATTTGGTGAAAAAAGGTTCAAAGGTTTGTTGGTGGAGGGTGGTTGAGGCGAATATACCAAATGTATTAGAATGGAACGAATGTTGCAAACTCAGGAGTGCTATTTCTAATTGCTTAGTAGTTTTAACAAATTTCTCATACACTTCGGTCTAATATTGTTGTATTTCCTTTTCAAGTATTGGAAATTTGCTGGTGTCCAACAAAGGTTTAAAGGTGGATGTGATTCAGATTATTTCAGATATTGAAAAGTTACCAAATTAGTGGTGGTTTGCAAAAAAAAAGTTCTGAGATTTAAAAAAATCGATCGTTACGCCTGAATTGCATATTCAGTGGATTATTTTCCTTTGGAGTATTTGAAAAATTTTGTGTTGGTAAGGTTCAATGATTGATGTGATTAAAATTTTTTTTTGAGATAGTAAAAAATTAACAAAATGGTGGTAGATTTTTTCTACAAAAATGGATCAATATGCCTGAATTGCATATATTAAGGATTTAATTGTTATCCGCAAAAAATTAAAACAGTATTAGGAAATACACTTCTGTTTATAATTTCTATACAATAAATTTTTGGAGGATTGGAGAACTGAATATTTAATTTAAGGTTTTGAAAAAATAGCACAGAAACAAATGTAATTTAGATGGGCTCTCTATAACCATTTGATGCAGGAACTGTCATTGGCAGAATATATATTAGAAAATAACTAGATTTCTGCCTGATTGGTTTAAAAATGGGTCAAAATGGGAGGAACCTTTTTGGAGCCTTATCATTGTAACTAGGAATTCCTCTATTTCTGCCAGATCGGCTGAGAGTTGGAGAGAGTTGGAGAGAGTCACAATGTGGCTCTCTCCAACTGAATTGCATTTTTCTAGCTGTCTCCTAGAAAATTGCACTTTTCCACAAAATTTAGCTGAAATTAAATTTTTCTGGTAAATTTTGAAGAAATTCTATTTTCTAAAAAATTTTGTCGAAACTGTATTTTTGATGAAAATTTTGTCCAAATTTAATTTCTTAGAAAACTGTTTTGTAATTTCATTTTTCTATAAACATTCGTAGAAATTGATGTTTTCTAAAAAATTTCGGCAAAAATTGATTTGTCCAGAAAATTTCATTGAATTTGTTTCTATTTCTCTAGAAAATGTTATCTAAAATATACTTTTCTAGAAATTGTCACAGAATTTGTCACACTTTTTCTAAAAAGTTCATCAAATAAAATTGTTCCTAGAAAATTTCGTCGCAATTGCAATTTTCTTGGAAATTTAGATACAATTTAAAAAACTCTCCTTCATCAAATTGCATTCCAAAAAATATCGTCGCAGTTGCAATTTTCTTGGAAATTTAGTTTAAATTTCAAAAAACTAGCCTTCATCAACTTGCATTCTAGAAAATCTCTCTGAAATAATGTTTTTCTAGAAAATTTTGCGAAATTAAATACATTTTTCTAAAAAATATAATAAAATAAATTTTTATAACAAATTTCGTAATATTTAGTGTTTCAAAATTTTGTAAAAAAAAAATGTCAAATTTAAACGAAAATTAAAAATTGTACCAAAACTATTTTTTTGAAAAACATTTTTTTTCTTGTAAATTTCTGCAAAATTGTATTTTGAACTTGCTGTAAAATTGAATTTTTCTACAAAATTTCGTGGAAATTACGTATTTTTTAGAAATTTTCTATAAATTGTAGTCATCCATAAATTTTTGTAGAAAAATTCAATAAATTTGTCTATGAAATTGCATTTTTCTAAAAAATTTCGTAGAAATTTATCTTTTTTAAAATTTATGGCAAAAATTCATTTCTAGAAAATTTTATCTATAATATATTTTTCTAGATATTGCCACAGAATTTGCTCTTTTCTGAAAAAAACATGAAATACAGGGTTGCCCATATTCGACGGACCCATGTTTTTTTAAAAAAAAATCAAAGAAAAAAATAAAAATTTGGCGGTTGGCAATCTTAATCATTTAATTTGTTCCAAGTAGATTTGTTTACATCAATTTTTGAATATGATATCTCTCAAATGGCCGCCTCTGGCGTTGATGGCGTATTGTGCCCTTTTTGCAGCAGTTTCCATAATTTTCGCCAACATTTCGGCCGGAATAGCGGCTATTTCTTCACGAATGTTGTCCTTGAGCTCTTCTACGGTCCTTGGCTTGTTAACGTAAACCTTTGACTTCAAATATCCCCACAAGAAGAAGTCAGGCGGCGTCAAATCGGGCGAACGCGGTGGCCAGTCCAAATCACCACTTTTCGACATCAAACGGCCCGGAAACAAATTCTTCAGAAAATCGATTGTTATGCGACTTGTGTGCGGTGGAGCGCCGTCTTGTTGAAACCGGAACTGCCTCATACGCTTTCGACGAATAATTGGCATCACAAAATTGGTCATCATGTCGCGATAACGCTCCTGGTTGATGGTAACAGCATGGCCATTTTCGTTTTGGAAGAAAAACGGCCCAATGACCGTTTTCGCACTAACGCCGCACCAAACTGTGACTTTTTCGTCATGAAGAGGCAATTCTTGAATCTCCTGAGGATTTTCAGTGGCGTAAATACGGCAATTTTGCTTATTTACGGTCCTATTCAATGTGAAATGGGCTTCATCGGACATGATAATTTTGTTCCAAAATTGCTCGTCATCATCGGCCATTTCGATGACTCGTTGGGCTCATTCCAATCGACGAGGCTTGTCCGCAGGCAACAATCTTTGCGTCAATTGAATTTTGTACGGGAACAAATGCAAATCAACGCGAATAATCCGTTGTAAAGTGGACCGAGCCATGCACAACTGCTGAGAACGGCGTTTTTGGGATGTTCTTGGGGACCTCTCAACACTGGCCCGTACGGCAGCGATATTCTCGGCCGATCGCCTTGGTCGACTTTTATTTGGCCTCTTCGGATTAGAAAGAGCCTCACCAGTCGAAAATTTTTCGTATAAACGCTTAATGGTGTTCTTAGAAGGCGCACTTCTCACATTTTTTAATATTTTAAAAGCACGTTGAGTTTTCACAATTGACTTCTTCTGTTGAATGTAAATTTCAACTATTTCAGAGCGCTCGCGTGGCGTGTATTGTTCCATGGTAAAAATCTGCTTGGACTGACGCTTCAAACGCGGTATGTCATTAAGCGATCTGACATCTCTGTCAAAAGTTATGGCGTTGCCAGATGGGTCCGTCGAATATGGGCAACCCTGTATTGAATACATAAAAAGTAACAACAGACTAGACCTCAATTACTCAAACTTTTTTATAAAAACTTAAACCTCATCGAATTAAATTTTTTCTTCAAAATTTCGTGGCAATTCCAATTTTCTTATAGATTTTGGTAAAATTTCAAGAGCGTTGTTTCCATTTTTTTCTAAAAAAATTTATCCGAATTACATTTTTCAGAAATATTGTCGAAAATATACAAATTAAATAAATATCGATGACATTATTTTATATTATAGCAAATGCGGTTGCAACGAAATTTTCCGGAAAACGTCAGTTTCGATAAAATTTTTTAAAAAAATAAAAATTTTTAAATTTTGCAGAATAATGAACTTTTGTCGAAAAAACAATTGTGCAATTTGTTCAAAAATATATATCGTTGAAAATTTCCAAAAAAACGTAATTTTGACAACATTTTCAATTCGTCGAAATTCAATTTTCTAGAAAATTTCGTCGAAATTACATTTTTCAGAAAATGTCGCCGAAAATTTATATATTTAGACAAAACTCCATCAAAACTTTCTACATGACGTCATTAAAATTTTATTTTTCTACGAAAATTTCATTTAGCTAGTAAATTGAATTTTTCAATAAAATTTCAGAATTAGTAGAAAAATTCAGGGCAAATTGTACTTTTCTAGAAATTAAATTTTTGTCATCGAATTTGCCTTTTCTAAAAATGTTACCAATTTTTTTTTTTTTTTGTAGAAAATTTCGTCGAAATTGCCTTTTTCTAGAAATTTTCATTTGGACGTACGTAAATCCTGAAAAGGAAAATTTTGATAAAAAATAAACTTTCTACAAAAATGGAATTTTTAGAAAAATTTGACTTTATTGAAATGTACTAGATGACGAAATTTTGTAGGAGAAATAAAACTGCAAGAATACATTCTATATAAATGAAATTTTCACAATTTTTTATTAGCAAAATTTAATTTCAGTAAAAATTTTTTGTGGAAAAATGATAAGTGAGCGAAATTTTCCAGAATAATTAAATTTGTAGTTTTTTTTTTGTAAAAAATTGCAGCTGAAACGACATATTTTAGAAAATTTCAGTGGAAAGGAACTGTCTAGAAATGTGCAATTTCGACATTTTTTTTTTTTGAAAAATGAACTTTCTGGAAATATGCAATTTCGATAGAATGTTCCGGAAAAATGCAATTTTCATAAAATTATCTAAAAAAAATCAATTTTCAAAGAAAAAATGTGCAATTTCGACTATACACAATGTATAATTTAATTATGAATTTTTTTATTTGTTTTTTTTTTCGTACTCTAAAGAAATATCGGAGATTAATAAGCCAATCTTATTAATGTTTCCTCTTCATTATTTCATAATTCTCTTAATGAATTCCTTCCTCATTGTCTTCTTCTATCCAAAGCCTTTCCAAAACATGTCGTAATTTGGCCATGTGGTCATAACCGCAGACATGATGTAGAACTTCACGCATACACATGTCATTGTAACCAACCAAATATTTGTACTCCGGTCAGTAGAGTTGGTCATTGGTCGTTTCCCCCTTCGTATTGCCAACAAAGCGAAAGAAACTATTCAAGATCAACTAATAATTGAATTGGATTAATAAGTAACGCTTCCTTTATGTTTTTTTTTTGTCGAAAAACAAAAAACAAACATTAAACGAAAATGAGCACATGTGTATTCTATTCACATACACTATCCCCCCCCCCCACACCATCCGGCAGCAGCAGTTGTAGCAGCATATGTGGGAAAAGGACACGTGTCAAGTCTTAGAGGTTCAGCAGCAAAGGAAGTCACCATAATTCTGTAAACATGAGACGAAAGCACGTCGTCGTTCGTCGTCGAAGGATGTCTATAATTAAAAGTCAACGGAGGCAATTCATTGAAAGTTGAATACTCGTAAAGAGAGAAAAACTAATATAATTCTATGAGTATTTCAGGGAAGGCGTATAACATTGCAACGAAGATATCCTAAAACGAAATTTTATAATGTAGAGAAGTCTGAGCAAGTTAATATTAAAGCTTGACTATAAAAAGCAAATCATGAATATAAAATAAAAAGAATTGACAATTTGAAATTTTTCTCCAAATATTGATAACAATAAAAAAATTCTTTCGATTGAAAAATCTGTAATATATAGTAATTCATATAACTTATTAATTAGAAACAGAAATTTCCTAGAAAAATAAAAGTTCGGCGGAAATTTTTAGAAACATAAAGTTTTTACAAACTATTCAAACAAAATTCAATTTCTAAAAAATTTTGTAGAAAAATTCAATTCCGCGAAATTTGTTTTAGGCATATGTAATTAAAAAAAAAACAAAAACTAGAAAAATTTAATTTGGACGCAATTTTATAGAAAAATTAAATTTGCACGAAATTTTGTAGACAAAATTCAACTGCTACGAAATTTCGTGGATAAGAATTATTTCGATGACAAAATTTCTAAAAATTCCAAAAATATCCTATTTCGATGAAATTTTGTAGAAAAATAAAACATTTATAAACTTTCCCAAAAAATATAATTTCCACAAAAACATTTTTAAAAAAAATTTAACTATGGCTACATTTTATAAAAAAAAGGGAAAATAGACGGAATAGCGGTGAAAAATTCAATTTCGAAAAAAATTAATTTGAGCGATATTTTCTAGAAAAATTCAATTTCAATAAAATTTTATAGAACTCTGACATTTTGTAAAAACTTCCATTTCGACAACATTTTTGAATTTATGAACTTTTATAAAATAACTAAATTTCGACAAAAACAATTCTCTCATTTTGTAATCAACGCAATTTCGACAAAATTTCTAAAAAAAATCTTAAAAATATGCAATTTCGATGGAAATTTTGTAGAAAAATAAAACATTTATGAACTTTCCCAAAAAAATAAATTTCGACAAAAACATTCAACTATGGCTACATTTTGTAAAAACGTGAAAATCGACGGAATAATGGTGAAAATCCTAATTCGAAAAATTTTAATTTTTTATTTTCTAAAATATTTCAATTTCGATGAAATTTTATAGAACTCTGTAAAAAAACGCCATTTCGAAAAAATTCAAAAATATGCAATTTTGATGAAATTTTGTGGAAAACTAAAGTTTCTGGGATATTTTCTACATTTTGTAAAAAAGGTTAAATCGACGGAATAATGGTGAAAATTCAGTTTCGAAAAATATTTTAATTTGGACGATATTTTCTAGAAAAATTAAATTTTGATAAATTTTTATAGAACTCTCCATTTCGAAAAAATTTCTAAAAAATTCTAAAAATATGCAATTCCGATGAAATTTTGTGGATATTTTGTAGAAAAATTTAACTTTGACGAAATTTTCTAGAAACATTCAAATTCTACAAAAGTTTGCAAAAAAATGAAATTTGGATGGAATTTTGTATATAGAAAAATACTATTGCGACGATATTTCCTAGAAAAATGCAAATTCGACGAAATATTCTAGAAAACTACGATCCTAACGAAACTTTAATAAAAAAAATTCAACAAAAACAAAAAAAGAACAAAAAAGAAATTTCTTAAAAAAATGCAATTTTGACGGAATTTTCTTGAAAATAAAATGTCGACGAAATTTGGAAGAAAAATTCAACTTCGAAACCATTTTATAAAAAAATGATAATTGGAAAAAATGACATAAGGAATTTTTTAGAAAAATTAAATTTCAACAAAGTTCTTGAAACATGCAATGTGACGAAGTTTTTTATAAAATGCAATTTCGATAAAATTTTGTAGAAAGCCAGATGATAGATAGGTCGACTGTTTTAACAAAAAAAAAAAACAATTTTGACGAAATTTCTAGAGAAATTAAATTTTCACGATAGCATAATTTCTAAAGATGCAAATTCGACGAAATTTTCTAGAAAAATAACATTTTGTCCAACTTTTCTAGAAAAAGGTGGCATTTTTATAATCAATCATTAAATTTATACCACAACCGCTTTCTAGACACTTCTAATGACTTTTCTTTGAACAACAATTTCAAAAGGTAATATCGTTTTCTTACCTGATTGTTGCAAAATAGACACCACCAACAAGAAAGGACGCAGACAAGGGAAAGAACTAAAAGACGATAACAATATTTGCAACATTCAGGGGCACACATTTTGTGTCCTACTTAACTGTTAACTGAAGATTATGCTCTTGTTTTATTTGTGTATTATTTTTGCTGGGATATAGGGATTCTTTTACTTTCATAGACAATATACATACATACATACATATTTAATTATTTTCTCCCCATTCTTGTCCTGTCCGACAGCTGTCATTTTTAATGCGTTTCGCTCCATTTCTGATATTTTTCAAATTTTATTCAGTTTATAGTGTAGAATATTGAAAAAAAAAACGTGCGAACTTTTTCTTCGGGGTAACAGCTAAATATTTTTCGCAAAATATATTCCTTTTCTTGTGACAATAATTAAACAAAGAAAATTGTTCTGTAGGAGTATTCCTTCAAATATGGGTTGAATTTTATTTCAATAACAATTCTTTTTAATATGCTCTGGAATTTTTATTAAAAGTTAACTTCCCTCGAGTAGCTGTATCGATGCCGAAGACCGTTAAAGAGAAAGACATGAAATTGCACTCTTCTGCCGTTATGAAGTGTGTCTAACAGTGGGGATAACATAATGCTTCGTTGAACAGAGGAAAATTAAATGACAAAAAAAGGCGACTAATGCATACACAAATAAAAGAAAATCATTTATACATGAAGCGTTTACTACAAATTTTTGATATTTAACATTTTCTTTTATTATTTATGCATTTAATTGCCTATTTTTGTCATTTCATATTCCTCAGTTAAACGAAGCATTATGTTATCACCACTGTTAGACACACTTCATAACGGCAGAAGAGAGAAATTTCTTGTCTTTGTCTTTAATGGTCTTTGATCAATGCTGCCAAAGCCAGTTGCGGTGATAAAGACAGAGCCACCCCTATAGGCACGGGTAGTCCTGCATGGGCTGAAATCGAACCTAACAGAAAGTGCGCGACGTAGTGCTATTGGTCCCAGGCAAATTTCTGCCGACGATTAGTGAAATCACGGAACGATAACTGAAGAACTTTTAACAATGGCCAATATACATAAATTATAGAAGAAGATCTCTGAGATCGACTACAATATAGGAAAAGATATTAGATATCGACTCTAGTATAGAGGAAGATCTTCGGCTAAAATGCATCTTCTGATATATTCCTCTATACTTGAGCCGATTTCAGAAATCTTCCTCTGTACTGCAATCGATCTCAGAGATCTTCCTCTACGCCGGTGTGTCAGAGATCTTCCTGTATTTTACTCTACGCCGGTGTCTTAGAGATCTTATTCTATACTAGAGTCGATCTCCTCTATATAAGAGTAGATCTCCGAGCTCTTCCTCTATACTAGGGTCGATTTCTGAGATCTTCATCAATATGTACTAGAGTCGACCTCAGAGATCTTCATTTATACTAGAGTCGATCACAGAGATCTTCCTCTATACTAGAGTGTCGATCACAAAGATCTTCCTTTATACTAGAGTCTATCTCAGAGATCTGCTTCTATACTAGAGTCGTCCTCAGAGATTTTCCTCTAAACTAGAGGCGATCTCAGAGATCTTCTTCTTTAATATAGTCGATCTTCCTCTATACTAGAGTCAATCTCTGAGATCTTCCTCTATACTAGAGTCAATCTCTGAGATCTTCCTCTATACTAGTGTCGATTTCTGAGATCTACTCTTACTTACTCTATACTAGATTCGATCTCTGAGATCTTCCTATATAGAAGAGTCAATCTCTGAGATCTTCCTCTATGCAAGAGTCTCTGAGATCTTCCTCTATGCTAGAGCCGTTCTCCGTGGTCTTCCTCTATACTAAAGTCGATTTCGGAGGTCTTCCTCTATACTAGGGTCGATCTCAGATATCTTCCTCTATACTAGAGTCGATCTCAGAGATCTTCTTCTAGAATATAGTCGATCTCTGAGATCTTCTCCTATACAAGAGTCGATCTCTGAGATCTTCTCCTATACAAGAGTCGATCTCTGAGATCTCCTCTAATATAGTCGGAGATCTCTTCTATAATATAGTCGATCTCTGAGATCTTCTCCTATACAAGAGTCGATCTCTGAGATCTCCTCTAATATAGTCGGAGATCTCTTCTATAATATAGTCTCTATATAATATCGATCTCCTCTATATAATATCGATCTCTGAGATCTTCTTATATAGTAGAGTCAATCTCTGAGATCTTCCTCTATACTATAAGTAGAGTCTCTGAGATCGTCATTTATACTAGAGTCTCTGAGATCTTCTTCTATACTAGAGTCAATCTCTGAGATCTTCCTCCATACAAGAGTCGATCTCTGAAATCTTCCTATATACTAGAGTCGATCTCTGAGATCTTCCTCTATAATAGAGTCCATCTCTGAGATCTTCCTCTATACTAGAGTCGATCTCTGAGATCTTCCTCTATACTAGAGTCGATCTCTGAGATCTTCCTCTATACTAGAGTCGATCTCTGAGATCTTCCTCTATACTAGAGTCGATCTCTGAGATCTTCCTCTATACTAGAGTCGATCTCTGAGATCTTCCTCTATACTAGAGTCGATCTCTGAGATCTTCCTCTATACTAGAGTCGATCTCTGAGATCTTCCTCTATACTAGAGTCGATCTCTGAGATCTTCTTCTATAATATAGTCGATCTTCCTCTATGCTAGATTCGATCTCTGAGTTCTTCTGGAGTCAATCTCTTAGATCTTCTTCTATACTAGAGTCTCTGAGATCTTCCTCTATACTAGAATCAATCTCTGAGATCTTCCTCTGTACTAGAGTCGATCTGTGAGATCTTCCTATATACTAGAGTCGATCTCTGAGATTTACTCTATACTAGAGTTGATCTCTGAGATCTTACTCTATACTAGAGTTGATCTCTGAGATCTTACTCTATACTAGAGTCGATCCCTGAGATCTTTTCCACTATAACAGAGACGATCTCTGAGATCTTCCTCTATACTAGAGGCGATATCAGAGATCTATACTAGAGTCGGTCTCAAAGATCTTCTTTTATAATATAGTCAATCTCCCTTTATACTAGATTCGATCTCTGAGATCTTCCTATATAGAAGAGTCAATCTCTGAGATCTTCTTGTATGCAAGAGTCTCCGAGATCTTCCTCTATGCTAAATCGATCTTGGTGGTCTTCCTCTATACTAGTCGATCTCGGAGATCTTCCTCCATACTAGTGTCGATCTCAGATATCTTCCTCTATACTAGAGTCGATCTTAGAGATCTTCTTTACAAGAGTCGATCTCTGAGATCTTCTCTAATATAGTCGGAGATCTCTTCTTCTAGTCGATCTCATCTATATAATATCGATCTCTGAGATCTTCCTCTACACTAGAGTCAATCTCTGAGATCTTCCTCTATACAAGAGTCGATCTCTGAGATCTTCATATATACTATTTCGATTTCTGAGATCTTACTCTATACTAGAGTCGATTTCTGATATCTTACTTTATATTAGAGTCGATCTCTGAGATCTTGCTCTATGCTAGATTCGATCTCTGAGTTCTTCTGGAGTCAATCTTTTAGATCTTCCTCTATACTAGAATTAATCTCTGAGATCTTCCTCTATACTAGAGTCGATCTGTGAGATCTTCCTATATACTAGATTCGATCGCTGAGAACTTACTCTATACTAGAGTTGATCTCTGAGATCTTTTCCACTATACAGAGACGATCTCTGAGATCTTCCTCTATACTAGAGTCAATATCGGAGATCTTCTTCTATAATATCGATCTCTGAGATCTTCCTCTTTGCTAGAGTCGATCTCAGATATCTTCTTTTATAATATAGTTCATCTCCGAGTTCTTCTGGAGTCAATCTTTTAGATCTTCCTCTATACTAGAATTAATCTCTGAGATCTTCCTCTATACTAGAGTCGATCTGTGAGATCTTCCTATATACTAGAGTCGATCGCTGAGAACTTACTCTATACTAGAGTTGATCTCTGAGATCTTTTCCACTATACAGAGACGATCTCTGAGATCTTCCTCTATACTAGAGTCAATATCGGAGATCTTCTTCTATAATATCGATCTCTGAGATCTTCCTCTTTACTAGAGTCGATCTCAGATATCTTCTTTTATAATATAGTTCATCTCCCTCTATACTAGATGCGATCTAGGAGATCTTCCTATATAGTAGAGTCAATTTTTGAGATCTTCCTATATACAAGAGTCGATATCTGAGATCTTCTCCTGTACTAGAGCTGATCTCCGAGATCTCCTCCTTTTTTCTAGTGTCGATTTCTGATATCTTGCTCTATGCTTGTGTCGATCTCTGAGATCTTCCTCTATTCTAGATAAGATCTTTGAGATTTTCCTCTATTCAAGAGTCGATCTGTGCGATCTTCCATTATACTGGAGTCGATCTCTGAGGTCTTCCTCTACATAAGAGTCGATCTATGAGATCTTCCACTATATTGAGTTGACATGTGATATATTTCTCTAGAGCCCTTCTCTTAAATCTTTTTTTATTCTTGAGTCGACCTCTGAGATCTTCTTCTACACTAAAGTAGAATAGAAACAATTAAAGAGCACCACATAATATAAACGGTTTATGGAAGTTATTTTTTGTTGTATAGTGTAATCCGCCCTTTTTACCTAAAGAAAGGTGAAAGTGGTTTAAATCAATAATTCTATTATGAGATAATGCATTTTTTTATTAATTTACAATCTTTTTTATCTCATTATAGGTCTTAATTGAAGAGTGTTCTTACATTTATCTCCACAAACATTTCACGAAAGAAATATGGATTTGAAACAAAAAATTTTCCATGTGGTAAGTACTCCAAATGTTATCTATTAATTCCATTTCATGTAGATTATTATTCTGATGATAAATACGAAACAATTAATCGGTTTGATTAAGAAGAACAAGGAAAGAATAACAAATAGCTTTAATCGTCGTATCAGTTACAACTTGTCCGAAAGTAGACAAGCTGACAAAAGTAATTCCGAGAACTGTTTTGGAGGTGTGGACTGAAGTTGTTGTTTCTTGATTGTTGCTGTTGCTTATTATTGTTTTGTTTTTGTTATCCTGGCTAATTATGTCCATTAAGTTGTAATTAATGATGTTAACAAGTTGTTAATTTCCCCGGGCGAACGACATTTGCTGGAAAGACTCTAGGATTTTTGTTTACTCAAACCTCAGGAGAAGGGGTTAATCGGGATGTTAGGCTTCGGGGGAAAATACTTATAGCCAGAAGGGTGGTTGGTTAAATGCAAGAGCAAGGCGAGAGATATATAGTGATGACAACATGTCATTATTAAATAAGTGTGGCCAATTTAACGGCTGAGGAGTTGAGAAAACAAAAAGAAAAACAAATGCCACATGATAGGGTAGTATTTCAGCAAGTCAATGAATGAAAAGGGAAAAGTTTTGCTGTCGCAGTCCCCCTCATTAAATAAATTATCCTCTTAAGTAGCGGAGAAAATCTCAAAGATGTTTGCTAGACAGATGATAGACAACGGTTGAGATTGATTCGAATGAACTTTGAATAACAATTACAAGTGATTAACATTGGTCAGAGGATTGAATGTACTCGAAGAAGTTTATGAAGAGGAAGGCAGGAACTGTGGTAGCCCAATAGGTTCAGCGATTGGTTTAGCTGAGACCAAACTCAATTGTCAGAGCATTTAGGATGTGAAGAAAATGTGATGTAAATATTGCATCTTTAGTAGTTCTGGAGTTTTTTTAAGACACCATCAAGTTAAGTACCGAATTAGTTCCCAAAATTCTTAATAAGTAGATAGAATAAGATGTCATTACCTGGCAATGACATATCATTATATCTAGCATATCTTTCATTATAAATAGTGACTTACTAATAATGACAGAAAAAATCCACTTCCTTTATAAAGGGTGGTCCAACCATAATGCACGATGTTAATTGTGAGTCACACGTGGCGAGCATTTGACCAATATTTTGTTTCGCAAATAATTGTCTTAGATCCTTCGATCATAATAAACAATATTAAGATAATTTTCTGAAAACTTTTTGCTTTATTTACAATTAACATCGTGCATTTAATATGGACCACCGTGGCAATTTTCAAAGTAATTTCGTAATTGTAAGTCACACGTTGCGAGCCGTGGCAAATATTTGGCCGACATTTTGTTTCTCACATAGATCCTTCTATCATAATAAATCTTATTAAGATACTTCTC
Source organism: Eudasyphora cyanicolor (assembly GCA_963930755.1). Classification (NCBI taxonomy): domain Eukaryota; kingdom Metazoa; phylum Arthropoda; class Insecta; order Diptera; family Muscidae; genus Eudasyphora; species Eudasyphora cyanicolor. The sequence continues at coordinate 270,815,969 of OZ005736.1, forward strand.
TGAAAATTTTTGCTTTATTTACAATTAACAGCGTTGAATATGGACCACACTTTATAATATCCTAAAAAGAACATGTCACTACCATTTACATTACCGGGTAACAACAATAAGCCAATTCCTACGTTTTTATAAAATCATGTCATTGTCATTTACATTATCAGGTAATGTCATCTCATTGTAACGATTATAACTTTCTGTTTAAATAATGGCTTTCCAATAATGACAGATATAATCCACTTCCTTCCTTAATACAAAATCTTTGTAAATACAAGTCATTACCATTTACATTACCAGGTAATTACGTTTCATTATTCCCACAATAACTTGCATTATAAATAATAACTTACCAATAATGTCAGCACAAGACACTCTATCCGTAACATAAAATCGTGGTCAGTAGATGGCATTACCATTTACATTACGAGGTAATAATAACTTATTAGTATTACTTTCTTTATAAATAATATGTGTTACATATATTATAAATAATAAATTACCAATAATGTCTGAAATAAATCACGTCCTTTCTTAATATACAATCTTAGTAAGTATATGTCATTATCATTTACATTACCAGGTAATGATATCTTCATTATTCCCTGTATTACTTTCATTATAAATAATGAGTTATTAATGATGATCAAAAAAAAACTTCTCTTCTTAATCAATATCTTAGTAAGTAGATGTCATTACTGTTTACATTACCCTGAATGATGAAAATAAGCCAACTCATTCCATAATGATAATAAGATCTCATTGTATCCAGAATAGGTTTTATAGGGTTTTTATGACAGAATTCTACAACCTCCATCCTTAATATACAATCTTAGTAAGTAGATGTCATTACTATTTACATTACCAGGTAATGATATATTCATTATTATCTGCCTTACTTTATAGAAAAAACTTATTTCCTTAATCAAAATTTTAGTAAATAGATGTCATTACCATTTACATTATAAGGTAATGATATTTTCATTATTCCATGCATTATTGTCATTATAAATAATGACTTATCAATGATGATAGAAACAAAACTGTTATCCTTAATATGACATCTTATCAATGGGATGACATAACCATGTGATGACATCACGATATTCCCAGCATATAATTAATTGCAAATAATGACTTACCAATACATTTATAAATAAACTCATTCCTTTCTTAGGTTCGGTTAGGTTAAACGTCTCATGTCCATGGACATACACTTAAGCCAGTGGTTCCCCTTGATGTGCGCTCCTTATGTATGATTTTTATACCCCAAGGGTTACAGAAAATCGGTACTAGACACGTATTTTCTCAGTATCTTCCAGTCATATCATCTGAGATGAGTCAAGTCTGACAATATGTCGGAACCGAAATATCGGGATCTTGCATGTGTGAAAGCTGGGCAGTGACACAGAAAATGTTCCATCGTTTCGATGTTTTCCCTGCATGCCCTGCATTCGTCGTTTTCTGCTAGTCGTATGCTATGACGATATGCCTGTAAGCTTGAGTGTCCCGTTAGAACACTTATCATCTTACTAATCTCGATCTTATTTAGTTTCAGAAAACTACTAGTTTTCTTCTCATTTGGGTCACCCTACAGTATCTTTGCAGTTGCTCCTACAGTTGCTCTATTCCACACAGTTTTGTGAGCCATCACTGCCCAGTGTTTCAAATCATCCTTCGTGGCTTCGAAAGGTTTCCAATTTTCCATGTTTATTACTCGAAGTTCTCTGTCCTTTGAAGCCAAGCTGTTTGCACGTTCATTTCCAATCACTCCGTCCCTTTGATAGCCATTTGGCTATCTGTGAATATGTTGGCATATTTAGGCTTTGTGGTATTACTGAGCCAGTTAACACACTCCGTGATTGTTCGAACTTCTGCTTGAAATACTGTGTTGTGGTCTGGGAGGCGGAAGTAAATTTTGACTTCTGGTTCATCAATAAAAAGTCCCAGACCCGTCCTTCCTCCTAGCCTGGACCTTCCTTTCTTAGTATAAAATCTTAAGACGATGTCATTACCATTACATTACCAGGCAGTGAAATCTCATTGCATCACCTTCATAAAAAATAATTTTATCTCTGAATTCTTCCTATATAGTAGAGTCAATCTCTGAGATCTTCCTCTATACTAGAGTTTCTGAGATCTTCCTCTATTATAGAGTCGATCTCTGAGATCTTCCACTATACTATAATCGATCTCTAATACCTACCACTATACTAGAGTTGATCTCGAAGATTTTCCTATATACTATAGAAAATCTCGGACATCTTCATCTATGAAAGAGTCTATCTCGGAGATCATTGTCTATACTGGAGTCGATATCTAAGATCTTTCTCTATACTAGGGTCGATCTCAGTTCTTTCTCCATACAAGACATATTGCTCTATACTAAAAATCTAATCTAATCCCGGAGATCTTCCTCTATTTTAGAGTCGATCTCGGAAATCTTCCTCTATTTTGGAATCGATCTCGGACATCTTCCCCAGAGAGCTTCGTGTTTACTAGAGTTGATCCCAGAGATCTTAATTTATACTGGAGTGGATCTCAGAGATCTCACTATATATCAAAGGTGATCTCGGATATCTTCGTCTATTCTGAAGTCGATCTTGGAGATCTTCCTCTAGTTTGGAGTCGACCTCTGAAATCTTCCTCTATTTTGGAGTCGATCACGGAAATCTCCACTTTACTAGAGTCGCTCTCAGAGATCTTCCTCTACACTAGAGTCGATCTCAGAGATCTTACTCTATACTAGAGTTGATATCTGAGATTTTCATCTATACTAGAGTCGATCTCAGAGATCTTTCTCTGTACTAGAGTCGATCTAAAAGATCTTCCACTATACGAGAGTCGATCACGCAGATCTCTTATACTAGGGTTGATCTCGAAGATCTTCCGATATGCTAGATACGATCTCGGAAATCTTCATCGACAGTAGAGTCCATCTCGGAGATCTTCATCTATTCTGGAGTCGATCTCGGAGATCTTCCTCTATACTAGAGTCGATCTATGAGATCTTCCTCTATACTAGAGTCGATCTATGAGATCTTCCTCTATACTAGAGTCGATCTTTGAGATCTTTCTCTATACCACAGTCGATCTCTGACATCTTCCTCTATACTCGATTCGATTTCAGAGATCTTCCTCTATACTGGAGTCGATCTCTGAGATCTTCTTCTATACTAGAGTCGATCTCTTCTTCATCTATACTAGGGTCGATCTCGAAGATCTTTCCTTATACTAGAGATAATCTCGGACATCTTTACCTATAAAAGAGTCTATCTCGGAGATCTGCCTGTATTCTGGGGCCAATTTCGGAGATCTTTCTCTATCCTAGAGTCGATCTCAGACCTTTCTCTGTACTAGACATCTTCCTCTATACTACAGTCTAAATTTAATATCTTGCTCTATATTATAGTCGATTTCGAAGATTTTTCTTTTACTACAGATGATCTCGGAGATCTTCATCTAGATTTTAGATTAGATTAGATTAGAAAAGATTTTATTTATACATAAATTTCAACGTTTACAGTAAATTGTATGGAAAAAATCTTATTGGACATAACATTTTTGTTGTGTGTCAGATTGGCATAATAATAATAAAAAATATAGAATAATTTCTTTATAATATATAAGTATGTAAGTAAAACGTACATTAGTGTATATTAACTACTTGGTGGTATTTCTATTTTTTAATGATCGTATTCACTTTGGATTAGTTTCCTATATGTTAGGCTGTTTGATAGGCTGTTCCTAGTTGTGTGAAGTTACTACCATTCAGAATTGCATAAAATTCTTCAACAGTCAACAAAATCGTTCCAAAACATTTTTTTTCTTTCAAGTCCAAAAATCGGGCAAACCCCTATAAAGTGAAAAGTATTTTCTGGGACATTCATATTGCACATTGAGCAATTGCCTTCTGTAGCCTTTTTAAAAGATCTAGTGTTAACATCGAGTAGGCCACCTCTGGCTCTAAAAATCAAACTTATTGTTCTCTGAGCAAATTTTTCCTGACAATAAAGAGGGATATCGTAACGTAGGTTCCGGTATGGGTCGTGAAATTGTGAGTTCAAAGCTCTGTCCACATTCAAATCTCGTTCCCACCTATTCAGTTCCCGAAGTATAACTTCCTGTAGTATACCAAGTGTCTGACCTCTAAGATTCCAATTCATATTAATGTTTAATTTTATTAAGATCTTTATCTATACTAGAGTTGATACCGGAGATCTTCCTCTATTTTGGAATCAATCTCGGAAATCTTCCTCTACTTTGGAGTTGATCTCGGAGATCTTCCTCTATGCTAGAGTCGTTCTCAGAGATCTTCGACTTTACTAGAGTTGATCTCAGAGATCTTCATCTATACTAGAGTCGATTTCACAGATCTCCCTGTATATCAAAGGTGATCTCGAAGAGATTTTAGAGTCGATCGTGGAGATCTTCCTCTATTTTAGAGTCGATCTCTGAAATCTTCCTCTATACTAGAGTCGCTCTCAGAGATCTTTCTCTATACTAGAATTGTTCTTAGAGATCTGGAGTCCAATCCGGTGATCTTCATCTTTTCTGGAGTCGATCTCGGAGTTCTTCCTCTATTTTTGAGTTTGCTTTGGAAATGTTCCTATATTTTGGAGCCGATCTTGGAAATCTTCCTCTATACTATATCGATCTCAGAGATCTTCCTATATATCAAAGGTGATCTCTGAGATCTTCCTCTATTCTATAGTTTATTTCTGAAATCTACCTCTATACTAGAGTCGAGCTCTGAGATCGTTCTCTATAGTAATTTTGACTACTGAGTTCTTCCTGTGCGTTTATTTATTTTAATTTATTTACTTTATTACATTTGAAATTTAATAAACATAATGCAAAAGGCACTAGCATCTAAGGCTATCGGCCTTACTGTGCGTTATAATCGATTGCTTCTCTATACAAACTAAGAAAAACCCAATAAATATTTGAACTGTGGGAACAATAAATTATTTTCCTCTCTTGTTTATTGATAAGTAGCTACTTATCAATAAATAAATAAAATGCAGCAAAATAACGATAGGGAGAAATTCACTTGTGTTTTCTATAATATAGCTATAGTTAATAAAATTTACAAAATGTCACACGTGTCAGTCTTTTCGCGTTGCTCTAACTATAAACATAAGATTACTGTTGTGTTTTTCTAATAAAATATGGGTACGAGTATCCTCACAGTTTTTTTCTGGGTTTTCATTGGACTTATCGGTCAATCGGTCATTCGAAGTGAAGCCAGTCGAATTTTATGTTTATTTCCCTCGCCCTCGATATCTCACCTATTGATTCACTTTTCCGTGGCTGAAACTTTGGTTAAGGATGGTCACGACGTTACGGTTATAGCCACTGTACCGAATAAACTTAAACTGGCCAATGTCAAGTATATTCATATCGAGGGACCAATGTATGATGATGCATTTGCCAGGGAAATGGTGAACAAGCCAGAACCGGTGTACAAAAAATTCGCCAGCATTGCTAACCAGGTTATGGATATGGCCAATGCTACCATGAGTAATGTGAAAATGTTGGATTTCCTGCAAAGCCATAAGGCAGGAGATTTTGATGTTCTTCTGTTGGGATATTTCATGAACGACTTCATGTTGGGGTTAGGGGCTCACTTCCAGTGTCCTATTATTGTCTCGTTTATGGTGCAGCCAATATTTTCCATCAATTCCATGATAGGAAATCCTACTGAAGAGTCTTATGTGCCCTGTTTATTTACTGGATTAAAACAGCCTATGTCGTTTTGGGAAAGAGTTAAGAATTTTGCCGCCTCTGCTTTTGAAAATCATGTATTTGCTGTAATTATGTCATGGAAGATGCAGAAGATGTATAGGTAAGTCTGAAATTAGTGCTGTTATGTCATGGAAGATGCAGAAGATGTATAGGTAAGTCTGAAATTAGTAAAGAACATTTTATGGAATAGATAAAAGTTGCAATCGCATCAATAAGCCCAGCTAAGAGCATTGTACCACTATAGGCGTTTTGGGAAAACTGGTACGTGTTTTCAATGGAATACGAGTACTCGATCGCGAAACAATAGGTTCATATCAAAAACTTTAGATAAAATTAACAAATATGTGCAAGAAGCAACTAAGTCAGTGGAATCAAAGCCCTTTTGGTACCTAGCATACAATGGAATTAACTCGTTTTAAAATGCAATAGCTTACGAGTATGTCGTTAGTACCAGGCAGAACTGCAGTCAAACCAAAAAGTCTTCGTGGGTAGCAACAACTAATGAGTTCAGGTCTTTTCGTTGTTAAAAATTACTTTGTTCTCTAATAACAAAAAGTTTTTTTGTTTCTTTTTTTATAAAAAATAATTTATTTGTGTATATGTGAATAATTTGTATATAATTTATTTGACTAATGGCCAAAACACGGCTTAAAATAATTGTTTTGATTTATTTTTACAAATTTAAATATACACATTTTTTAAGCGTTTCCTTAACGGAGGATCAACCCCGGTGGCAAATCCTTTTAATCGTGCCAAAGTCAATTATATTCATATCGATGAACCTGTGTTCAGTTCGCACTTTGCTGGGGAAATGGTGAATAAACCAGCTCCGCGGTATCTAAAATTTAACCGTGTTATCTCTCAAGTACTGCACATGGCTAAGTTACATTAAATGATGATGTGCTTCAACGCCATGAACCAGAGAATATGAAAACACTAAATCTATACTTATATGGGGTGAACTAATGTATGCTTAATAGGGGTATTCACTTCGAAATGATACCTTCCTCCATACCAGAGTTGATTTTTGTCTATAAAAGAGTCGATCTCAAATATCGACTGTACATAGTATAGTGGAAGTTCTTTCTCTATAATATCAGATACATTTCTTCTACATAGAGTCAATCTTGAAAATTGTACTTCATACTACAGTCGGTCTTGGAGAACCCTTTCTATATTAGAGTCGATTTCGACTCTAATCTATACTATACTACAGTCAATCTCAAAAATCTTCTAATATATGAAAGCCGATTTTGGAGATCTTCCTCTATACTAGAATCGATATCAGAGATATTCCTTATTACAAGTGTCAATCTCTGATACCTTCATCCATACTAGAGTCGATCACGGAAAACTTCATATATACTATAGTCAATCTCAGAGATATATCTTTACGCTTGAGTCGCTTTCAGAAATATTCTTCTAATATTAAGTCGCTTTCAGAGATTTTCCTCTAAACTTGAGTCGCTCTCAGAGGCCTCCCTTTTTACTACATCGATCTCAGAGATCTTCCTCTATGCAAGAGTCGAAATTGGAAATTTTCTTCCATACTATAGTCGAGCTCAAAGATATTCATCTATCGTATAGTCGATATCGGAAATCTTGAGTAGATCGATCAGATCTTCCTCTACACTGTATCTCAGATGTCTTGCTCTATACTCAAAGGACATCATCTATGCTAGAGTCGATCTGAGAGATCTTCCTCCACATTAGAGTCGATCTCAGAGATCTTCCTCTAAACTAGAGTCAATCTCAGAGATCTTCCTCTATACTAGAGTCGATCTCAGAGATCTTCCTCTATACTAGAGTCGATCTCAGAGATCTTCCTCTATACTAGAGTCGATCTCAGAGATCTTCCTCTATACTAGAGTCGATCTCAGAGATCTTCCTCTATACTAGAGTCGATCTCAGAGATCTTCCTCTATACTAGAGTCGATCTCAGAGATCTTCCTCTATACTAGAGTCGATCTCAGAGATCTTCGTCTATACTAGAGTCGATCTCAGAGATCTTCCTCTATACTAGAGTCGATCTCTGAGATCTTCCTGTAGGCAATAATCGATCTGTGAGATGTTTCTCATTTGTTGTGTTGATATATGAGGTCTACTAACAATGAATACCCCCGATAAATATTTAAACTACATATAAGAGTAATAAATGCTGTTACTCTCTTCTGCAGCTACCTAATCAATAAATAAATCAAATGTAACAAGATAACGTTAGGGTGAAATGTGCTTGTCCATTGTCATTGCATATCAGTCTTTCCGCGTTGCTTTTGAAGAACCCATTTTCATTCATAAACAAAAAAGTTATATTGGTTTTAAAATTAGAAAATACACAGGTCAAATTACACAATCTACTTTTGACTTCGTTTTCTGTCTCCCTCACACACACATACACACAGAAAACACAACTGATTTTCTTCCTTATTTATTCTGAATGATTTTATTCTGAATTTCTTCCTTAGAAAGCTTTAACATTTGGGGACGAATGTCGCAAATTTAGTTCATTCACACTGAACCGAACCGTCATAGTGGATGTGCATTTGTGGGAGGTCACTTACCGAATTTGACTTCGGAGTCAAAAGTAACAAAGGAACGAAATATAGCCCTTGCCAAAACTCGAACAACGATATGCATCCCGTTACGATCGGACATCAAATGCCGACGCAAGATAATAAAATTAAAAGGGCGTCATGTAGGGTGCACAGAAAAAAATTGTTGATGCCCAGGAATTGTCTTTAGATAATCTTCAAATCTAGGGGTTGACTGGGGCAACATTTTTTTTGTATGGGGACCGACCCTTGCTAATGGTCACGATGTTACGCTCATAGCAACTGCACCGAATAAATTTAAACTGGCCAATGTCAAGTATACTTTATATACATCGAGGGTCCAATGTTTAATGATGAATTTGCCAAGGAAATGGTGAATAAAGCAGCTCCTATAAAAAAGTCCTTAAAAGCTTCCTTAATTCCTGATACCGTTTGCTTGGTGCTTGCCAGGATCAACGTAGTTATTCTATACTTTCCTGTTCCACCACATCTTTGCAGCCTCTACAAAAGACGTTCGTATCACTGCCCATTCTTTTGGAGATCTATAGACCTTTTCAGATCGTATTGCGATACCGGAGATCATACTCCATGGTTTAGGTTAGGTTGGCAGCCGGACTTACCAGCTCACATAGACCAATTAAAGCCCCTAGTTCTACCACGGGCTCAGCTGCCCTTCATCGAAACCAACCTGTTTGATGCACAAAGTTATCTACAATACGAATATCGGTAGCGGCATTATCTGTCAGAATTCCTAGAAAAGCAGACTCTAGTACATCCAAACTTCGTTTACTCAATACAAGACAGTAGGTATTCTGGATTTAGGTGAGTTCCTGCCGTTAGGCCCTCCTCCTTGGTTAGGAGCGGAGCCCATCTAAAACTCCTTGCCATTCTAAGGGTCATGGCACCCTTTTGGTTTGCAACTCCACATCCGAGAATGTTCTCTCCCAGCGATTTTGGTTTCAAACACAGCCACCACATTGCACCCAAAAGGGTCCTCACAAATAGGCAGGCCGGAAACTGCGCCCAGAGGGCTTTCCTGACTCCCGTGGTACCAGATTAAGTGTTATGGTCAGACTGCGTAGCCGAAGATACTACCAGCTAGACTCCAGAATATCTAGGACTGGTGACCAGGACAGTAACAAAACAGGTGCACAATGATCTTCAGTTCCTCCTCATCTCCACAGTCATAGGACTCTATTCCCTACCTTCTGGCGTGTTTGTCGATGAGGTAGTGTCCGTTAGGACTCACAATTACGTAAACAGCATTTGCGTTGGGGAATTTGCCAGTGACTGTGTATACGAGTATGTCACGACTTTGCATCCACAACATTCGCTTATCTAACAAAATTAGTGGAGCCAGTTCCCTGTGGAGTCCCCCTGTTTACAAATCAGTTGTGGAGTTGGAGTTCTGGAGTTGTGGACGCGAGGTTTTTGATTGTATCGAACTTGGCGTCCTGTCGGACCTCAACTACAGGACTAAGAGCAGTCTTATACATGTCCACCGATCTGGTATGGGCGAAAGCTATGAGCTTTACTCGGCCCCGACGACCAGGCCGAGTCGAATGGTTGTTCTACAACCCAGATGAGGGCGCTGGGCGACTATGGATAACGGTTTTTTCAAGGAAATCCAACTGGGTACCAGACCAGACCTCACTCACTAGACTCAGAGCAGCCTTAACAGGTCTATTTATCTGGCATCAGCGAAATCCAAGAGCTTCACTCTTCGCTGATGCCAAACTGCATCGTCTCAAATTGGTGGTGTGCCTAACATCTATCTAAGTACGGCGAGGCAATGGGTAATAGAGGGTGATTCTACATGTCTCCACTTCTCCTTAGAGATGGAGCCTTTCACATCACTTCAGTCTATAACGGCCATCACTCGACTCTCCTTCTTCAGTTCACTGAAGGGTTTGGTGCCAATTTTTGTTAACAATTACGCCTCAAAGCTTCTCAAGATCTATTACTTGACAGAATGTGCTGTTATTTAATAAATAACCTATATATTTTAATGAATTAACAAAGCATATATAATCATAATGCATTGTGAGCTATTCACCGCAGGTATTTGAGCATTGAAATGTTATTTTGGATATGATAACACATATTCAATACGTAAATGCGGGTCCCATGCTTGGGTAATAAGGGTATTCACTTCGAAAATGTCAACTTCTGAGGCCTTTCATAATGCTATTTATAATCAGAGATCGTCCTCTATACTAGAGACGACCTCATTTATTACTTTTATAGTTTAAATATTTAGAAAAAGATCTCTGAGATCGACTCTACTATTGAGGAAAATCTCGGGTATTAACCCTAGTAAAGAAGAGGAAGATCTCTGAGATCGACTCTACTATTGAGGAAGATCTCGGGTATTAACTCTGGTAAAGAAGATCGACTGTGGTACATAAGGAAGATTTCCGAGATCGACTCTACCCTATTATAGAAGAAGATCTCTAAGACCGACTCTAGTATATAGGAAGGGCTCTGAGATCGACTGTAGGCCTTTCAGATCGACTAAGTGCAGAGGAAGATCTCAGAATCTGGTGTAAAGGAAGATTTTTGAAATCGACTCTAGTATAGAGGAAGATCTCTGAAGTCGACTCTAGTGTAGAGGTAGATCTCTACTATCTACTGTAGTATAGCGGATGGTCTCTGAGATCGACTGTAGTACAGCGGATGTTTTCTAAGATCGACTCAAGTATAGAGGTAGATCTCAGAGTCGATGTCAGAGATCTTCGTCTAGACTAGAGACGATCTCAGAGACCTACCTCTATACTAGAGTCGATCTTAGAGATCTTCTTCTATTATAGAGCAGAATCGATCTCGATCTCTTCGAGATATTCCCTTTAACAGAGTTAATATCCGAGATCTTCCTCAATAGTAGAGGCGATCTCAGAGATTTTCCTCTAAATATTTAAACTATAAAAGTAATAAATAAGATCGTCTCTAGTATAGAGGAAGATCTCTGATTATGAATAGAATTAAGAAAATACTCAGAAGTTGACATTTTCGAAGTGAATACCCTTCATCTATACTAGAGTCGATCTCTGCCATATTCCTCTATACTAGAATCGTTATCTGAAATCTTCCTCTGTACTGAAGTTAATCTGTGATATATTTCTCTATAGTGGTGTTGACTTCTGAGGTCTCATGTATATTTTAAAAGGTAGCTTCTATCTTCTAACAATGAATACCCCCGATAAATAATTAACGGGCAATTCCGCAATCTCCGGTTAGTCTACAGTTAGAGCTAACCTACTGTTATAGTGGTCAAATTGTATGAAATTTTTATTTTTTAACTATGAATTAGCTCTAACCGGAGGTTGTAAAATTTGGGGTAAGTGTAATTAATGCTCATACTCTGTTCTCTAGCTACTTAATAAACGAATATAATTAAATGTTAGAAGATAACGATAGGGAAAAATTTGCATTGTACATATAGTCAAAATAGTTAATACAAATCACAAAATTTCACGCATTACAGTCTGTTCGTGTTGCTCTAACTACAAACATACTATTCGCGGTGTGTTCTTTCTAATTAAATAATGCATACCTGCATACGTTTCTCCTGGATTCTCATTGGGCTTACAAGCCTATCAGTCATACGAAGTGAAGCCGGTCGAATTTTAAGTGTTTTTCCCTCTCCCTCCGTATCACACCTATTGATTCATTTTTCCGTGGTTGAGTCTTTGGTCAAGGATGGTCACGATGTCACGGTCTTGGCAACTGTACCGAATAAATTTAAACTGACCAATATCAAGTATATACACATCGAGGGGCCCATGTATAATGATGAATTTGCCAGAGAAATGGTGAATAAAGCAGTTCCATTCTACAAGCAATTGGCCAGCACTGTTAGCCAGGTTATGGACATGGCCAATGCTACCATGAGCAATGCGAAAATGGCGGATTTTCTGCAAAGCCATAAGGCAGGAGATTTTGATGTTTTGCTCTTTGGTTATTTTATGAACGACTTTATGTTGGGTTTAGGAGCCCACTTTCAGTGTCCTATTATTATCTCGCTTGTGATACAGCCAATATTTTACATCAATTCCATGATAGCTAATCCTACTGAAGTGTCTTATGTGCCCTGTTTATTTACTGGTTTAAAACAGCCTATGTTGTTTTGGGAAAGAGTAAAGAATTTCGCCGCCTGGGCGTTTGAAAATCATGTATTTGCTGCTATTATGTCATGGAAGATGCAGGAGTTGTATAGGTAAGTCGGAAATTAGTCCTAATAGAGTACAAAACAATTCGATGAATAAATCAAAAATTGCAATCGCATCAGTAAGCCCAGCTAAAACCATAGCAGCGCCGTCGATATTTTGGGATAACTGGTCTGTGTAGGAGGATGTGTATCCGTCAATTCATATGTATAACTTAATAAACTTATAGAATTAACACAAAATATTAATAATAGGCGCAAGCATATCAGTGGCTTCAAACCCAGTTTGTAGAACCACACAAATTTATTGGATGTCTACATGACATATATCAGCACGATTCACAAAACTGTCATTGACATAGATGTTGATACTGTCTAATTCACTCAAAAATTCCTTAAAAGTTAACCACAGTATGTTCTGATGCCCTTTGCTTGGAACTGTACAGGAGCAGAGTATTTCTTGTGTTCATACTTTAATTTTCCTCTACATTTTGGCAGCTGCTACAAAAGTCATTGGTATCAATGCCCATCCTTTTGGTGATATATTAACCATCTCAGGTCGTATTGCGATATCTCTCTTCTGTACTAGAGTCGATCTTGAAGATATTCTCCTACGAGCATACTTATGTCGGTCTGGATTATTTAGAGTGCTCAAGAAGTTCTGCCGACTTTTAGCTTCCTTCGTGAACTGGGATGAAAGTCCAACCGGGTGAGTTAAGTTCTCCAGATCGTCGCATGTAGCGACGATCTGTTTTGGGAAACTACAAACGTGCGCATGTAGCAAGAGCCTGCGGATGCTGAGAAGGGTCAGGACATCACTTTCTAATGAGACCTGACCTAATGGCGGAATGAAATTAGGAAAATGTATATTTAATGATAGAGGCATATGGTCCATATGTAAGAAGGACGTTGTACAACTTTTCAATTTTTACCGAGATTAAAAAGAAAGATCTGCCACCACCAAGCAAAAGACCTGACTGTCAGATCCCAGAGATCTGGAGAACTTTTCTCATCATGACTGACCCGAACACATAAATTATGTCCAACCGGGTGAGTTAAGTTCTCCAGATCGTCGCATGTAGCGACGATCTGTTTTGGGAAACTACAAACGTGCGCATGTAGCAAGAGCCTGCGGATGCTGAGAAGGGTCAGGACATCACTTTCTAATGAGACCTGACCTAATGGCGGAATGAAATTAGGAAAATGTATATTTAATGATAGAGGCATATGGTCCATATGTAAGAAGGACGTTGTACAACTTTTCAATTTTTACCGAGATTAAAAAGAAAGATCTGCCACCACCAAGCAAAAGACCTGACTGTCAGATCCCAGAGATCTGGAGAACTTTTCTCATCATGACTGACCCGAACACATAAATTATGGAGGCATATTCCCAATGAAAGCACCGGGAGCGATAATAGCTGTCAGTGTACCTGTAGGTGCTACAAACGGGTCGGGACTTTCCTATCTAATGAGACCCTATTTGATAAGTATCAGCAACCTATAGAAGATATGATTGATAGTTCGGTATTGTATGGATGAGGCGGACATTGTCAAACTGTTACTGTTTTTACCGATGACGAGGATTAGAACGAATGATCTTTCTACTTTGACTAATGAATAGACCAGACCGACAGGCCCTAGAGACTGATAGGTATTCTGGATTTAGGTGAGTTCCTTAACCCCACCGTTTGCCCTCCTTCTTGGTTAAGAGCGGAGCCCATCAAAAACTCCTTGCCTTTCTAAGGGTATTGGCACCCGGTTGGTTTGCAACTCCACATCCGATAATATTCTCTCCTTGCGATTTTGGTTCCAACCACAGCCACCACGTTGCACCCAATAGGGTCCTCACCAATAGTCAAGCCGGAACCTGAATTTCGAAGGGGTTTTCTGACTCCCATGATACCATAATAAGTACATCAGAACACGTTATCAATACTTATATGGTGGATGCCATACATGTGTACTCCTATTACACATGTATGGCATACATGTGTACTCCTATTACACATGTATGGCATCCACCTCGCTTGGAAAATGCCCACCTCTGAACTCCTCCTCTATGAGAGAGTTAGGGGTCTTCCTCTTCTTTACTCTAGTCGATTTTGGAGATCTTCTTCCACATTAGGGTCGATATAAGAGTTCTTCTAGTATACCAGAATCGATCTCGAAGCTCGACTAACAAGAGTCAATCTCAGATACCTTGCTCCATCGAAGAACTTTCTCTGTAATACAGTCGATCACAGGAATCTTCCACTCAGCCTGAGTCGATTTCGGAGATTCGTCCCTATACTAGAGTAGATCTCAGAGATCTTCCTCTATATAAGTGTCAATATCGGAAACCCATACCAGAGTCGATCTCGGATATCTTCATCTATATACCATAGTCGATCGCTGAGATCTTCCTCTATGCTAGAGTCGATCTCAGAGACCTTCCTCTTTACTATACGAAATCGATCTCAGAGATCTTCTTCCATACAAGCGTCGATCCGATGATACCTTCATCTATACTATAGTCTATCTCGATAATCTTCCTCTGAACTATATTCTTTAATCTAGAGTCTATCTCCGAGATTTTCCTCTAATCTAGAGTCGATATCGGAGATCTTCCTCTAAATAAGAGTCGGTCTTCCTTTTCTTCCAAGTCGATCTCAAGAGACCTTCCGCTAAGCTAGATTGAATCTGAGAGATCTTCCTCTTAACTATAGTCGATTCTTTACTAGAGCCCAGATACCTTCCTCCGTACTTTGTCGATGCCAGAGATCTTTCTCTATACTAGAATCAATCTCAGAGATCTTCCTCCATACTAGAGTCGACGTCAGGGCTTTTTGCCCAATATTAAAGATATTCCTCCTTAGATATATAACCTAGATAACTTCTAGGGTCGATCACGGAGTTCTTCACCTATAATACAATCGATCTCGGAGATCGTCCTCTATACTAGATCGATTTGGAGATCGTCCGCTTTACTAGAGTCGATCTACTAAATAAGATAATCTAATAAATCTTCCTCTGGACTATAGTGGATCTCGGAGATCTTCCTCTATACTAGAGTCGATGTGTGTGATTTTTCCTTATACTGGAGTCGATCTCGGAGATATTCCTCTACTCTGTAGTCGAACTCACATATATATAGATTTTGGAGATCTGAGATCTTTATCTATCTAGAGACGATCTCTGAGATTTTTTTCTATACTAGAATCGATCCCTGAGATCGTTCTCTATACTAGAGTCGATCTCAGAGACTTTCCTCCATACTAGAAGCGATCCCGAAGACTCCTGTATACTAGAGACGATCTCGGAGACCTTCCGCTATACTAGAGTCGATCTCGGAGATCTTCATTTATACTAGAGTCGATCTCGGAGATCTTCATCTATTCTGGAGTCGATTCCGGAGTTTTTTTTTTACCTATTTCGGAGTCTATCCCGGAAATGTCCTACTATAGTAGAGTCGATCTGAGAGATCTTCTTTTATAGTAGAGTAGATCTAGTCTTTGAGACCGACTCCAGTCGATCTAGACTAGAGTCGGTCTTACAGATCTTTATCTATAGTAGATATCTTAGAGATCTTCCTCTCTACTAGAGTTGATTCTTGTAGATCATCCTCTCTACTAGAGTTGATTCTTAGAGATCTTCCTCCATACTAGAGTTGATTCTTAGACATCTTCCTCCATACTAGAGTTGATCTCTGATATACAGGTATTTTTCCATAGCGGTGTTGACTTCTGACGTCTTTATGTATATTGCAAACGATCACTTTTGATTATACTAACAATGAATACCCCCGATAAATACTTAAACAATAAGATTAATTAATGCTCTTACTCTCTTCTGTAGCTACTTAATCAACGAATAATCATCGTAAGAAGATAACGATAGGGAGAAATTTGCATGGTACAAGAATGATAGTTATTAAAAATCACAAATTGTCAGTAATCAGTCATTCCGCGTTGCTATAACTACGAACATACTATAGCCGTTGTGTTCTTTCTAGTTCAATAATGAATACCCAGACACTTTTTTCAGGGTTTTAATTGGGCTTAACAGCCTATGAGTCATACGAAGTGAAGCTAGTCGAATTTTAAGTGTATTTATTTCCTTCTCCCTCCGTATCTCACCTATTGATTCATTTCGCCATGGCTGAGTCTTTGGTCAAGGACGGTCATAACAACTGTACCGAATACATTTAAACCTCCCCACATCCAAAAACATGTACATCGTGGGTCCAATATTTAATGATGCATTTGCCAATGAAATGGTGAATAAACCAGCTTCAGTTTAAAAGAATTTCGCCAGCACAGTTACTCTGGTTATAGACATGGCCAATGCTACCATGAACAATGCGAAAATGTTTGATTTCCTGCAAAGCCAAAAGGTGGGAGGTTTTGATGTTGGGTTTAGGAGCCAACTTTAAGTGTCCTATTATTGTCTCGTTTATGATTCAGCCATTATTTTCTATCAATTCCATGATAGCTAATACTACTGAAG
Source organism: Eudasyphora cyanicolor (assembly GCA_963930755.1). Taxonomy (NCBI): domain Eukaryota; kingdom Metazoa; phylum Arthropoda; class Insecta; order Diptera; family Muscidae; genus Eudasyphora; species Eudasyphora cyanicolor. Next base: position 270,832,916 of record OZ005736.1, read on the forward strand.
AGGCTTCTTTGCCCAGTTTATTTACTGGTTTCAAACAGTCTATGTCGTTTTGGGAAAGAGTTAGGAGTCTTGCGGCCTATGCATTTGCAAATAATGTATTTGCAGCAATTATGTCATGTAATATGCAAGAGATGTATAGGTAAGTCGGAAATTAGTCCTTATAGAGAACAAAACAATTCGCTGAATAAGTCAAAAATTGCAATCGCATCAATAAGCCCAGCTAAAACCATAGCAGCACCGTCGATATGTTGGGAAAACTGGTCTGTGTACTTAAGAAGATGTGTATCTGACAATTCATATGTATAACTTTATAACCTTATAGAATTAACACAAACTATTAATAATAGGCACAAGCGTATCAGGGGCTTCAAACCCAGTTTGAACCACCACACAAATTTATAGGATGTCTATATGCCATCTATCAATACGATTCACTAAACTGTCAATGACTCAGATGTTGGTACTGTCTAATTCAGTCAAAAATTACGTTATGATGTCCTTTGCTTTGAACTGTACAGGATCATAGTATTTCTTCTGTGCTTTAATTTTCCTCTACATTATCGCAGCTGCTGCAAAAGTCATTGGTATCAATGCCCATCCTTTTGATGACATATTAACCATCTCAGGTCGTATTGGATCTCTCTCCTCTGTACTAAATCTTGATCTTGAAAATATTCTCCTACGAGTATACTTAAGTTGGTCTGGATTTTGTAAAGTGGTCAAAAAGTTCTGCCGACTTTTAGCTTCCTTCTTGTACTGGAAAGGAAGTGCACCCGGGTGAGTTATGTACCAAAATCCAAATTTTTAATTAAATGGGAAATGTTGGATGTTGGAACCCAAAATCCGTTTGGAAAACTAAAAACGTGCGCATGTAGCAAGTACCAGCGGGTGCAAAGAAGGGTCAGGACATCACTTTCTAATGAGACCTGAGCTAATGGCGGAATGAAATCAGGGAAATGTAGATGTAATGATAGAGGCATATGGTCCATATGTAAGAAGGACGTTGTACAATTTTTCAATTTTTACCGAGATTTAAGAAGAATGATCTGCCACCACCAAGCAAAGTACCTGACTGTTTGATCCTAGAGACGATCTGGAGAACTTTTCTCAGCATGGCTGATTCGAAAACATAAAATATGGAGGCATATTCCCAATGAAATCTCCGGCAGAGATGATACCTGTCGGTGCACCTGTAGGTGCTAGAAACGGGTCCAGGCTTCCCTACCTGATAAGTATCAAGAACCTGTAGAAGATATGATTGATGCCTAGGGTCCATATTGTAAGGATGAGGCGGACATTGTCAAATTGTTACTGTTTTTACCGATGACGACGAATCGGCTGCTCTCTTAGACAAAATATGTCTTTTGTGTTAACATGAGTCTGTATGCCCTCCATCAGTATGATTCACACAACTGTCAACGATGCAGATGTTGGTACTTGCTAATTCTGCCAAACATTCTTTGTGGAGGATGGTTAGCGATCAAGCTATCTTAGAGTGTTTACTTATCACTGATTTCTGCTCTTCTCAGCAGTCTATCAATGCGTTGCAGTTCCGCAATAATTCCCGTCACCAAAATAGAGAACATCTGCCATTTCTGTGGTTCAGATTGTGGGTCTGTCTACCCTGCTCCGGCATTGCGCTATGGTGCGATATGCGCCTTTTTCTTCCACCACACAGCTAGGGCACATAGGTGCAAGCTATCATGTCAAAATCTGTGCAGATACGTCCGAAAGCCTCTATGATATGTAAGGAACTGTGCCAGGTAATAGTTTGCGTCATCATGTTCCCTATTCAGACACAGAGATATATTTGGTATAAGGACGTGTATTCGTCCACCTTCCTTTCGTCGACAAATCCCAGTCATCCTTTCAAGAGGCGATCAATACAAATCGCTCTTCCTTACATACATCGAGCCACTGTCGTTTATTCTCCTGGTTTCTGTCGTATATGCTCTTGTCGATATTATGTCGATAGTTACAAGCCCTGCTATCACACCTGGATATGGTTCTAAAGCCACAAATCATTCGAAAAGATCTTAGCTGCACTAACTCTAACTTTTTCCAGTATGACTTGCTATTACTATTGCTATTAATGTTGCTTCTTATGATCTGTCCTATATTTACCATCAATGCCATCATAGGCAATCCTGCAGATGAGTCATTTGTTGTGCCCAGTTTATCACATATGAAAATCAGCCAATGACTTTTTGGTCTAGACTCAAACATTTCCTGGCCACCATATTTGAGTATCAGGTATTTACCAAACTCACATCCAGAAAAATGGATCTCTTGTAGAGGCAAGTGTGATCACACAGCATTTGTATTCCATCCAGAGCTGTGGCATGGCGTGTCGAACACAATATTGTTGCAAGTGCAAATTATCAAATTGTCAGTTACTTGTCTTAATTAGATAATGATTAATGTTCCAACTCATCTTTGGCTTACGATCGTATTGCAATTACTGTCGTGTCGGCTGTTTTTTCTTAGGGTGTAACTGTTGTAAGAACTGAAAACGAATACTTGAAATGCTATCAAATGCAAGAAATAAAAGTCTGGTGAAAAGTGTTCCGGTTGGATGGCCGGTTTCGTTTGGCATAGGTACGAGGGTTGGCTGAAAGGTTTTGTTTAGAGTTCCGGTGATCATTAGAGGAGTTTTTATTCGAAAATGTAAGTATCCAGGAATTAAAACAAGTAAAGACGTTTTAAGTTCGGCCATGCCGAATCTTATATACCCTCCACCATGAATGGCATGTGAAATGTTACGGGTACAACTAAAATCATTATCCCAAATTTCAGACCAATTACTTGAAATTTTGGGTTTTTGGGTTTTGATTTTATTACTGGAAAAATCTGTGCATATGGAGCAAATCATGATCCTTTTTTGTTTAAGTAGATTATTAAAAAAACGATAGCTGCTATTCCTAGGCCACAAATTCTTTAGCCAAACTCTTCACCTGAAAAATGTGGTAGTTATGGCTTAAAATAGCTTTTTTTAGAGCTTCATCTACACGGGGACTACAACAAAATACATTTTTTTTGTATACATTTTATTGAGATGAATTCTTGCCAAAATATGATATAAACTGCAAAGTTTCAGAAAAAATTTCTTAGAAAATGTGGTGTTTATGGCCTAAACAAGCCATTTTGGTAGCGATACCTATAGGTGGACTATTACAAAATATGAACTTATTTAAAAAATGTTACTGCGATGAATTCTTGCTTAATTAAATACAAAATGCAAAGATTCAGTTAAAATGCTTGGAAAATATGGTATTTATGGCTTAAATACGTATATTTTGGAGCGACCTCTATAGGATGACTATAAAAAAATATGAACCGATTTGTACAACTTTTGCTGTAATGAATTCTTGCCAATATGGAATATAAACTGCAAAGTTCCTGCTAAATTGCTTTAAACATGTGGTATCTATGGCTGGAAAACCGAATTTTGGAGCGACCTCTATAGGGGAGCTATATCAAAACATTGACCGATATGCCCCATTTACAGTCCCAAACAACCTGCAACTATAAGAAATATTTCTATCAAATTTTATCAACCTAGCTCTGTTATTACGGACAGTAGAGTGATTACAACAGACGGATATGACTAAATCGTTTTAGAATTTTAAGACGATTAAGAATATATATACTTTATGGGGTCTCAGATCAATATTTAGAAGTGTTACAAATGGAGTGACCTACCATCCTATGGTATAAAAATTAATATGTGGATTTGAAAAATGTCTTAAAAGATTAAGAAACTTTGACCAAAAATAATGCATATTTGTTCAAATGAAATCTAAAAAAGGATCAAAATCAGTGAAGATGAAAGAAGAATTTTTTAACAGTTAGAGACTTAAATGGGACAAAAGAGGAAACTACACTACCACCGACAAGGCCAACCCGTTATAGAAAGAATTATGAAAATTTGCGTGAGAGGTGCATTTTAAACAAAGGAAAGGGTAAGAATGCAACAAAAAGGGATACATTTGGTACCATCGCCAAAGTGAAACCGTTAGAGTTGGAATCATGAAATTGTATACTAGAGTGAAACCCTATTTGAATGGTGCTTGTTGGCGTATACATAATATTAAATATGGTTGATTGGTACTTTATGTCGTATAAGTTATATTAAATTGTATTCATTAATGGTTTAGGTATATGATTTATTTTTGATTATATTTTTATACTTTTTGCAAAAAATGGGACAAAAACTAGTACACTCGCCCTGGAGATACTACATAGTTGTTTTTTGCGAAATTCGTTGAAGGATAATCGGCTGGGAGTTAGATATAGCACCACCCATTGCAGACGTTCTTTCTGATTTGCACTCACATTGATATGGTAGTATTATGAAATTTGAGATGGTTCCCTTGATACCGAAATAAACACTGCCAAGTCAACGACAAGTGGTTTCAACAGGACGACGCTACGTGTCACACAGCTCATGGCACAATGGACATTCCACTCGAGTAATTTGAGGCCATGGTCATTTCACATGGAGGCTATGTAAACAGACCACCGAAATCGTGCGATTTGACCCGAGACTTTTTCTTGTGAAGCTTTCTTAAGTTGCAGGTTTTTGCAAAGTCACAAACCACAGCTGCCCTAAAGCCAACATAACACATGCCACTGGTACGATGATATCTCACACACCAGTTGCTTTGTTTAGAGCTAAAAAGAGGAGGCCCTTAATGAAATACCCTATATATTCCAGCCGTTTTTTTGGCATCTAAACTCTATGGAACTCCTAGACTGCCAAATTTGAAGAAAATCGATTCCGATGTAGATGTAGCCCTCATATTTATTTTCTCCCAAATTATTTCTTTTGGAAGTTGTATTTTACAATTGAACATTAGGAAATTTGACAAAGAGTATTTTCTAGATTCATGGAGACTCCGTAAACAATATTTACAGACAAGTATATCTCTATCGATTTTGCATCTAAGCTTTACAAAGACCACATCGATCTTTATGAAATATGAAATATAGTAGTTGCAATATTTTCAGATTTACAATTGCTTATTCTACCCTAACAAGATGGAATAGGGTCACACACTCGACTATGCCCGACTTCAAACGTTTCTTTACTGATGTTTATAAATGCCTTCAAATAATTACCTTACATACTTGGCTAGTTTGTTAAATTTGCAAAACTTCAATCCGTAATTTTAAAATCTCTACCTTTTTGCAGATCACACATTTGCTTTATTCTTATCGCTTACAATTTGTAAATGAATTGATGTAACAAATTTTTCTAATCACATTTATAAAATTTCTCATATGTGTAATCCATTCATAAGAATGTACATCACGTACATTTCATTATCATTAGAAGCCGTTTTGTTTTCGAAAAAAAACGAGTTGAAATTTATTATCGCACAGGCAATCGATTGGTATTTTGATATTGAACCCTAAATAGGTGGAAATGCCTGTAATGTTTTGGGTGAAAGGCAAAATGATATAACTAAAGAAACTGAAATTTAATCAAATGAAAAAATGTTTACTATTTATTTGTACGCGCAAAGAAAAATTCGTTTCTACGAAATATTAGACAACTACAATTCTCGTTTGCCGGAACTGAAATTTCGTTTGTTGTGACAGAAACTTATTTCGCGTTACCAATTATTTGTTCTGACCAAAATAATTTCAGTCGTCGTAAACGAGAATTATATTTAGTTTCACAGAAACGATTTTTTTCTTTGTTTGTATGAACGTGTTTAGCTACTTAACAATGGCTGGTTGTGATTTTCCACTTAAATATCTGGCAGTAAATCTTTTGCCTTTGAATAACATTTCGACACTATTTTGCGTAAATCGATATGCTCATGTAGACTTGTAAGCAGCATTAGACAGAAGCTGGATACAACGGCGTGAAGTTGGCAGCACTTCCAGCTTCTACCAATATTCTAATATAATATCTACTTTTAAGTAAATCAGATAAAGGGGACAAAAAAACAAATGTGTATATGAAAATCTCTGTTGTGACAACAGAGATTTTCACCAAACGAATTTTTCTTGTTGATAGAAGTATTATTTTTAGTTGACGTGTCTACAATTTGATGGGTTTAACAGTAACATAGTAGCAGTAATATTAGTACAGTTCTGCAAATCAATTATTTGTCACGTCAGCAAATATGACAGCAAATATGGCAACTACAAGCTTTCAGTTGGGAAACATATTTCAAGGCAGCAAATAAACATTCGTCTTATATGAAGTTATCAATGATTGGTTAATAAAACTATACAATTTTTACTAGAACCATTGTAATGGTATACAAACAACACTATTGTCAAAAAACACTATTGGCAAAAATGTCGATTGTAACAACCATATTTTGCTCTCTGTGTTGGAAATAAACTAAACAACGACAAAACAAACCATTTAAAAATGTTTGTTTAGTTGAAAGCCCTAAAATTCAAACGAAGAACAATTACACAACGCAACAAATTTTTTTTTAACATTTTCTGGTGTATGTGTCCGGTATTGTGTCTTAAACATGAAAAAAAAATAATAACAAATGTTTATGGTAATTTTTTTTGTTAAATTTTTAAGACATACTTTATTGCTATTGAATTCTGAAGATGATCGAGTGGTGTCTATCGAAACTGCAGTCAATTCTACCAAGCAATTAAAACTCTCTAGCAATTTTTGTATTTGTTTCTATTACATTTTTGCAATAGAGATAAAGTCACTGAAACATACGGTCTTAAACCGAATAAATTCGGACTGAATTTTTTTTTAATTTCCATTTTCTTGGAAGTTGCCTTCAGTATTTGGACCTTATTTTTTAATGTATAAGTTACCTAAAGCCGGTAACCTATTTAAATTAAAGGAAATTATGAAGGCTAGATAATGCTGTAAATTATTTTCACGTAGAAACGGCAGTTTAGCAACTGTCGTTAAAACAACTAGAGAAAAATTGATTTTTATTCAAAAAAAACATTTTTAGCTGGCACGAAAAATCCATAAAAAATAGAAAAAAATTTGCCAACAAATTGTTTGTTCCAATTCTTGAAAGCTAGCATTCTAACGAAGAAAACATTGCATATTTGCAAAAAGTCTATGGATAACTGTATAAATTATGACCTAAATGGGGAAATTCAACAAAATAACACAGTACAGCATTTTTTAGCTCATTGATTTGAGACTCATCTCTGAGAGTTGGACGTGAAAGTAGCCCCAAAAATAAGAACTTCTGCATCATTCGTTCAGTCAAGTTGGCACATTTAATACCATACGATTTTTTTGGTTACGGAGGAGTTTTAGCACTTTTTCTATATTTTTTTCGTTATACAGTGAGGAATATCTCTTTTGTGTCTGAAGCAAAGCTGTAGATATTTAATAGGAGAAAAAATGTGGAACAAACATACCCGAAGAAAGTGCATACAGTGCCTTAAAAAACGCAAAAATGCCCACAAAGTTTTAAATTATCTGTCAGTAAAAAATTGAACAAATAATAGCGTTAAGTTCGGCCATGCCGAATCTTATATCCCCTCCACCATGGATTGCATTAAAATCTTTGGATATGGAGCAAATCATAAAACGATCCTTTTTGTTTAAGTAAAGGGTTTTCCAACAAGATGTGTTATTTTGGTATTTAAAGAAAATGTAAGTTTTTGAGATAAATGATCGGATGTGTTGTATTTCATAAAAAAGAGGAAGGTATGCCGTTAATAATGAAATACAACATCAGCCAAATGGCCACCACGCTTACAGGACTATATCCTTTTCATGAAATTTTCCATAACCAAATTCGCAAAGTGGCTGCCCTATGTCCTCGATAGCCTCACGAATTCTATCTCTGAGATCTTGAATCGACGCTGGACTGTTGGCGTAGACCTTATCTTTCACGTGGCCCAAAGGAAGCAGTCGCAAGGTTTTAAATCACTAGATCTCGGTGGCCAATTGTGATCACCTCTTCGAGAGATAACCTCATTTTCGAAAAAGTAAGGTCCAATGACCCCGCCGGACCATAAACCGCACCCAACATTCACACATTGAGGATGGAGAGGCTTCTCAACAATAACTCTTGGGTTTTCCGAGCCCCAGATGCGACAATTTTTTCTTGTTGCCGTAGCCACCGAGGTGAAAATGGGTCTCATTAGTCAAGATGATTTTCGATTTTTCGAATTTTAATAATTTCAATGCGTTGTTGAATCGTGTATCGTTCCATTTTTAGTAATGGCGTAGTTTCTACTTGTCAAATGTCAAAGAATAAAAGCTTCAAAAGTGACAGCTACCGAAATACCGGGTGATTCAGAATGACACCTCTTGTTGGAAATCCCTGTAAATTATTAAAAAAACCAACGCTGCAATTTTTAACCAAATTTTAGGCCGCAAATACTTCAGCCAAACTCTTCACCTGAAAAATGTGGTATTTATGGCTTAAAATAGCTTTTATGATCTACACGGGGACTAAAACCAAATATATTTGTATACCCTACACCACTCTGTGGTACAGGGTATTATAAGTTTGTTTCACGGCAGATGTTTGTAACACCTTAAAATAACACAGCTAGACCCACCTTAAAGTATACCGATCGACTCAGAATCACTAGCTGAGTCGATTTAACGATGTCCGTCCGTCCGTCCGTCCGTCCATGTAAAGTTGTTCGTCGACTACAGGTCGCAATTTCACTCCGATCGTTCTGAAATTTTGCAGTTTAGAGTATTTCGCGGCTGTTAAGATCGCTATTGAATTTGGTTGAAATCGGTTCAGATTTAGATATAGCTCCCATATATATCTTTCGTCCGATTTGGCCCTTTAGTCCTATAGAAGATATATTTTACATCCAATCGTTTTGAAATTTAGAATGATAGAGTTTCTTGATCCATGAACCAACATTGCCGAATTTGAAGAAAATCGGTTAAGATTTAGCTATAGCTCCCATATATATGTTTCGTCCGATTTGGCCCTTTAGTCCTATAAAAGCTGTATTTTACACCCAATCGTGTTGAAATTTAGAATGGTAGAGTTTCTTGATCCATGAACCAACACTACCGAATTTGAAGAAAATCGGTTAAGATTTAGCTATAGCTCCCATATATATGTTTCATCCGATTTGGCTCTTTAGATCCAATCGTTTTTATACCCTACACCACACTGTGGTACAGGGTATTATTTAAGTATAAAATGTCCTAAAAGTAAATTTATGTAAACAATTTATACATGAATTACAAAATTTATATATCAGAGTTATTCAAAATTACGAGAGTGGTGTAGGGTATTATATAGTCGGCACCGCCCGACTTTTTTTGTATTCATTTTATTGAGATAAATTCTTGCCAAAATAGAATACAAACCGCAAAGTTTCTGCTAAATTTCTTAGAAAATGTGGTGTTTATGGCTTAAATTAGCATTTTTGGGAGCGACATCTGTAGGTGGACAATAACAAAATATAAATTGATTTAAAAAATTTTTACTACAATGAATACTTGTTTTAATTAAATACAAACTGCGAAGATTCAATTAAAATTCATATAGAAAATATGGAATTTATGGCTTAAATACATATATTTTGGAGCGACCTCTATAGGGTGGCTATAATAAAATATGAACCGATGTGTAAAATTTTTGCTCTGATGAATTCTAGTCAAAATAGAATACAAAATGCAAAGTTTCTGCAAAATTTCTTTAAAAATATGGTATCTATGGCTCAAAACCCGTACTTTGGAGCGACCTCTATAGGGGAGCTATATAAAAACATTGACCGACATAGCCCATTTGCAATCACAAAGACCCTGCAACTATAAGAAATATTTCTACCAAATTTGATCAATGTATCTCTATTATTACGGACTGTAGCGTGATTACAACAGACTAACGGACGAACAGACGGACATGACTAAATCTTCTTAGAATTTTACGACCCTTAAGAATATATACACTTTATAGGTTCTCAGATCAATATTTAGAGGTGTTACAAAGGTGGTGTTTTTTTCCTTGTATAATATACTATATACGTATAAAATTTGTTTGTAGGACAAATAAACATATATTCCTACATTTCTTCTTTCCAAATTCGTATAGAGATTGAAAATCAGTTAATAGGTAACAAAGTTATAGGCGTTCAAGTGAAAAAAGGCATGAAAATCGGGTTTTTACCCGTAAATCTGGATTTTGGGGGTGTCCGGAGAATTCCAAAAAAATATTCGTGTTTTACTCGACAAAACCTACAGGAAGAATTGTATCGCGTCACTTGCTTCTCAACTTGAGTTTATTTTGTCGCACTGTGTTATTAGTCGTCGTAAAATTCTAAGACGATTTAGCCATGTTCGTCTGTCCGTCCTTCCGTCTGTTGTAATCACGCTACAATCTATAATATTTGAGCTAGGTGGTTGAAATCTGGTACATATACTTCTTATATATGCAGGTATGTTAGGATTGAATATTGGCAATATCGGTCCAATTTTGGATATAGCCCCCATATATGGCATCTTCCCGATTTGACTTCTTAACTTCGTAGAGACCACAAATGTCAACTGATCATGCTGAAAGTTTTTAACTGGGATTTATTTATACCCGGTATCCTTCACACGAGCAACGGTAGTCATAGGTCCATGTTTTAATATAGCCCCCATACAAAGGTCGCTCTGGATTTGACTTCTTAACGCCACAAAAACTTCAAATTTCAACGAATTGGGCTGAAATTTGCTATAATGAATTTAATATAATCATTCACGTGCGATCCATGGTTGAGGGTATATAAGATTCGGCATGGCCGAACTTAAAGCTTTTACTTGTTTCTATTTTTTATGGTACTTTTCGTGCCAGCAAAAACTCTTTTCTTTTAAAAATCTTTTTTTTTCCAATTGTTTTAACGACAGTTCGTAAACTTCCTTTTATCCATATAAGTGATGTTGTCAGCACTTCTAGCCCCCAAAATTTCCTTTTAATTAAGTTTTATCTCAGCTTTATCAAGCATATACTTCAAAAAATATGTTCCAAATAATAAAGGTACTTTCCATGAAAATTGGAATTTTAGAAAAAAAAAAATTTAAGAAAACTATCACAAAAAAATTTGGCTTTTATTGAGTAAAGTAAATAAGTAAATGTTTTTAGGTCGCGGACACAAAAAAAAATCTTTTTTTTGTTGCATAGTATTATTTTGTTGCATAAAGCAGTAGTGTCAACTACAATCATTCATTTGTGATATGTACCTTTGTAGGTGCTACACACAAAGAAAATTTCGTTTCTGCGAAACGAAATATTAGACAACTACAATTCTCGTTTACGACGACTGAATTTCTTTTGTGTCAGAACAAAAAATTGGTTACGCGAAATAAGTTTCTGTCACAACAAACGAAATTTCAGTTGCGGCAAACGAGAATTGTAGTAGTCTAATATTTCGTTTCGCTGAATCGCATTTTTTCTTTGCGCGTACTGAAACTTTGTAGTTGCCACTACTATCTTATTCGAAATTGAAACTAATGACCACTAACGATTGATTTATAAAACTACAAAATGATTGCTAAGACCATTGTAATGGTGTACCGATCAATGTATGATTCTGTCAACAACAACAGAAAATTTTTTGGTAAAATTTTCCGTTGGTACAACTGAATTTTAATCTCTATATTTGAATGAATAGAAACAATTAGAAATCAAACCATTTTAAAGTATTTGGTTAAACTGAAATCCCTAAAAATTAAATAGGGTAGTTCCAATGCAGTTCGACCAACTCAAAAAATGGCCTCTTTTAATTTTCACAAAATTTAGCACAATAATTCTACTAGTGTGCGGGAATTTTTTGTCGTTTTTAGTTTTTCAAAATTCATTGTAGTTTTTTTTTTTGTGGTACAGAGCTTACCTATCTCAAGGATATTTTCTCAAAATTACCATTTATTACATTAGTCATATCTTCTTAACCGCTTTACGTATTTGGAAAATATTAATACCAATAAAAAACTCTGCTACTCCTCTTCAATGTTGCGAAATGAAATATTTATGTCCGTTTGGTGGAAGGAGGTGAAAATATGGAAAATATCCTTAGTCCTTGAATATCCTGAAAAAGTATGAATTAATATCCTTGATTTTTTTGGTCCAAAAAGGGTCAAAATATTATGAACTGACTATAAAAACTCAAAATGGAACCTTGATGGACCAAATAGATATAGCAATTTTATAGCTGTACGTTTTTTGAAGATATCAATTCCAATGAAAAGCTCTGCTACTCCTCTTCAGTGTTGCGGAATTATGTCCTTTTGGTAGAAGGAGGTGAAAATATGGAAAATTTCCTTAATCCTTGACTACTAATGGGTCAAACTATTATGAACCGACTTTCAGAGTCAAACTCAACCTTGATGGACCAAAAAGATAAAGCAATTTTATTGTGTCAATATTACAATTTTTCGTGCAAATTTTTATATAGAATTTTAGATTTGCCAGATTTATATTTCATAACTTAAAAACAGTAATTTTGAGAAAAATCCTTCAGATAGGTAACTTTGGAGCCCTGTACCTGAAAAACTACAATGAATTTTGAAAAACTAAAAACGCCATAAAATTCATACCCATTTTTGTATAATTGTTGTGCCAAATTTCATTAAATTCAAAAGGGGTCGTTTTGAAAATGTTTTTGTTATTATTCAGTCAGAATTTATTTTTTGGTTTGAGACCATATGTTCCATTTACTTTCTGTCTATTCCAAAAAAGTAATAGAAACAAATACAAAAATTGGTAGAGAGTTTTAATTGCTTGGTAGAATTGACTGCAGTTTCGATAGACACCACTCTATCATCTTCAGAATTCAGTAGCAATAGTGTATGTCTTTAACTTAAATCAGCTGAAATACTTTTTTTATTTTTTTGATTTTTTTATACATTTGATATAGGAATTACCCTAGAAACAATTAGAAAAAAACCCATTTTATATTTTTGGTTAAACTGAAATCCCTTGAAATTAAATAAAGAACAATTCTGCTAGTAACATACTCTAATTTTTCAATAATTTCGCTTAAGTCAATTTGCATTTTAGCCCCTCTCATGTACCTACAACCATTTGAAATGTATAGCAGGCACTTGTTTTTTTGTATTGTTCCTATTTGTTTGTTCTTCATTCTTTTGATTGTTTATATTTATTATTACATTTGTGGTTTCGCAACCCTTTTCCCCTACTCTCCCCTCCCAAAAACATTCATATATTTTAATTAGAAAAGTGTACAAAGCTTAAGAAAATATTTAATTATACCAGAAAGTCTTTTAGTCCGTAAGTCAGTCAGACAAGTCCCTCCCTCTGTCCATCCATCCCATCCCATTCACACCCAGTCCATAGAAAACAAACATAAACAAATCCAATTTGAGTTATGACCATTCTCGCGGTTGCCGTTTTTAGGTGTTAATATGTCAGGGGGGCTATGATTGTGGAATGGGGGGGGAGAGTGCTGACGGTAGGTTTGAGATTTCTTCAGTCTTGGAAACTCATTTTGGAGCAACTACGTGATTTCAATCTTTAATTGATTTCTATTATCGTATGCAAATTAATGAAAAGTTCGATAAACGAAATGTTAATTAACTGAATGGTGCATGATTTCCATTAATTGGTGGAATCAATAGCATTTTGTACTTGGCTGCGGAGGTGGCGTGAAGAGGTTTTGAGATGTATTCATATATAAGATATGAATACATCTGAAACCTCTTCATGAATGTATTGACGAAGTACTTTGTAGCTCAGTGGTTAGTGAATCAAACTTGGAATCCGAAGGTATTGGGTTCGATTCCCAGTCATAAAAACACCCATTCCCTAAGATTGACAGCATGGCTAATTTTAGTGGTAAAGACCAAACATCTGCTAGTCTGGAGATCGGTAATCGCATATATTGGGTGGTCTCCAGTTACTTGCCTTATGAAGCTGTAGTACCGACTGCTCTATTCAGCCTTTACAATTAGAGACAGACAAGAAGTACTCGACGTAACGTATGCTACTGACCGGCTGTCAGACAAAATTATTGGGTGGAATGTACTGGACTACCATTCATTCTCAGATCACCATTATATTGAGTTCAAACTCGCTGAAAAAGCGCCTAAAACTGCCGTCCACAGAAATGTGAGAAAGACAAAGTGGCACCTGTATAAGAAGAATCAGACATTTAGGAAAATCCAGAATCAGACATTTAGGAAAATCCAACATTAATCAGGAAGAATTAATAGAAATTTTAAATGGAGAAAGATATGATAATTGGATAAATGTAAGCTTATATGTAGAAGAAGCTATGAACTATAGAAATTTGTTAATGAATGAGTATAATTAAATAAAAAATATATATATATAACACGTGTAATAATATGACAGACGGCCTTAATGCCATTGTCAAACGTTTTGTACATTATATCCTTTAATTTATTATTTATTGTTTAATCAAAATTGTACTAAAAAAATTTTTTTTTTTAGAAACTATGTATATAAATAAAGGTTACTACTACTACTACTATCTATATATATATATATATAAGAAGAATTTCAAGAAACTCCTCAACTCCAAACTTCTGTACGAACCGAATGACAAAGCCGGTCTAGATAATCTGGTCGAGCATATCACCACATCATCATGTCCAAAAACAAGGTACAAGGGTAAAACAAACCCCAATGGTGGACTTCTGAGCTAACGGCTATGAAAAAGACCTGCAAAAAGCTATTCAACAAGGCTAAAGCAACTGGGGTCGTTAATGTTTGGGATGCCTATAAAGAGAAACTCAAGATCTATTAGAAGGAGCTTAGAAAGGCGCAAAGTCGCTCTTGGTAAACCTCCTGTGGCGAAGTGGAAAAGGTTTCCGACGCCGCAAGGCTAAGGAAAATACTATCAGCTTCACCCTGTACAGTAGGCTACTTGCAGGATGAGGCAAATAACTGGACAAAAAACAGCGAGCAGTCCCTGAATGTTCTGCTCGACACACATTTCCCGGGGAACTCACCAACAGAACCCGATGAAATGCAGAAAATGTTAAAGTACATTATCCCCTGGCTGGAGATTTAGAAATTTATGTAGGCTTTCATACATTCCGAATCGTTGGGGGGATACCAAAGTCGTATTCATACCCAAAGCGGGAAAGATATTTCACACTAGGCCAAAAGACTTCAGACCAATTAGCCTATCCTCCTTCCTATTGAAAGGTCTGGAAAGACTTTTTGATTATTTCATTAGGATACGAAACTCCTGTCGGTGAACCAACATGCCTACAATAAGGGAAAGTCTACAGAATCAGCCCTGCACGAACTTGTGAGCACTATCGAATCGTCCCTGCATTTCAAGGAATTCACCATGGTGGCATTTATTGACATAGAAGGGGCTTTTAACAACATTCACTCAGATGCAGTAACCACATCAGTCACATCTAAAGGTGAACTCTAGCTTGATTAGACTAATTCAAAGCCTGCTCAATAGCAGACGCATTAAAGCATGTCTTGGGTCTACAACTTTAACAAGGTTTGTAAAGAGAGGAACCCCAAAAGGAGGAGTACTGTCTCCACTAATTTGGAACCTAGCGGTGAATGAAATCCTACTAGATCTAGAACGTTGTGGCTGCAAGGTCGTGGCATATGCGGACGACCTGGCAATCGCAGTGAGTGGCAAATTCGAAAATATCCTCCGAGATATTCTACAGGTGGCTCTGAACAAGTTGTATAGATGGGCCAGAAGCAGCGAGTTGGGTGTTAACTCCAACAAGACAGAATTGCTTCTCTTTACTAGGATGAATAATGTCCCACATATGGACCCTCCACCTCGGATAAATGGAACAGATCTAGTCTTTTCTGAAAGTGCAAAATATTTAGGAATAATTCTAGATAGGAAAATGTTATTTAGACTTCACGTATTGGAACGTATAAGGAAGGCCAACGTCGCCTTATATTCCTGCAAACAGGCTGTAGGGTCGCGGTAGGGCCTCTCTGCTAAAATCGTCCATTGGATATATATAGCAGTAGTTCGTCTAATACTTTTATACGGGATTGTGGTATGGTGGACGGCAACTGACAAATTAACCATCTCCAGCCTACTATCAAAGGTTCAGAGAACTGCCTGCTCAAGCATAATCGGAGTCTTGAGGACTACAGAGACGGAGTCTCTACAAGCCCTACTCCATATACTGCCAATTAATATTGTGGCGAGGGAAGTTGCAACCAAAGCGGCAATAAGATTAAACTGCCTATCAATGTGGAGGTACAAAAATTACGGTCACATGAGGATATCAAAGTGTAGTGCTATGGTAACCGACCGAGTGGACTATATACCAACTGTGTACACCTTCGAGAGAAATTACATCACTATGATTGCCGTTAGAAATGAATGGGTTGGAAGAATACCAGGTAATAGAAACCATCTCCACTTCTATACGGATGGTTCAAAGCTTGATGGAAATGTTGGATTCGGAGTGCACTGCGAAGAACTTAATTTGGATGTAGCTCACAGAATACCAGATACCAGCAGTGTCTATTAAGCCGAAATAATGACAATATGGGAGTGGTTGAGTCGCAACATAGTAACCAACACTGGCTTTGTCATTTACTCGGACAGCCAGACTGCCATCAATTCTCTGGAGGCCACATCCCTAAATTCACAAACAGGCCTCGACTGCCGCAGATCTCTTAACGATATGGCTGAGCAGCCATATGGGTGCCTGGGCATAGGGATATCCCGGGGAACTGCAAAGCTGATGAACTTGCTAGGAAAGGGACGACATTGCAAATTCTCGAAGAATTTGCCTATATTGTTGCGCCACTATTCACGTGCAAGCTATTGCTTAGGCAAGAGGCAATCAGGCAGTCCAACGAAAGCTGGACAGAAATTTTCTCCTGCAGACAAATGGTAGACAAATCTGGCCAAGGTATGACCTGAAAAGATCAATATATCTCCTCGCACTATAGAGGAAAAGATTGACTACGTTTATATTGGTTCTGATGGGACATTGCTTGATCGGCGAACAGGCCAAAAGATTGGGTATCGACTCCAATGACTTCTGCAGATGCTGTGGGATGAGGAAGAAGTGGAGAGCATTGCTGAGCACTTGCTATGCGACTGTCCCGCTTTGAGTAAAAGACAACTGGACATATGGGGGTAGGCCTTTCTAGATAGTATAACGGATGTTTCCGGTACCGATATTCGTACTATCGATAAATTTGTATATCAAACAAACTAGGACCTAAACTGGTCTATCTGAGTTGGTAAAAAAATACTGCTGCCACTCTAATCTAAACCTTAACCTACAACCTTTAGTATATGGACTATATTTTTTTGATGTATAAGCTCGATAAGCAAGGATACCATTTAAATTAATGGAAAATATAAGGGCTATCAATTAGAAATTATTTGAAAAACTTCATAAAAAATGGAAAAAATTCGCAAAAAAATTGTTTGTTCCATCCTATCGAAGAAAAGAATGCCTATTTGCAAAGTATACAGGGTGGCTGATATGTAATGCAACAAAGTAAAGCGCTATATTTTTTTAATTTTTTTTTTAAATTTTATTGTTCAAAAGCAAAAAATGTCGGAAATAACATACAATTTTAGAAACAGTTTACATTTGTTCGAATTGGCCACCTTTGGCACGAATTATGGCCGACAAAGCCATCACACGCTGCACGAAAGTGGCTCTTCGGTATTTTGGCCCATTCCCGGCGAAGCGCCGTCTTGAGATGATCGATACTTTGGTATTTTTTAGTGCGAACCTTACTCTCTAAAATGCCCCAGGCGCAAAAGTCCAACGGATTGAAATCCGGAGATCTTGGTGGCCATTGTGCGGTAGAAATGAAGCGAGGAACCTCCTTTTTAAGCCATTCTTGGTTGACGCGTGCTGAGTGCGATGGTGCTGAGTCCTGTTGGAATTGGAATCCATGGTCTGCGGCCGAAATGTTTGTCTGCCCAGGGCTTCAATACTGTCTTTAGGACATTTTCCCGATAATATTCGGCATTAATTTTGACCCCATGGTCGATGAATACGAGCGGGGAGCGACCATCGGCCGTTACGGCGGCCCACACCATTACCATCGGCGGCGCTTGAGTTATGGTGGCCAATCGAAGGTGTAAATTTCCAGCTGACCTCTTTGGCAAGTAAACCCGATCATTTTGTTTGTTCACAAACTGCTCAATTTGGAATGGCTTCTCATCGGAGAAACCCAAATTCGGTAACTGGCCACTTTCGTGCAAGCGAAGCAACTCCTTGGCTCTTTCCAGTCTAACTTTTTTTTGTGCATCGGTGAGCTCTTGCACTTTTTGGAACTTCAATGGCTTTAGTCCAAGCTCATTTTTTAATACCAATTTTTCTACCACTGCGGCGTGGATTTCGATCAAATCTGGCCTTCACTTTTCGGATCATTTCTGGTGTTGTTACCGTTTTTTTTCGTCCACTTTTTGGACGCGATGCAACACTGCCAGTATCACGGTAACGAGCAATGGTACGAGAAACAAAAGATTTATTCACATTTAAATGCTGGAGGGCTCTAGCGATAGCCACTTGTGTTTTTCCACCCAAATATAAAGCAATCACACTACCACGCTTGAATTCCATCACGAATAACTTTTTTTCTGAATCTGAAGATCAAAATGCTTTTGTAAGCTTGTAAACAATAAAATGTACTGTCACTGAAATAAATCTGTCAGCTACCAGACTAGCGGTTTAGAAATGATAGCAACCTGAAGTTGGTTGCAATACATATCAGCCACCCTGTATATGACCAATGTTTCTCTTAAGAACATATAATATTACTGTTTTATTCTAACCATATAAAATTGTATTATTTATTTATTGATATAATACAGAATTGACTTTAGAATTTTTAACATAATTTTAGTTGCAATGTATGGCAAAAGTGTTAGAGTCAATATGCTGAATTTTATTATGGTTTTTAAAGGTTTATATCTTGAAATATAGCTTAAGGTGTTGTTTGTATTAATAGAATCGCCAATTTATTCTTCCACCGCACGAACAGTCCAGTCAATAACGCATTTTCCAAAATCATTGCATTTAACACAAAAAGTTGAAAAATTGGCTCTTGGGAGTTAAGACAACATATATATATATTTTTTTTTTGCGTATAAGATGGGAAACGTGGTATGTCGGGCTCCATTACATGATTACCGACTAAAAACCCACCTTATTTCTCTTGGGTTATGACGCCACCTCGGAACCGCTTCCGCATTACTTCGAGGTGGGTCCCCTTAATTACGATTTCTGCATCATTCCGCTTTCGTTTCCGCCTGCGTCCAGGCCCGCTTGTTATTTAATTTCTTATTTCCTCGTCGAGATCCTTTTTCTTTGATTTAAGAATGTTATCCACATATCTCGTTATGGCGTTCCAGCCTTCGTCACTTCCAGTCATTTTGTCCATTATAGTGGTCTTGGAGAAGTGGTCTTGGTCTTTCCATTGGGAAACAAGATATGAAAGTGGCTTTTCTCACGTCTCTTTTGTCGTTAATTTAGTACAGAATGATTAAGAATTGACAGAGAGATTGCAAATTATATATCCACAGTTTGTAGGCTCGCGATCAGGGTATGAAGCTGACGCGGCTCAAATCGGCGGCGCGCCGCAGCCGGCCATTTATTTCCAGACGGCGCCGCCGCCGATTTCAGCGGCTCACATCGCGGAAACTCAGCCGCCGAACATTATTTAGTGAGTTAAATCGATTTGTTTTATACAACCATGAAAATTAAGAAAGTGACTACTAAGTAATACAATAGGGTCAGAAATTTTAATAAAGTTCATTTTTGCATAAAAAGTTTCTAAACTAATCTCGCTATCATTTATTTAAAGAAATTCGTGTTTTGGGTTTTACGGAAAATACAATAGCTCTTGAGCGGCCGAACCAATTTTTACAAAGTCTACGTCGTTCTAGAGAGAAAACAACAGGCGGTATGTCATTCACAATAAATTCTCTTTCACAACAAAGACTAATTAGTAGACATTTATTGAACTGATTTTCGACATTAAATCAAAACTTCCTTAACTTTTCTTAAATTTTTGTGTTAATTTTAGGTTTTGTCATCTAATTGTAAATATCTTAAAGCGCCATTTTTGCCTGAGATTGACATTCGTGCGCCATCGTTTGTTGGAACTTTGTCGGCTCAGCCGATTGTTGAAATTTGATCGGCTAAGCTGATCAGCCGCCGCCACCGATCGGTATTTTTCAATGCGACGCCGCCGCCGCCGCCGATAATTTTGGTCGGCTTCATTGTCTGCTCGCGATACTGAGAACTTGATCCGCCGAAAAAAATAATGCCTTTGTTTGACTCACAGCTAAGGAATTTAGCTATTGTGTATATTTGGACAAAATTAATAAGGTCCTTGAGATCCTGTAGTGATGAAACAAAAATATTTTCAAAAAGGTAGTGTCTGTAAATTTGCTGTAACTTCTTACAAAGCGCGATCTACCAAAATGTTTTTTCTGATTCTGGTGGACGTCAAAATAGGACGTATTCTAAACATAAAATATTTCAAATCACTGCTCCAGAAAGTGAAATTATTCGCATATGCAAAAAATATTTTGCAATATTTTTCCTGTGGTCAGTTTGTAATTAAAGTTCATGATATATTTAGAATTTAGCAAGTGTTTCGGACCTAAGTGCAAACATTTCACTCGAATCCGTTCAATATTTCCAGAGAAAATTGCAGTTTTCTAAACACTCTCGAAAAAATGTAATAGGTCATATCTCGCGAAAAAATCAAAATTTTGCTAAACGTTTCAAACTGTTTTATTTTTTTTTCAAATTCTCAACCTGATTATTAAAAAATTTCAAAAAAATCTTGACCTCCAAAAAAATTTTGACACACTTGTTTTATTTTTACCCAGTATATAAGTTAAAAGAGCTTAAAATTTTTCACAAAATTTTAACCGTTTGTGGGGGAGGTACCACAAGAAGAAGGCCGATATGGTTGTCCATCAAACATAAACTGGGTTTGAATAAAATAAAATAAAATAAAATAAAAAATAGTATTAAAACGTACGCAATTTTGAGTAATTCGGTGACTCCTTTTCAGAGTTATCCTTAGCACCATTCAGTCGAACTGACTGACGGACGGACACTAACTAATTCATATTTTTTTAACCCATGGAGGACCCACGCTGATTTTTTTACATTTTGTGGTAAAATATGTGGGTAATTTTTAAATATAAAACGAAAATAATGAATGAAATGCTTTTCAGGATAATCAAGGATTAAGAAAATTTTAGTACTTTTAAAGACCTTAATAGACAAAAATTTTTACTTAATTTATAATTCTTAGAGAGGATGTTAAATTCTTTCAAATGGTACTTATATCATTCAAATCCGATATTTCGTTCAAAAGTTATGTAGACTTCAAAAAGGCTAAATTTGTAATAAAATGTTGTAGGTGACCATCTTGGGCACCCTATTAGATTAAACCCGTGATGAATTTCGACAATCTGTAAAAGGAAGTAAGTCTGCATGTTCTTCTAGTAACGGGTTTTCCAATAGGAATGATATGATTTTGAAGTGACGTTTCGGCCATTTGTAATATGTCATGATCTGTCATTTGTTTTTCATTGTATGCAGTAGTGTTTAGAAGAACAAGAACAACGTTTACAAATTATTCATATTTATTATCAAAATAATCGTTCTCCAATTGTAACTTTTCAAGCGCTAAGTTCATTTTTTTAAATCGAAAAAAACACTTTCCAGTCGACCTTCAACCTTGACACCCATAAGCAATATTTTAGCTCTCGTTAGGAGCTATCTTTTAGCCATTGACCGATTCCCGATCCGACGTACCATTAAGAATCTAGAGCAAAAATAAACTTTCCGCTCACAATTGAAAATGATGCTGTCAATTTTTTTAAATCCAAAAAACACTTTCCGGTCGACATACGACCTTGACACCCATGAGCAATATTTTAGCTCTCATTAAGAGCTATCTTTTTGCCATTGACCGATTGTGGCTACGTGCTACACAGCAAATGAAACAATTGAATTGTTGCAACAAAAGTTTGGAGATTCGATTATTTGAAGAAATTGTGATATTGAATGGCCTCCAAGAAGTTGTGATTTAACACCATTCGACTATTTCTTGTTGGGTTATTTGAAGTCATTGGTCTTTCGAAAAAACCAGACTCTCTTCAACCTTTACTAGTTAATATTGAGAGTGCCATTCATGACATACGACTTGAGTTAGTGGAAAAAGTGCTCGAAAATTGGGTTCATCGAATTCGTTCCTGCAGAAGAAGTCGTGGAGGCCATTTGAATGACGTTTTATTTAGAACTTAATTGTATCGATTATAAAAAGAAATAAAAACTTTTTAATTTCCTTAACAATAAGTGTGTGTGTTTTTCAAAGAAATCATATCACTCTTATTGGAAAACCCTGTATGTGCGTGTAAAAATTCATTGAAATCGAAATCCGTAAATATGCGGATTTTGTCGGTTTTCTTTGGAATTACCCAATAACGTTAAATTCAGTAATAATAGAACTAAATTGATTAAATTTGTCAGAAATATTTATTCGATTGGCAAGTAGTCTGGGATTAAAAATTAGCTGCATTGGTTAATTTTTTTTTTACATAGCTCTCCCATAGAGGTCGCTTACAAATATGTTTCTTTAAGCCATAAAAAATAGGTATTTTCTAAGAAGTTTAACTCAAACTTTGCACTTTGTATAAAGTACACATTTCGAGACGTTTATGTTTTATTATATCTCTCTCATAGAGGTCGCTCTTTAACATATTCTTCTAGCTGCATATACCACATTTTTAAAAATATTTGGCTGAAAATATTTTGCATATATTTTTTGAAAATAATTCTACACAACAACAGAATCACATCAATCCATGTTTTCAAATACATAGTCAGAAGGTAATTCTAAAGTTTTCTTCTTTACACCATGAAGAACACATTTTCCAGCCGATTTTTTCTGAACATCCTATATAAGGAAAATCTTCTCCAGCATTATAAACTCCCTAATATATTCCGATATTCCATTTCGCATAAATCAATAAATCACATTTTGCTGCAAAATCTTTGCCTAGACCAAGAAGAAGTTCCGTCGGCAAATGTTAACGAAGTATTCATTTTTTTCGTAATTAGACAATCCCAAATCAGAATCAGAGAGACTCCTCCATATCTGTTTTTCGCGATATGTATTTAGTTGTTGTTTTTATTTCTTTTTTTTGCTTTCATTACAAATGTTGTATCCACCATACACACATACGCGAAAACACATAGCGCACACATCAGCGCAATTATGACGCTCCATGTAAACTCCTGTGGCAGACGGACGGACAGACAAACTGTGGCACTCTGGTGGTATGTGTAACTGTGTCTGTGCAGCAAAAAGGGGCACGTACATAATACAACACACAACAACGACGTTTGGCTGTGAACAAATGACTGATTGTGTGTTTGCTCGTTTGCCTGATTCGATGGGTAGATGTGTGGATGAAGGAGCACCGAGCACCCACAAGCCACTGCCATCTCATGCCTAAGTCTTTTGAATTACGAGTACAATGTATGTATGTATGTGGTTATTGTACAGGGCACGGCAATAAACCCTGTATCGTATGCTCTTTGTAGTAGTCGTTTGCTCTTTGAGAGTTTTTTCCTCCAGAGGAACTAAGAGAAAATCTGCCACACACGCACACAAAACATAAACACTCATAAAGAGTGTTCCCCTTAAATTTCCCAAATGAGGGGTTATCACAAAATGAGCAAACATTACTCATCCATTAGTCTACTCATGGATGTTTGTTCATTGGCTATACGTGATAACACTAGGCAACAGTGGGATTTTTTCATATGGATGTGGCTAAATTTTTGGATTTATAAAATAACACAAGTAAGAAAATTTGAGTAAAGCAAATCACATAAGGTCAGGGTTACCATAACCTTTTTTTCGCAAAGGAGGACTTTTGTTCCAAAAAAATCAGGACATATGTAACATTGACAAAAAGAGTTTGGAACTTTGGGAGTACATATAAAAAATACAGTATTTAGAATAAATGAGCACCGTACACCATGGGCAGGGTGCACCCTGTCGGAGCAGAATTAGAAGAAATATAATCAAGTTTTATTAATGTTTTTTTTTCTTATGATAATAATTTGTCCAACAAGTTGTATATTATCGCGCTTATATGCCAAAGAAGAAATACATATGGTGAAATTCATTTCCTGTTAAAAATTGTTTATTGTCCGAATTGGCTAAAATTTTGTGTATGACTGACTGTATATAAAGGGTTTTCCAACAAGAGGTGTTATTTTGGTATTCAAAGAAAAATTTCATTTTTTGAGATAAATCATCGAATGTTTATTTCATAATAAAGAGGAAAGTCTGCCGTTAATAATGAAAAACAACATCAGCCAAATGGCCATCACGACCACGCTTACAGGACCACATCCTTTACATGAAATTTTCCATAACCAAATCGCAAAGTAGCTGCCCTATGTCCTCGATAGCCTCCGAATTCTATCTTTGAGGTCTTGAATCGACGCTGGGCTGTTGGCGTAGACCTTATCTTTCATGTGGCCCCAAAGGAAGAATTCGCACGGTGTTAAATAACAAGATCTAGGTGGCCAATTGTGATCACCTCTTCGAAAGATAACACGGTCCGGAAACTTTCCCCGTAACAGAGCAATGGTTTCGTTGCGTGTGTGGCACGTAGCGCCGTCTTGTTGAAAGTAAACGTTGTCCAGATCAATACCATCCAACTCCGACCATAAAAAGTCATTAATCATCTCTCGATAGCGCAATCCATTCACCGTAACTGTTGATCCAACCACATTTTCGAAAAAGTAAGGTCCAATGACCCCGCCGGACCTTAAACCGCACCAAACTGTCACACGTTGAGGATGCAGGGGCTTCTCAACAATAACTCTTGCGTTTTCCGAGACCCAGATGCGACAATTTTGCTTGTTGACGTAGCCACCGAGGTGGAAATGGGCCTCGTCAGTCAAGATGATTTTTCAACGATTTTCGAATTTTAATAATTTCAATGCTTTGTTGAATCGTGTATCGTTCCATTTTTAG
This sequence comes from Eudasyphora cyanicolor, assembly GCA_963930755.1. Lineage (NCBI taxonomy): Eukaryota > Metazoa > Arthropoda > Insecta > Diptera > Muscidae > Eudasyphora > Eudasyphora cyanicolor. The sequence goes on from OZ005736.1 coordinate 270,857,881, forward strand.
TAATGGCGTAGTTTCTACTTGTCAAATGTCAAAGAATAAAAGCTTCAAAAGTGACAGCTACCGAAATACCGGATGATTCAAAATAACACCTCCTGTTGGAAAACGCGTTACTAGATTTTTTCCGAGCCCGCGGAATCGGCCCAAAATTTTTTTTTATCTTATCGGGTACCAAGAAAAGTTATCAAAGGCTAAATGGAATTATAAAGCTTTTTTAGGTTAGGGTGGCAGCCGTTTTTTTCTTGTCAGCTCACATAGACCAGTTTAGGTCTCTAGCGTTACCACGGGCAAAAATGCCCCTCATCGAAACCAACCTGTTTGATATACAAATTTATCGATAGTACGAATATCGGTACCATAATGATCTGTTAGACGGCCTAGAAAAGCAGACCCCAGTATGTCCCGTCGTCGTTTACTCAAAGCTGGACAGTCGTATAGCAGGTGCTCAATGTTCTCCACTTCTTCCTCATCTCCGCGGTTTCTGCAGAAGTCATTGGAGTCAATACTCAATCTTCTGGCGTGTTTGCCGATCAGGCAGTGTCCCGTCAGAACTGATCTTCTCAGATCATACCTTGGCACCCTGCAGGTGCCGATTTCTATCCATATTTCGTTGGACTGCCTGATTGCCTAAGCAAAAGCTAGCAGGTGGATAGTAGCGCACCAATATAATATGCAAATTCTTCGAGAATTTGTAATGTCGTCCCTTTCCTAGCAAGTTCATCGGCGTTGCAGTATCCCTATGCCTAGGCACCCATATCAGGTGCATATTAACCTGCTCAGCCATCTCATAAAGAGATCTGCGGCAGTCGAGGGCTGTTTGTGAATTTAGGAATGTGGCCTCCAGAGAATTGATGGCAGCCTGGCTGTCCGAGTAAATGACAACGCCAGTGTTGGTTACTATGTTGCGACTCAGCCACTTGGCGACTTCCCATATTGCCATTATTTCGGCTTGATAGACACTGCAGATATCTGGTAGTCTGTGAGCTACATCTAAACTAAGTTGTTCACAGTGTACTCCGAATCCAACCTTTTCATCAAGCTTCGAACCATCCGTATAGAAATGGACATGGTTTTTATTACCAGGTATTCTGTCAACCCATTCATCTGTGGCTGGGATCATAGTGAGGTAGTTCCTCTCGAAGGTGTACACCGTTGGTGTATAGTCCATTCGGTCCGTTACCACAGCACTACACTCTGATATCCTCATAATATTATCCTCACAATATTAATCGGCAGTATATGGAGTAGGGCTTGTCTTTTTATATGCATATAAAAGGGCAAAGGGGAAACGCTGGGTGCGTAGCGGACATATAGCTTATTGGTAGTATACAGCAGTAGTCAGATAAATAATGCTGTACGGCATTGTCGTCTGATAGACGGCTCTGCAGAAATCCGACTTCTGCACGATGCTAAACAAAGTTCAGCAAATGGCTGCTATGTGTATCACTGGTGCGTTGAGAACTACATCAACTGTGTTCCAAGAGTTCCAATTCCGTGTTTCTGGACACTTTTGCCCTCCTCCTCCATACCAAGCTATGGTTTGCAACTCCACATTCGAATCTTTTCTCTCCCAGCGATTTTGGTTTCAACCACAGCCATCCCTCGAAGGGACCAAACCAATAGTCGGTCAGAACCTACGTTCCAGGAGTCAGACTGCTTAGCCGAAGATACTACAAGTTAGACCATAAAGTTAGGAACCCATCTGGGATCACCTAGGAATAGATATTTGTATAGTATTTGTAGGTTAAGTACACTCCGATCTTTCTGAAATTTGGCAATAATGACACTTTCACTCCTGGGAAGAAATTCTTTAAAATCGGTTCAGATTTAGACGTCACAGATGCTGTTTTTTATCCAATCTGTTTGAATTTAAGCAGAATGGAGTTTCTTGATCCAGGATCCGCATTGTCGAATTTGGTGTTAATCAGTTCAGATTTAGATGTAGCACCCAAGTACAAACCTTGCCAAATTTGAATAACATTTGTTCAGATTTAAATATATAGCAATCATATACAGGATTTTCCAATAAGAGTGATATGATTTCTTTGAAAAAACACACTTATTGTTAAGGAGATGCTAAAGTTTTTTATTTAATGTAAAGTAGAATCGATACAATAAAGTTCTAAATAAAACGTCATTCAAATGGCCTCCACGACTTCTTCTGCAGGAACGAATTCGATGAACACAATTTTCAAACACTTTTTCCACAAAATCAAGTCGTATGTCATGAATGGCACGTTCAATACTTGACTTGCAATGACTTGTAAAGCTTGAGGAGAGTCTGGTTTATTTCGACCAATGACTTCAAATAAATCCACAAGAAATAGTCTAATGGTGTTAAATCACAACTACTTGGAGGCCATTCAATATCACAATTTCTTGAAATAATCGAATCTCCAAACTTTTCTCGCAACAATTCAATTATCAATTATAAAAAAATGAACATAGCGCACGAAAAGTTGCAATTGGAGAACGATTATTTTGATTATAAAACTGAATAATTTGTAAACGTTGTTCTGGCGTATATCTCTCCATGATGAAATTGTAAATACTACTGAATACAATGAAAAACAAATGACAGATCATGACATATTACAAATGGCCGAAACGTCACTTCAGAGTCATAGCATCCCCATTGGAAAACCCGCTATATGTATACAAATTCTTGGACAAATCATTATCAATAGAAAAATAACATTTACAAAACTTGACAATATTTTTTCTTCTTCTGCTACGATAGGGTGGTGCAAGGTATCACATGTATCACGGCTCTATCCAACTTTAGACCTTCATTATGGGTTTGAAGTTTAATTGTTGATTATTGTCAAATTATTGTATTTTTGAATGTCCTCCGAAAGTTCCAAAACTCTGTTTGTAAATGTCACAAATGTCCTACTTTTCTGTCACAAAAGTCCTCCTATCCGAAAAAGTTTATCACTCTGGTCAGGAAATGACTGCGACGATAGTGTCACTCTTAACAAAATGCCCCACCTTGCGGTCATTGTATAGCGTGATCCATTTCGAGGTTCCCTACTTTTTTAAAGAAAAAAAAACACAGAAAATTTAAATTGAATGGAGAATGTTTATTATCATTTGAAAGAACATTCTTAGTAATTTTTTTTTTAAGATTATGTCCATCAAATGTTCGCGGCTACGTCTCAGATGGTCCATCTGTTGAGTCCAATTTTCGATGACTCGTTAGAGCATTTCGACTGGTAACTGGCGAATGACACTTGTGATGTTTTGCTCCAAGGCCTAAATCGAAGCGGGTTTGTCCGCATAAACTTTATACTTTACATATCCCCACAGGAAAAAATCTAACGTTGTGATATCACACGATCTTGGTGGCCAATCACCGGCCTAAAACGTGAAATTATCTGCTCACCGAAGTGTTCTCTCAATAAATCCATTGATTGATGCGATGTGTGGGAAGTGGCGCCGTGTTGTTGAAACCAAATGTCGCCGAGATCACTAGCTTCAATTTCAGGCATCATATAGTCGGTTATCATGGCACGATAACGGTCGCCATTGACGGTTATGTTTCACCGGCATCATTTTTAAAGAAATATGGGCCGATGATTCTACCGGCCCACAAACCACACCAAACCGTTGTTTTTTCTGGATGAAGTGGCAGCTCTTGAATCTCTTCAGGTTGCTCTTCGTCCCAAATGCGGCAATTTTGCTTGTTGTATGTACCCATTGAGCCAGAAATGGGCCTCATCGCTGAACAAAATTTGGCTCGAAAACGTCGGATCTTCTTGAAACTTTTTTCAAGAGCCCATAGAGCGAAGCGATGTCGCTTGGGAAGGTCGGTCGGCTTCAGTTCTTGCACCAGTTGTATTTTGTATGCTTTCAATTTAAGATCTCGACGTAAAATGCGCCAAGTCATTCCATACGTCAGTCCGAGTTGCTGCGAACGGCGCCGAATCGACTCACCACGGTCTTCGTGTTCACTCTCGGCTACGGCCGCTACATTTTCTTCGCTGCGTGCTGGAAGTGGTCTATTCGGTCGAATATTATCTAATAATGAATGCTGGGTCTCAAGATGGGTGATGGTGTTGCGAATAGTACGCTCAGTAGGCCGATTATGTTGACCATAAGTTGAGCGAAGTGCACGAAACACATTCCTCACAGAACGTGAATTTTCGTAATAAAGTTGAACGATTTGTAAACGTTGTTCAGGCGTAAGTCGTTCCATGATGAAATGCCAGACAATACTTAACAAAAATACTTGACAGCATGACACGACTCACACGGATCACCAGTTAGATTACATTATGTCTGCACCACTTTTTGGCAAGAAGTATCTCACTCTTATACATTTATTTATTTTTACCCTTCCAATCTCTACAACCAAGTGGGCTTTGGTGTCTTTTTCTCGTTATCAAAATGTTCTCTAATAGTCAGGCTGCTATAAAATCCCTGCAAGAGCAGTATTCCCGAATTCAATAATTACCCTCCGCTATCGCAGAACTCCCATCGAGATGGCTGAACAGTTCAATATTCAGATAAACTGTCAAGACTACACAATCCAGGGAACTGAAATATGTGACCATGCCTCTAAGGACCTGCAAGCTCTTCTTGAGTGATAGTGATTTTGGTTTCTCTAGCTACCATCAGAACGACAGATAAACGAAAATCTACGCGAAGGTAAACGTGATTCAGTGTAAATTTCGGTTTTTTTATCTCTCTGCGCTATCATCTGGTCGAACACAAATGTCAAATCGAATCTGACTTTGTTTTATTTGTCGACTGATAGGAACAATGACAATATAACCTTGTTGAAAAAAGTAGATATTAATATAATTATTGTAAAACCAAATATATAAAATAAAATTATATACATATTTAAGCATAAGGAAGTCAACATTGCGGCAACTCGCTGAGATTAGAGAAAAATCATCAGTGCGTAATGAGATAGACATGAGAGAGATAGAGAAAAATTAGAGTTTTGTGGTTCAGCTCAGCTTACCCACCAGGAGGTTGATTTTGTGGCCATCGCTAGGTAGCGACAGTTGTGGCCGATGTAGCCCATTTTCCATCTCAAGTTACCTGTATCTATAAGAAGTATATGTACCAAATTCCAATCATCTAGCTCAATGATTGTAGCTTAACTTTTACCAGGCAGACGTGGATAAATCATCTTAGCATTTTACGACGATCATGAAAATATATGCTTTAAGGTGCTTCAAAAGAAATGACATAGTTAGTGTACCACCTATGGTGGAGGGTAGAAAAAATGCCTATATGAATGACTTTATATAAGTTTAACTGTATTCAGTTGACAGATATATTATTTTGCCTTATTTGGTACTCCGTTTTGTAACACCTCTAAATATTGACCAGAGACTCCATAAAGTATATATTATTCTTCTAATTGATTATTCTAATTATTCAGTATTCTTAATCATCGCACAAGATTTAATCACCCTGCAATCTACAATAATTGAGCCAGATTATTGAAATTTCTTATAAGTATAGCCGCAGGTAACTTGGCTATGTCATTACGTTTTTTATATAGGATATATCATTACGTTTTATATTTATACCCAGAACTCTTCACAAGAACAAAGGTCGTCATAAGTCCGTGTTTTGATATAGCTCCCATACAAAGGGTCCCATTCGATTTGACTTCTTAACGTCATAGAAACTAAGAATGTCAATTGATCCAGCTGAAAGTTGGTAATTTGGGTCTATTTATACCAACCCTCACAAGAACAATGGTTGTCATAGGTCCATGTTTCGATATATCTCCCATACAAATTTCCCACCCTGATTTGACTTGTTAAAGCAATGGAAACCAAAAATGTCAAGTGATCCGGCTGAATATTTGATAATTTGGCTCTAGGATTTATACCCAGAACCCTTCACACGAACAACGGTCATCATAGGTCCATGGTTTGATATAGCTCCCATCAAATTAATCAAAATGTCAACTGATCTGGATGAAAGTTGATAATTTTGGTAAATTTATACCTCGAAATTTTCACATGAACAAGAACAACAATCGTCATAGGTCCATGTTTCGATATTGCTCCCATACAAAGGTCTCACCCGATTTGATTTCTTAACGTCATAGAAACCAAGAATTTCAGCTGATCCTGCTGAAAATTGGTAATTAGTCTTTATTTACATCTAGAAATCTTCACACGATCAAGGGTCTTCATAGTTTCATTTTTTGATATAAGTACATCATGTTACAAAAGTCTACATACGATGTAAAATTGGTGAATTTTATCCAAATAAACAAATATCGCAGGCTGTTTTTATATTTTTTTATTTCACAAATAAAATACATACAGCTAATAGAGAAGAAAAATGCTCGATTTGTTAATTTGTTAACATATTAAATTCAAAAATACTAGAAATAGTCTCTTTGGATAGCTAAGGAAAATCTACATACGAATATGAAACCGCAAGTCCCTATGTGGAACGGGATCGCTTATTGTCATACGTTGCATTCAGAAGAGCAGTTCCATAAAACATTTCGCTATATTTTTGAAGGTTTAGGTTTAGGTTAGGGTGGCAGCCGTTTTTTTTGTGAGCTCACATAGACCAGTTTAGGTCTCTAGTGTTATCACGGGCTGAAATGCCCATCATCGAAACCAACCTCTTTGATATACCAATTTATCTATAGTAGGAATATCGGCCCCAGTATGTCCTGTCGTCGTTAATCAAAGCGGGACAGTCGCATAGCAAGTGCTCACTGCTCTCCACAACTTCCTCATTTCCACAGCTTCTGCAGAAGTCATTGGAGTCAATACCCAATCTTCTGGCGTATTCTCCGATCAGGCAGTATCCCGTCAGAATTGATACTAACGTAGACAATCTTTTCCTCTCTAGTGCGAGGAGATATTTTGACCTTTTCAGTTCATACCTTGGCCAGATTTGTTTAGCTACCCTACAGGTGCCGATTTCTGTCAATCTTTTGTTGGACTGCCTGATGGCCTCTTGCCTAAGCCAAAGCTTGCACGTGGATAGTGGCGCACCAATATATGTATGCATTTTCTTCGAGAATTTGCAATGTCGTCCCTTTCCTAGCAAGTTAATCGGCTTTGCAGTTCCCCGGTATATTCCTATGCCCAGGCACCCATATGAGGTGTATACTAATCTGCTCAGCCATCTCGTTAAGAGATCTGCGGCAGTCGAGAGCTGTTTGTGAATTTAGGGATGTGAACTCCAGGGAATTGATGGCATCGTGGCTGTCCGAGTAAATGATGGTTACTATGTTGCGATTCAGCCACTTGGCGACTTCCCATATTACCATTATTTCAGCTTGATAGACACTTTGAGCTACAGTGTACTCCGAATCCAACAGATGGTTTTTATTACCTGGTATTCTGTCAACCCATATTTATGAAAGTTTTTAAAATTTGTGGTTACAAAAGTCTTCAATAATGGAAATTTCTCATAAACTGGCAATTAATCATAAAAAGGAAGGAAATTCGGTTGCGGAAGTTGGTGAAATGGTAGGGTTAGATATGCGAACAATAGTAAAAAATTAGAATACAACTGGATTATACAAAAGTTAGCCAGGGGTGGGTCGGTTCAACATAATTTATACGTTATTTGCAGAGGAAAATGTTCGTTACGTTGCTGAAAGCCCAAAAACTAGTGCTGTTAAAATGGCGAAAACTATGCGAGATATCGACGGAGTTGAGTTCAACCTTAATGCATTCGACGTCCCTTAAAAGGAACGGGGTTGTCGTCAAGAATCGCATGAAAGAAACCGCTAATAAGCGAAGTGAACAGAAAAAAGAGTAGCTTATGCAAAAGCTTTACACCTCTGTAATCTTTACACTAGCGGTGGCCAAAAAATCAGCCCTGGGTGGATTAGCTGAGCGGAACCAATATATCTTTCTCTCTCTCTCTCTCTCACGTCTCTCTCATTGTGCACTGATGATTTTTTCCCATTTTAGCGAGCTGCCAATGCTGATTTCTTAATGCTTAAATATGTATACAATTTTATTATTATTTAATTGTTTTTACTGTAATTATATTAAAATCTAGTTATTTTTGCATTTAATAGCATTGTTCCTACCAGTCGACAAATAAAATAAAGTGACTTGATGTGATAATGTGTTCGCCCAGATGACAGCAAAGAGAGATATAGAAACCAAAATTTACACTGAAATGCTTACGGTTTCGTACGAGTTCATTATCGTGTGACTTTTCGTTGTGATGGTAGTTAGTGAAACCCAAATCAGCTGTTGGTCGTCTGGCAGGCGAACGAAAGCAAATTTTTAAGTTACAGAAACAGATAGTTTAAGTTACACAAATAGGCTGTAAGACTCGGCATGGCCGAACTTAATGCTTTTACTTGTTTTTTGCCATAACTTTCATACAAAAATCTTCCATGATTATACCCTACACCACACTGTGGTACAGGGTATTATAAGTTTGTTTCACGGCAGATGTTTGCAACACCTGAAAATAACACAGCTAGACCCACCTTAAGCATGTCCGTCCGTCTGTCCATGTAAAGTTGTTCGTCGACTAAAGGTCGCAATTTCACTCCGATCGTTCTGAAATTTTGCAGTTTAGAGTATTTCGCAGCTGTTAAGATCGCTATTGAATTTGGTTGAAATCGGTTCAGATTTAGATATAGCTCCCATATATATCTTTCGTCCGATTTGGCCCTTTAGTCCTATAGAAGCTGTATTTTACATCCAATCGTTTTGAAATTTAGAATGGTAGAGTTTCTTGATCCATGAACCAACATTGCCGAATTTGAAGAAAATCGCTTAAGATTTAGCTATAGCTCCCATATATATGTTTCGTCCGATTTTGCTCTTTAGTCCTGAAGAAGCTGTATTTTACATCCAATCATTTTGAAATTTGGAATGGTAGAGTTTCTTGATCCATGAACCAACACTACCGAATTTGAGAGTGGTGTAGGGTATTATATAGTCGGCCCCGCCCGACTTTAGCCTTTCCTTACTGGTTTGATATGGTTTTATATAATTCCCAATTGTTTTTTATTATACTGTGGATTATGAGGATTTGTGTAGGATTGTGTAGGATTTTTACTTGGTATTTATTTTTTTGTTGCCTAGTGTAATTAATTAGGAAGTGGATGTGTGTGTGTGAGGGAGCGCCAGCAGTGAGTGGATTGTATTGAGTAAAAAAAGCCTGCTGCTGTTGTGAAGAGAGTGAGAGATAAGAAGATACCTACATTTCCCCTCTTTTTTAATAGTTTAGCATTCAATTAAATTTGATCAGTCTTGCGCGAGCTTGCTTATTAAACGCACAGTGTTGCACAAAAACACACTCAATCACATCGACGTACACCCCTCGCGCTCCCTGTCCGTTTGCACTCTAACGCTCGTGAAGACATACAGATACACACTCGCCCTGTTTGTCGGTCCTCGTTTTCGGCGGCTTCGTCGCTCAATCAGTTTTTCTTCACACAGAGTCCGTTGGCTGTGATTGTTGTTGGCGGTGGCGTTGTCGGCTAGTGTTGTTGTTTATGTTTGACTGCTGCCGCTGATGCGCTGTCGTTTTTCTTCGTGCTGCTTCTGCTGCCGCCACCAACACCGCCGCTGCTGCTGCTGCTGAAGTTGTTGTTGGCGTACAAAAGTCGATTATTTGTAATTAAATATAATTACGTCTATTATGAATTTTTTGGGTTTTGTTTTTGTAATTATAGGCTTCGCCTGCGTTGCCTTAATTCAAAATAACGAAGCATCACGCATTCTCAGTGTGTTCCCATCACCTTCCAAATCGCATTTGCTCATACACTGTGCGGTTGCCCAGTCTCTGGCGGATGCTGGTCACGACGTCACGGTGCTGGCCACCATAGCATCCGAGGCGGACTCCAGAGCTCACATAAATGCCTCGTATCGCTTCATTGGCATTGAGGGCCCCACATTCGACAGCTCTTTTTCCCAGGAAATGGTTAATCGTCCCTTGCCCATTTACCAAAGGGTCCACCGTATTTTGGGGCAAATTTTCTCGCTGGCCAATGACACCATGAATCATCCTCAGATGTTGAAATTCCTGCAGTCGCACAAAGCGGGGGATTTTGATCTTCTTATGCTGGGTTATTTCATGAATGATTTCATGCTGGGCCTAGGGGCCCATTTCCAATGCCCCATTGTTTTGTCTTTCATGATTCAACCCATATATCCCATTAATCGAATGATTGGTAATCCTTTGGAGACGTCATATGTTCCAAATTTGTACACCGGTTTAAAGCAGCCCATGTCATTTACTTCAAGAGTTAAAAATTACCTCTCATCATTATTCGAACAAAAGATTTTGGCCACCATAATGTATTGGAAGATGAGAAACTTGTATAGGTAAGTTCGAAGATAGTTGTCTTTTTTTCTGCAAACGAAAGAAATGAAGATAAGATTATGATAAGATCAACTAGAATAATAAAATGGTTTAAGGTTTATGGCTAACAACGAGGGAGGTTAGACAATTGATAATATGAACGGTTCAAATATTGAAGGGGAAAATGTTGGTAAATTTATAATACATTTTGTTATTACAGTAGATTTTGCGCTCAAAATGGGGACTCAAAAAAGACCAATGAAAGCCAATGAATTTACCCTTAAAAATGAAAATAAATTTGTTAAAAATTTGATGTAACATCAGATTTTCAGTTGGAAAGGGGAAGCAAGAAAAATCTGTCAAAGTGATATTGCCAAACATTGTTTGCTATAACAAAAGATTTTCTGTTAAAATGGGGAATCCCAAAAGCCTATAAAGGCTGCTTGGAAATTGTGCAGATAAATAGTTTTAAAAATTATTCAGTTATTTACCAGGGTCAAGGTTTAGGTTAGGATGGCAGCAGTATTTTTTTTACAAGCTCACATAGACCACTTTAGGTCCTTAGTGTTACCACGGGCTGAAATACCCCTCATCGAAAACAACCTGTTTGATATACAAATTTATCGATAGTACGAATATCGGTACCGTAAAGATCTGTTAGACTGCCTAGAGATGCCGACCCCAGTATGTCCAGTCGTCGTTTACTCAGAGCGGGGCAGTCGCATAGCAAGTGCTCAATGCTCTCCACTTCTTCCTCATCTCCGCAGCTTCTGCAGAAGTCATTGGAGTCAATACCCAATCTTTTGGCGTATTCGCCGATCAGGCATTAGTATCAGTTCTGTCCCGTCAGAACTGATACTAACGTGGACTATCTTTTCTTCTCTAGATATTAGGAGATATTTTGACCTTCTCAGGTCATACCTTGGCCAGATTTGTCTAGCTACCCTGCAGGAGCCAATTTCTGCCAATCTTTCGTTGGACTGCCTGATTGCCTCTTGCCTAAGCCAAAGCTTGCACGTGGATAGTGGCGCACCAATATATGCAAATTCTTCGAGAATGTAATATCGTCCCTTTCCTAGCAAGTTCATCAGCATTGCAGTTCCCCGGGATATCCCTATGCCCAGGCACCCATATGAGGTATATATTAAACTGCTCAGCCATCTCGTTAAGAGATCTGCGGCAGTCGAGGGCAGTTTGTGGATTTAGGAATGTGGCCTCCAGAGAATTGATGGCAGCCTGGCTGTCCGAGTAAATGACAACGCCAGTGTTGGTTACTATGTTGCGAGTCAGCAACTTGGCGACTTCCCATATTGTCATTATTTCGGCTTGATAGACACTGCAGGTATCTGGTAGTCTGTGAGCTATATCCAAACTAAGCTCTGCACAGTGTACTCCGAAGCCATCCTTTTCATCGAGCTTCGAACCATCCGTATAGAAGTGGAGGTGGTTTCTATTACCTGGTATTCTTCCAACCCATTCATCTCTAGCGGGAATCATAGTGATGTAATTCCTCTCGAAGAAGTACACAATTGGTATATAGTCCACTCGGTTGGTTATCATAGCACTACACTTTACAATCCTCATGTGGTCGTAGTTCTTGTACCTTCACATTGATAGGCAGTTTAATTTTAGTGCCGTTCTGATTGCAACTTCTCTCGCCATAATATTATTTGGCGGTATATGGAGTAGGACTTGTAGAGACTCAGTCGCTGTAGTCTTAAAGGCTCCGCTTATGCACAGGCATGCAGTTCTCTGAACCTTTGATAATAGGTTGGTGATGGTTAGTTTATCAGTTGCCGTCCACCATACCACAATGCCGTATAACAGTATTGGACAAACTACTGCTATATATATCCAATGGACGATTTTAGGAGAGAGGCCCCACCGCGACCCTACAGCCTTTTTGCAGGAATATAATGCGACGTTGGCCTTTCTTACACGTTCCAATACGTTAAGCCCAAATAACAGTTTCCTATCTAGAATTATTCCTAAAATGTTGGCACTTTCAGAAAAGACAAGATCTGCTCCATTTATCCGAGGAGGAGGGTTCACATGTGGGACCTTATTCATCCTAGTAAGAGAATCAATTCTGTCTTGTTTGGGTTAACGCCCAAACCGCTGCTTCTGGTCCATCTAGCCAACTTGTTCAGAGCCACCTGTGGGATGTCTCTGAGGACGTTTTCGAATTGCTACTCACTGCGATTGCCACGTCGTCCGCATATGCCATGACCTTGCAGCCACAGCGTACTAGATCTAGCAGGATTTCATTCGCCGCTATCCCTCCCTCTGTTTACAAACCTTGTTAGAGTTGTGGACCCAAGACATGCTGTTATGCGTCTTTTGTTGAGCAGGCTTTGAATTGGTCTAATCAAACTAGAGTTAACTTTTAGATGTGACAGTGCCGCAATTACCGCATCTGAGTGAATGTTGTTAAAATCTCCTTCTATTTAAAGAAATGCCACCTTGTGAATTCCTTGAAATGGAGAGACACGATTCTATAGTGCTCACAAGTTCGTGCACGGCTGATTCTGTAGACTTCCCCTTATTGTAAGCATGTTGCTTCCCCGGATAGGAGTTTTTTTATACAGGTTTTCCCTAATGAAATAATCTAAAAGTCTTTCCAGACCTTTCAATAGGAAGGAGGATAGGCTAATTGGTCTGAAGTCTTTTGGCCTAGTGTGCGATATCTTTCCCGCTTTGGGTATGAATACCACTTTGGTATCCCTCCATTGGACAAAAGCTGATGACACCTTTTTCGAGGGGCCCACTGATTTCAAGAATCTTTTGAGGACCCAAAAAAAAAAATTGTTCACCAATTTCGCCAAACCGAGTATAGGTATACACTGCCCTTTGGTAGTAGAATCGAACCTATACTGTCAAGTTTGTGTATTTTTCAAAAAGTGTTCATTTGTTGCATTGTTCATTTGTTATTGTTATTAATTACTGCATTAGAGATTTATCACCCAGTCATTATTTAGAATTTTTAAAATTCCTTTAAATTTCCAAACCATACTCGTAGCTAAGGAAAAACACCTCTCTCTCTCTCATAAAAATCCTCGTCTGTAATATGTACCTGTTAATTTTGGGCAGCCATGTGAACATAAACAAATATTTGAAATTTTCTCAAAAGGATTACAACACAAAGTGAATTTGTTATGTTGTTATTTGAGAAATATTTGAAATGCCGGTGAATGTTAATGCCTACTGGATTTTATGCAGAAATTGTAGACCATTCAATGTACGGGGTAGGATTAAAGTAACTACACCAAGGAACAAAATTCAATTATAAAGTTTATACAAATTAAAATAATGTTTTTGCTAATATTTTTTTTTCTTCTCTTTGGAGTCATTTATCCTCTAATTCATTTGCAGACATTATTTCCTGTAGCACTCTGTGCCTAGATTTTTCTCTCTAAAATTGTTAATATTTTATAAGTGAATATTTTTCAATTCCGGATATTTACTTTTGATTTTCGCAAGGGATCTTTCTTCTATATGCTATCTTTGTATAAATCATGGAAATTTCGTTTTTGATATCTAAAGAAGTATTTTTCTCTCTAAAACTCCAGTCTACGAGTATGTAAGGTTACATTTATCATGTAATAAGTAGTCTAAGGAGGTATTCCGACCTACAAAAGATGATGCCTGAGTATTGATCTTGGAAAGTTATATTTACATTTATTAAGACGTGATTTTCTCTATAACACTACATGACTAGATTTGTCTACCTCTCTACATATGTAACTATTTTATGCGACTATTTGTAGTTCTTATTTGTAACATTTCCTTTTGTCCTCTTTAAGAGTCTGTCTCTCCGTCTATGATATTTCCCTATTTTTTCTAATTCAGACAGTATTTTTTGTCCTACCCTGCCATTTGTGTTATTTTTTTCTTACTGTCCGATCTACCTGCTCGATCTACGAGTATCTTTCCATTTGGCTAGACCAGATGTTATGTAACTAATGTCTAGGTATATTTGAGGACGGACACTCGTCTGTCTTCTTAGATTTCGGATTTATTTGTTTTAATGGCCCGCCCGTGAAATAGTCACAGTGATGGATTTGTATTAATTGTCTAGACATTTCAACTATGGCGGTAGTTTACGACCTTTTAAAACATTTTCTTTCTTACAACTGACCTGAACTGGATTGTGTAGTCATTGTGTGATACAACAACAGAGTAAACGTGACAAAATTGAAATTTGGAGAAAATTCTTTCGTTATGGTTAAGAAATATAGAGGTAGATTACTCCAGTTGAGATAGTGGATTATAAGTTTATGTGAAAAAGGGACCTCTTTGTAGAGAACAGCAATAGGTTTGCTTGAATGAGCTGCCTTCCAAAACAGAGGTAACATTTTGTTATCTTTATTTCAGATTCTTTGTAGTAGAATTAAAATAAAAACTGCTTTAGGTGTTTTTCTTTATCATATCTCTACATCATATACTCATATCCGCTACATTGAAGTCCTCTACTCTATAGTAGACGATCATTGCGGTCAGCTAATCTATATTAGACAACCATTTAAGTCATATGCTCTATTGTAGACTACCATTCGGATCAGGTACTTTATACTAGACTACAATTCGAGTCAGCTACTCTATAGTAGACTATCATTCGGGTCAGCTTCTCTATATTAGACGTCCATTGGGGTAATCTACTCTATAGTAAACGACAATTGGGGCCATCTACTCTATAGTAGACGACCATTCGGATCAGCCACTCTATATTAGACGACCTTTCGGGTCATCTACTCTATAGAAGGCGACCATTCTGGTAATCTACTCTATATTAGACGACCATTCGGGTCATCTACTCCATAGAAGATGACCATTCAAGTATTCTACTCTTTATTAGACGACCATTGGGATTATCTTCTTTATAAAGTAGTAGACAACCATTACTACCATATACTGTATATTAGACGACCATTTGGGTCTAATCTAATCTATAGTAGACGGCCAGTGTTGCCATCTACTCTATTACAGACGGTCATTGTGACCATCTACTCTACAGTAGACGATCATTGAGTTTATCAACTATACGTTAGATAAAAATTGGATTCATCTACTTTATAGTAGGCGACTATTGGTTTCATCTACTCTATAGTAGACGACCATTGGCGTTATCTTCTATATAGTAGATGGCAATTGAGGTCATCTACTTTATATTAGGCTTTAAGTAGGGTCATCTACTTTATAGTAGACTATCATTAGGGTCATCTACTTTAAAGTAAATGAACATTAGGTTCATTTGCATAATAGTAGGCGACCATTAGGGTCATCTACTCTATAGTAGACGACCATTGGGGCCATATACTCTATAGCAGATGACATTGGGGTCATCTTCTCTATAGTAGACGGCTATTGGGATCATCTACTCTATATTATACGCCCATTGGGGGTAATCTAATCTATAGTAGGCGACCATTGGGTCATATACATTACAATAGACGACCGAAGGTGACCCCAATTGTCATGTACTATATAATAGACGATAAGTGGAATCGTCTATTCTATATTAGACGACCATTGGACAACTACTCCATAGTAGATGACCATTGGGTTCATCTACTCTATATAAGGCACCATTTTGTTCATCTACTTTCTAGTAGGCGAACATTGCTATCACCTACTTTATCGTAGCCGACCGTTTGAATCATATACTCTATAACAGACGACCATTGGTGACATGTCGTTATCGGAGCCGTCTATTTGGGTCATCTAATCTATAGTAGACTGTCATTAGGTTCCTCTACTCTATAGAGACAACCATTTTGTTCATATACTATATATGTAGTAAGCGATCATTGGTATCATCTACTTTGTCGTATCCGACAGTCATCTACTCTATAGTAAAACGCCATTGGGACCATCCACTCTATAGGTGACGACCACTGGGGTCATATCTTTATCGTAGCCGACTATTTGGGTCATCTAATCTATAGTAGATTACCATTGGGCTCATCTACTCTATAGCAGACGACCAATGGGGCCATCTATATTATAGTAGATGACAACTGGGGAAATCTACTCTATAGTAGACGATCACTTGAGTCATCTACTATATCGCAGCCGACCATTGGGATCATTATGTTTATAGTAGACGACCATTGGGGCCATAGTAAACGACCATAGGTGTCATATACTTTATAGTAGACGACCATAGCTGTCATCTACTCTATAGAAGGCGAACGTTGCGACCGATTACTCTATAGAAGTCGGCCACTGGGATCATTTATATTATAGTAGATGACTACTGGGAAAATATACTCTATAGTAGACGATCACTTGAGTCATCTACTCTATCGTAGCTGACCATTGGGGTCATCGTCTATATAGTAGACGACCATTGGGGTCATCGTCTATATAGTAGACGACCATTGGGGCCATCGTCTATATAGTAGACGACAACTGGGGTCATCTACTCTATGGTAGACAACCATAAGGTTCACCTCTATAGTAGACGATAATTGGGGTCATCTACATACTCTATAGTAGACGGCCATTGGGATCATCTAATCTATAGTAGACGCCCATTGGGATCATATATTCCATAGTAAACGACCATTGAGTTCATCTGCTCTATAGTAGACGACCATAGGGGTCTTTTACTCAATAGTAGACGACCATTGGGTCATATATTCCTTAGTAAACGGCCATTGGGCCATCTATATTTGGTATACACATGTATGGGTCGGTCTCCACACAGTTGAGGCGGACGCCCCTAAGTTTTAAGATTATTCAAAGACAATTTCATAATACCAACAATTTTTTTGGACCGTACACCATACATACGGCCCAAATCGGAAAATTATACCGTTGTTCATGATTTGTCAATTGTGATGACCACTTTGCGGTCGGCGTTGGAAGTTGGTTGCATTTTTGGACCAGCGGCTTGTAAGGGGCAGTTTAGGGAGGCACTGTTTCTTCTATATTACTTATAGTTTACAACTTAAGTTCGTGTTTTTTTGAAAAAGACATGTTAAATGTGTTAAAGGCGGAGCTGTGGGGATTCTCAATTAAGTTATTCCTTCTATTACAAATCACAAAGTTACCACATATTGAGAGCTTATATTCAAAACCATCTATCTTCAATTTTTGCAAAAATGAGATTTTTGTGTTAAAATATTCGGTAAAAATAAGGCGCATCTATGGAACTAATTTGGAAATAAAAAAAAAATTGAGATTTTATGATCATTTTTGTAATTTCTCTATCTTACACACTTATTTTTTCTGAATGCAATACCCTCTATCTCTTCATATAATTCGGGACTATTTTTTTTGTTGTTTTTTCATCTAAAAGATGGTTCTTTGATGAAAAGAGTATGCTAAACCCGAATTTGGTTAAATTTTTTTAGTCGAAGCTTCAGTTTTCAAATTATGACTATTTTTATAACTAACCTGTGATTCCACAAGAATACCATTTTTTCTATGACAATTTGAAAATGGATTCAAAAATGAACCCCAAGAAATAGATAATATGTACTTAAATAAAAAATTATTGATTAATTCATTGTTATTATTATTTATTATAATATGTATAATTATATATTAAAAAAAATTGTGGAATTCATAAAATAAATAAAGTCGACATTATATCCGAAACGGAAAAATCGTATTAGTCTTAAACGGGTCACGAATAGAGAAACAGCTCTCAATAGTTTTTTTTGAAGTCATGGCTACGCGTGTTCTTTGGAACATTATAACAGCCTTCAGCATTTGCCTGGTAACCAGTGATGCCGCTCGGATTTTGGGATTTTTTAGCCAGGTCTCTTATTCGAATCTGATTATGTACAGTGCCGTCTCTGAAGCTTTGGCTGATGCAGGTCACAATGTCACCGTTTTAAGCAACTATGCCAATCCTAATCCTAACTCCATACACAAATACGAAGGATATTACAACTTCATTCACTTGCAAGGTCAGGAGCTTTTGGATGGTCAACGTTTGGTAAATACTACCAATACATCTTATAGAAAATGGTTCTCACCCATCGATGAGCGTTTGCATTGTGCTGAGCGTACCTTGAAGCATCCGCAAATGTTGAAATTCCTACAAAAGTTCAGTGCACGGGATTTCGACGTACTTCTTGTGGGTAATATGATCGCGGATTTTCTGTTCGGTTTAGGGGCTCACTTCCAGTGTCCCATTGTGGCAGTGGTTACCCTACGTCCACCATGTAATTTTAACCGTTTGCTGGGCAATCCTGCGGAAGTGTCTTATTATCCCAGACTAACAAAATTTTGGATACCGCCACTGAGCTTTGGCGAAAGACTTTTGAATTTTATAGTGTTTGGAATTGAAAACTTTTTGATTCTAGACTATATCAATGAGATGAATCAGCAGTTGTACAGGTAAGTGAGAATAAACTGAATGGTTTTAATTGAAAACACGCCTCGTTGGTTTAAACCATGGTGCGCCATAGCACTACTTTGCTACAGTAGTTTCAAACATTATGTAGGTAAAAAGTGGTAAAAAGTACTAGGAAGACACCACATAAAGGAAATCCTTTAAAAGGGGCCTTTCAAAATTCATACTTTTTGAGCGAATTTTTTGCGAGTTTTTTTCTATTTTTAATGTTTTTTTTCGTGCCAGCGAAAAACGATTTTCTTGAAAAAAATCGATTTTATTCTAACAGTTTTAACAACAGTTACTAAACGTCAGTTTCTACATGAAAGTGATGTTTTCATATTTTCCTTTAATTTAAATGGTATCTCGGCTTTATCGAGCTTTTACTTCAAAAAATATTGTTCAATTACTAAAGGTTCACCTCCAATAAAACTGGAAAAATAGAAAAAAAAATTTAAAACAAATTTTACCATTAAAAAGCTTTTAGTTTTGGTTTCATAAAATAGTACGCCTCAATCTCTACACAAAAAGAGATTTTAGGTACGGACACAAAATTTTTTTTGGGTCATCTATATTATAGTAGATGACTACTAGGGAAATCTACTCTATATCACTTGAGTCTTTGTCGTAGCCGTCTATTTGGGTCATATAATCTATAGTAGACGACCATTGGGTTTATCTACTCTATAGAAATCGACCATTTTGTTCATCTACTATATAGTACGCGACCATTGGTATCATCTACTTTATCGTAGCCGACCGTTTGGATCATATACTCTATAGAAGTCGGCCACTGGGATCATCGACTCTATAGAAGACGACCAGTGGGGTCATCTACTCAATAGCAGACGACCACTGGGGCAATCTTTTTTATAGTAGATGACTACTTGGGAAATCTACTCTATAGTAGACGATCACTTGATTCATCGACTCTATCGTAGCCGACCATTGGGACCATTAACTTTATAGTACACGACCATTGGGGCCATAGGGGTCATCTAATCTATGGTAGACGACCTTTGGCGTCATCTGCTCTATAGTAGACGAACATTGGGGTAATCTATAGTAGACTGCCATTGGGTTCATCTACTCTATAGAAGACGACCATTTTGTTCATCTACTATATAGTAGGCGACCATTTTGTTCATCTACTATATAGTAGGCGACCATTGGTTTCATATACTTTACCATAGCTAACCGTTTGGGTCATCTACTCTATAGTAGATGGCCATTGGGACCATCTACTCTACAGAAGACGACCACTGGGGCCATCTACTCCACAGAAGACGACCACTGGGGCCATCTACTCCACAGAAGACGACCACTGGGGCCATCTATTTTATAGTAGATGACTACTGGGGAAATATACTCTATAGTAGACGATCACTTGAGTCATCAAATCTATCGTAGCCGACCATTGGGACCATTAACTTTATAGTACATGACCATTGGGGCCAGCCAAAGTTTATAACGAAGGCTGCATTAAGGTGGCAATCATTGATGAAATGAACGCCGATAGAAGACTCAAGGAAGAGCATTGGAGGAAACTGGAAGGGAGACTTTTGTTTTCCGTCTCTGCCTGTATCAGAGAAGGTAGCATGGTCATTCCCTTCTTCGGTAATATTCAGACTCGCAACGGTTTTAAAATTCTGTCGTACAAGTCCAAAGAGACTCTGTCCTGGCTGCAGGATTGACCCTTCCCATAGCGGGCTTATCGCTATGGGAAGTGTCAAAGTTGAAGATTGTCCCTGAGAAAGAAATTCCCAGCCAACCCAGGATAAGGGTGTTTATGTATATCTGGTCCAATACTTCCAACGGACAGATTAATTGAGATGCTAAGGGCTCAGAATCTGATGCATTACCCGTCATCTGATTGGGATATTATTAGAATGGACAGCCCTTCGGATGCTGGTAGAAACGTCATACTCGCCGTAAATCATGAAACCTTGGTCAGGCTGGAGAAGAACTGATTCAGAATAAGTGTGGGTCTAAGTAGCGCCTTTGCTAGACCTGTGATAGAAATGGAGGATAGAGTGAAGAGTAGCACTGTGAGTAATCGATGATTAGTATCATACAAATTAATCTTCATCACTTCCATTTAAATAGGCACAATATAGACGTGGCGCTGATTCAGGAACCTTGGGTCGGAGGCAAACTAATCATGGGCCTCAAGGATGATAAATTTAATTTGATATTTCATAAGCACTCAAATAAAAAAATAGAATGCATTCTAATTAGAAAAAACTTTGAGAGCTTTATTCTTAATCAGTTTTGTGATCGCGATCTGGTAGCTATCACTAAGGAACTCATTCTGTCCTCTGCGTACTTTCCTCATAATGATCTGGCTAGTCCGCCTCCCGACAGAGTGAAAGAGTTATTTCAATTTTGTATAACCAATGGGAGAGATCTTATACTGGGCTGTGATGCTAATGCACATCATACTCTTTGGGGAAGTACTGATGTTAACCCGAGAGGAGAGTCTCTATTGGAATATATGCATACTTGAGAATGGCTTGAAAATTGAGAATAGAGGTTCAGACCCAACGTTTGAGACTAGAAATAGGAAGGAAGTCTTAGACCTGACAATAAGCACTGGGTATAATTATATTGTGGACTGGATTGGAAGGTCTCCAGATAATTTAGTTTCTCGGACCATAAGTATATAGAATTCCGCATAGGGAACTTCAAATTGAATGATAAGGTCTTCTTTAGAAACCCAAGAAGGGCCAAATGGGATAAATGTAGAAGTTTATTGAGTAAATCGGTTGTATTTGAAGGACCCTTGGTGGGCACGGCAGACTTAGATAGTTCGGTTAACATACTAGAGGACCAATTGAAAAGGGCTTATTTAAAATCATGCCCAATTAGTGGGCGGAATCTTAAGGCTCTAAAACAGCAAGCTAGGAAGGCTTTTAATGCAGCAAGAAAAAGTGGTAGTGAACAATCCTGGTTGGTATATAAGGACCATCTACGGGTTTATAAGAAAGAACTGAGGAAATCAGAAAGAGAAGATTTTTGTAATCTTATTGAGGAACTGGCCAGTATTAAGGATACTTCCAGAATCCGGAAAATGATGGCTAAAGAACCACACTTTGTAGGTAGTATCCAAGATGAATCAGGTGCTTGGACTTCATCCCCAGGTGATACTCTGGCGTGTCTACTGAGAGTACATTTTCCTGGTTGTAATGTAGACCAAGATTCCCATGGATACCAGTCTATCACGTGGTCAATAACCTGATAACTCATCATAGTGTGAAATGGGCAATTCACACCTTTAGACCTTTTAAATCTCCTGGCTTTGACGGAATTTGTCCTATTATGTTACAGGAATCTTTTGAGTTGATTTCAGACTATCTAGTCGTATTATTTAGGACTTGCTTAAAACTAACATATGTTACCAATTCCTGGAGGAGGGTTAAAGATGTTTTTATACCGAAAGCGGCCAATCAGCCTCTCATCATTCTTTGTCAAGACATTGGAAAGAATCCTGGATAATTATATTAGGAACAATATTCGCACTGACTTCTTCTCGAGCAGCCAACATGCGTATGTACATCAGAGGCAGATCAGTAGACTCAGCTCTACACTGCGTTGTCCATCATATTGAGCGAGCCTTGGACTTCAAAGAGTTCACGCTCGCAGCTTTCCTCGATATAGAAGGTGCTTTCAATAATGTCCTCCCCCCTTCCGCTATTGAGACGGTGCTAAGGGAAACAGGTACAGACGAATCTGTGATAAGCTGGATTATGACAATGCTAAATTTTAGGGATATAACGGCCTGCTTCGCAAATACCTGCGTGATGAGGAGAGTGACTAGGGGAACCCCCCAAGGGGGTGTTATTTCACCACTTTCACTTGGATCCTAGTAGTGAACAAAATCTTATCCCAATTGGACTCATCGGGTATTAGGGAATGTGCCTATGCCGATGATATGGTTGTATTATCCATAGGTAAATTTCTACCAACGGTGCCCGAAATCTTAGAGGGCTCTCTAGGAGAAATATCAAACTGGGCAAAAGGTTGTGGTTTGAATATTAATCCCTCAAAGACAGATCTGGTACTATTCACTCGAAGTAATAAATTACCAGAGTTTAGATTACCGAAACTTCAACGAATTACAATTCAGCTGTCGAACTCTGCAAAATGTTTAAGGGTCATACTGGATCGTAAATTAAACTGGATAGCAAATAAAGAGGCCCGTATAAGGAAAGCCTTCGCTGCATTATACTCATGCCAGAAGTTCATAGGCCCTAGATGGGGGTTAAAACCTAGGCTTATCCACTGGCTTTACTCAGCTGTGGTCAGGTCTGTTCTGACTTATGGCTGTCATACTTGGTGGACAATTACATGGTATGATACACATGTTAAATCCCTAAGTAGAGTAAATAGAGTCGCACTTGGCTACCTGACGGGTGCGATGAAATCCACCGCAGTGAGTATTTGGATATAGGTGGATTCCTGCCGTTAGGCTTAACCCCACCGTGCTCTAAACACCCGGGTGAATACTTGCGTCGACCAACACCCCCACGCACAATGTGCATGAGTCCCAATCAATTTCGTGTTTCTGGCCACTTTTTCCCTCCTCCTTGGTTAGGAGCGGAGCCCATCTAAAACTCCTGCCATTCTATGGTCATGGCGCCCGGTTGGTTTGCAACTCCACATCCGAGACCATTCTCTCCCAGCGATTTTGGTTTAATCCACAGCCACCACGTTGCACCCAACAAGGCCGGGACCTGCATCCCGAGGGCTTTCCTGACTCCCGTGGTACCAGATTAAGGGCTCTGGTCAGACTGCGTAGCCGAAGATACTACCAGGTAGACTCCAGAAAATCTAGGACTGGTGACCAGTCTGGGATCACTGTCCAGTCCCCATCCTGGGAATAGATGGGAACTATAGGATTCGTAGATCCCCCGAAATCCACCGCAGTAAGATCATTAGAAATAATAACAGGTATTCAACCAATTGATATATTTATAAAAGAGTGTGCGGAACTTACAATGACACGGCTAGCTCAGCAGAACCTTTTGTTAGGTACAAATTCTAGACATACTGGGTTGGTTGGCCGTTCCCTGGGTTATTCCGAGACTCTGGAAGAGTGGTTGAATGAAAACGTAAGGTTCCATGAAATCGATGTGTTTACGGATGGCTCCAAACTGGAGGAGGGTACGGGCTATGGTATATTCTGCCGTGAGCTTGACCTGGAGATCTCTCTTCGACTACGTAGCGAATGCAGCATCTTTCAGGCGGAGATATATGCAATTTCAAAGGCGGCTGAACTTATTTCGTTGAGGCAAATATACACCAGCCATATTTGCTTTTTCATCGATAGCCAGGCCGCTTTAAAGGTTCTACTAAGCACGAATATAAAGTCAAAGGTAGTCAGCCGCTGTCGCAGAGAGCTTAGGGTTCTCGAGGAACAGCATAATTTAACCCTGTACTGGGTACCTGGGTACCACAAAGATATATTCGGAAACGAAGCAGCTGATAAGCTCGAGGCCGTGTCCTCGAGGATTGTTGAGGCGGATGCATACCCGCCCCTCCCGTTGGCTTCTTATGGTATAAAAACAAAATACAAGAACTTCTGGCATCAGAGATGGTTTTCAACAGCCTGATGTGAGCAAACAAAATCGCTATGGGATGAAGGGTCAATAAAGAATACAGAGACGCTGCTAAGCTTGGACAAGTACAAGTACGTTTGATTGTTGGCCCCATAACAGGACATAATAGTCTTGGTAATCATATGTTTAGAATTGGCTTACGAAGTGATGATATGTGTCGTTGGTTTCAGGATCCTGACGCTGTCGAAGATACGCTTCATTTCCTATGCCAATGTCCAATGTTATCATTTAGAAGAAGCAAGATACTCGGTTAATTTTTCTTTCAGACACTTGACGAATTAAAAGAATTGAATCCGCTTAAACTTCTAAAATTCTGCAAGGCATTAGATTGCAACGCAAGACTTAACTGAGGGACTGGAGAAGAGGAACTATGAAGAATCACAATGCATCATGCATGGTCTCACTCGGCAAGTGCCATCCTCACTCAACCTAACCTAACCTAACCTTGGGGCCATAGTAAACGACTATAGGGGTCATCTAATCTGTGGTAGACGACCTTTGGGGTGCAAGGCATCAGATCGTAACACAAGACTTAACTGAGGGACTGGAGAAGAGGAACTATGAGGAATCACAACATGGGTCATGCATGGTCTCAGTGGGCGCTTGGTCTCACTCGCCAATTGCCATCCTCACTCAACCTAACCTAACCTAACCTAACCTTGGGGCCATCGTAAACGACTATAGGGGTCATCTAATCTATGGTAGACGACCTTTGGGGTCATCTACTATATAGTAGACGACCATTGGGGTCATCGTTTATATAGTAGACGACAATTGGGGTCATCTACTCTATGGTAGACAACCATTAGATTCACCTCCATAGTAGACGATAATTGGCGTCATCTACTCTATAAGTTGCAGAAATAAGGCCAAAACTAAATGGACAAAATTCGGGAAGCTAATTAGAGAAAGACTAGGGCATGGACTTTTTGAGTGCCTAAGTTTTGAGGATATTGACACTAATGTTGATTACATTACGGATATATTAGTAAGGTCTTTCGAAGACTGCTGTCCGCTTCGAGAAAGGAAATCAGCCCAAGAGAAGCCTTGGATGACCGGGGAGATTCGCAACATTGGGAAAGAGGTCCGTAGACTTTACAATAGGGCACGCCGTAAAAAATCTCCAGTATACTGGGAGGACTACCATAGAAGACTCAGAGAATATAACAAAATCACAAGAACAGCAAAACGAAACTCCTGGAAGCTATTCTGCGAACAGGTCGATAGCGTTAACGATGTTTCTAAAATTAAAAAGTTCCTCTCAAAAACCCATACCCAAACCGAAACAATGGTAGACGATGTGGGCAAAAGAGTGGACTCAATCTAAGAGATGGTAAGGCTTTTGATGAACACCCATTTTCCGCAAGGTACGACGGGCCAGACTGAGATACCGAACTACAGTGAAAATGAGGAACAACTAAGTTATATCATTACAGACCATATGGTCAAGGAAGCCGTAAGAAGCTTTTCACCATTTAAGGCACCAGGACCTGATGGAATATTTCCGGCACTACTACAGATGGAGGTGGATTACATATCAACTCATATAGCCGCTATTTTCACAGCATGTCTAAAATTCGAATACACACCGAAAGCCTGGCAGGAGGCAAGGGTAGTTTTCATACCTAAACCCGGCAAGGCTAGTTATGCAACATTTAATGCTTATAGACCAATAAGCCTAACATCGTTCTTACACAAAACCATGGAGCGTATAGTGGATACCATGATTAAAAAAACTCTTGCGGTATGTATAGACATTGAAGGGGCGTTCAATAATGTACGGACCGACACACTCATCCAATCCTTAGACCAGTTTCAGGTGGACCGGGCTCTCCGAGACTGGATAAGCCACATGCTAAGGAACAGATGGATAAATTGCGGGTCCCACGACATAAAAATAAGAGACAGAGTAGCACAGGGAACACCACAGGGCGGTATATTATCACCACTCCTGTGGGTCACTACTATAAATATTCTCCTAAGGATACTAACGGATGAAGGACTTAAACCAGTCTGTTACGCAGACGACGTTATAATACTTCTGGGGGGGGGAAGAATCCTAATCAACTTTGTAGGGGGGCCGAAACGGCTCTAAAAATTTAATATGACTGGGCTCGACCGAGAGGTCTAAATGTAAACCCAGAAAAAACAGAGATATGTCTGTTCACAAGGAAAACGAAGATTGGTCAGTATGATGACCCACATTTCCTAAACAAAACAATTCCAGTTTCCAACAGGGTTTAATACTTAGGTGTAATCATGGACAGGAAACTAAATTGGAAGTGCCACATAGAAGAACGAGCAAACAAGGCTCACATATGCTGGGCAATATGTAGAAGAGCCATTAGCTCAAAATGGGGCCTTAATCCAAGTATGACACAATGGCTCTACAAGATCGTAATCAGACCTATTTTGACTTACGCATCAGTAGTGTGGTGGACATCAATGAAGAATAAGTGCAACATAATGATATTACAAAAGGTCCAACGAATGTGTTGTCTCGGCATAAGCGGGACAATGAGGACCACATCCAGTAGGGCATTGGAGACGATCTTGAATATCCAACCAATAGAAATACAGATTAGATATGAAGCTGCCCTCACGGCGACGAGGCTCAAAGTGATGGGCGAATGGATCGAAAGCGATCACATGTCATATCATCAAAAGATAGCTGAGTTAGTGACGGTGGATTTAACTGACATATCATCAGTATCCGACAGAATACCTGAAAGATCAATGGTTGCTGAGTGTGAGACCATGATACCAGACAGACAATCCTGGATTGATGGAACCGTAGTACAGACAACATCTGGAAATTGCTGTTATACAGATGGATCGAAACTAGGGGAGAGAACGGGGCTAGGACTTTACATCGAGGAACCGGAAACCGAACTCTTATTCCGTCTGCCAGACCATAACACAGTCCTGCAGGCGGAAGTCCGAGCAATTACAGAATGTGTGAGCTGGCTTGGGGCTAACACAAGACCAACAAAAGTCCTTACAGGACACACATGCTTACAAGCACACCTACATAGGATAGGAGTTGTAGATGACAGCATATGTAGGGCATGCGGGGAGGATGACGAAGCGTTGGAGCATTTCCTCTGCCACTGCCCAGCGTTCGCCAACAATAGATCACGTTTCTTAGGAAATGATGCTATACCAGACTTGACCCAACTTAGGGGCGTAGACTGGAAGAAGATTAATGACTATGTCGACAGCACAGAGTTCCTAAAATAGCTTTCCGACCTTTCTAAATAATAACAATTAGAGCGCACAACAGGCCGAATACTGGCTTACGTGTATGTCCAAGGACATGAGGTGGAATTTCACCGCCTCCTCTTCTCAACCTAACCTAACCTAACCTACTCTATAGTAGACGATATTTGGTGTCATCTACTCTATAGCAGACGGCCATTGGGATCATCTAATCTATAGTAGACGCCCATTGGGATCATATATACTACTCTATAGTAGACGACCATTGGGGTCATTTACTCAATAGTAGACGACCATTGGGGTCATTTACTCAATAGTAGACGACCATTGGGGTCATTTACTCAATAGTAGACGACCATTGGGTCATATATATTCCTTAGTAAACGGCCATTGGGCCATCCACATTTCGTATACACATGTATGGGTCGGTCCTCAAACAGTTGAGGCGGACGCCCCCTAAGTTTAAAGATTATTCAAAGACAATTTCGTAATACCAAAAATTTTTTTGGTCCGTACACCCTACATATGGCCCAAATAGGTTTTATAAGCAGCGGTGTTATTTGGCATCCTGTCGAAACGAAAATTATACCATTGATCATGATTTGTCAATTGTGATGACCACTTTGCGGTCGGCGTTGGAAGTTGGTTGCATTTTTGGACCAGCGGCTTGTAAAGGGCAGTTTAGGAAGGCACTGTTTCTTCTATATCACTTATAGTTTACACCTTAAGTTCGTGTTTTTTTGAAAAAGACATGTTAAATGTATATCTGCCTTCCTAATTTTATGTGGGAAGGCGGAGCTGTGGGGCTTCTCAATTAAGTAATTCCTTCTATTACAAATCACAAAGTAACCACATATACTATATTCAATAAATAGTTCGGAATTTTTTGCCTAATAAACTGAGACATTAGATATATTTTTATCACAACGACAATAATTTCCCATTACACTCTATTGTCCATCTGCTCTTGTGAAAACAAACTGATATTGTTTACACAATGCCAAGTGCAAATAAATTTCAAGGTAAATTTGTTCGAAAATAAATTGTACAAAGCCGATCGAAAACACCACCAAAATTCTGCTCCAGAAAAATTAAGAGATAAGACTATTAGAATAGTGATTGCTTACATTGCTTACAGATTTCTCATTCGTCGGCATTATATCCGAAATGGAAAAATCGTATTAGTCTTAAACGGGTCACGAATAGAGAAACAGCTCTCAATAGTTTTTTTTTTGAAGTCATGGCTACGCGTGTTCTTTGGAACATTATAACAGCCTTCAGCATTTGCCTGGTAACCAGTGATGCCGCTCGGATTTTGGGATTTTTTAGCCAGGTCTCTTATTCGAATCTGATTATGTACAGTGCCGTAACTGAAGCTTTGGCTGATGCAGGTCACAATGTCACCGTTTTAAGCAACTATGCCAATCCTAATCCTAACTCCATACACAAATACGAAGGATATTACAACTTCATACACTTGCAAGGTCAGGAGCTTTTTGATGGTCAACGTTTGGTAAATACTACCAATACATCTTATTGGAAGTGGTTCACACACATCGATGAGCGTTTGCATTGTGCTGACCGTACCCTGAACCATCCGCAAATGTTGAAATTCCTACAAAAGTTCAGTGCGCGGGATTTCGACGTAGTTCTTGTGGGTCATATGATCACGGATTTTCTGTTCGGTTTAGGGGCTCACTTCCAGTGTCCCATTGTGGCAGTGGTTACTCTACGTCCACCATATAATGTTAACCGTTTGCTGGGCAATCCTGCGGAAGTGTCTTATTACCCCAGACTAACAAAATCTTGGATACCGCCACTGAGCTTTGGCGAAAGACTTTTGAATTTTATAGTGTTTGGAATTGAAAGCTTTTTGATTCAAGACTATATCAATGATATGAATCAGCAGTTGTACAGGTAAGTGAGAATAAACTGAATGGTTTTAATTGACAACACGCCTCGTTGGTTTAAACCATGGTGCGGCATAGCACTTCTTTGCTAAAGTAGATTCAAACTTTATGTAGGTAAAAAGTGCTAGGAAGACACCACATAAAGGAAATCCTTTAAAAGGGCCCTTTCAAAATACATACTTTTTGAGCAAATTGGACAAAAGGGTAAAAAATTTGATAATATTCGAGAGAATAAATTGTCATGGATTTTTTACTTTGTGTGCTTAAATGGAGCCAAAAAGGGCCCACATATGGTACCCCGGCAGTTTGGAGACATATCTTATGATATAAAGGTAACCATCTAAAGTTACTTTAAAATGTGATATATGAGTGAATTGGGACAAAAAGATCCAAGTATTGTAGATTAAATAACACTGTACAACAAACTTTGGGTCATCAAATCTTTCCCGAACGAGACCAATTATACCTGTTAGTACAGTACTAGTATATCAAAACCCCAGAAAATCCAGTAATTAGGAGAAAAAAGGTCCCAAAAATTGGATTCTATTCTGGAGATAAAGTTATAACGAATTTTATACTTTTGTGGTAAAATAGGGCCAACGAGGTTCCAAGTGCGCTACCGCTGAAGTTTGGAGCCCCATCTTTTGACAAAAAAGGAATATTATTCATGCTCTTTTAAAATACATGATTTTTGATAAATAGGGAAAACAATTTGGAAATTTGGGGCCTTATCATATGCTGTAATGGTAATAATAATAATGTTTTGTGTAAATAGGGCTAAAAATGGCCCAAATAAGGTATTCCCTTCTAGAGATAAAAATGTATTGATTTTGTAATTTTTGGTTGTAGAAAGGGCAAAATGCTACTGAGTGAATGCGACTCGAAATTAGTACTTTTATGGCGGACAAATATAGCACCACCGTATTTGCACTGTGGCCCATCTTATGTTGTAAAATAAATCATATTAAGGTCCTTTCAAAAACTGTCCAGCCGAAATGTTACTGAATGTTTCGGCTCGAAATTTACACTTTTAGAGGGTTCTACGAGTATGGTACCAAAAGGGATAAATATGGTACCACAGAAATGTGCAGTTAGGTCTATGTTATGCTATAAATCAAATCAAATCTTATGGTCCTTTCGAAATTCATGCTTTTTGAGTAATTAGGACAAAAAAGGTCCCAAAAATGGGATTCTCTTCTGGAGATGAAATTATTGCAAATTTTGTAGTAAAATGGGGCCAAAAGGGCCCCTTTGATTTATTGATTTTGTAAAAAACGAAGTGAATGCGACTCGAAATTAGTACTTTTATGGCGATCTATGGTACAAAAGTGGTACCACAGTAATTTACACTGTGGCCCATCTTATGTTGTAAAAGAAATCATATTAAAGTCCTTTCAAATACTGTCCTGGCGAAATATTACTAAATGTTTCGGTTTAAAATTTATGCTTTTAGACGGTTCTATGGTACCAAAAGGGATAAATATGGTACCACAGAAATGGGCTTGAGGTCTATTTTATGCTATAAATCAAATCTTATAATGGTCTTTTGAAAATTCATACTTTTTGAGTAATTAGGAGAAAAAATGGTCCCAAAAATTGGAGTCTATTCTGGAGATGAAATTATAACGAATTTTATACTTTTGTAGTAAAATGGGTCCAAAAATGTCCCAAGTATGGTACAACAGTAATTTGCCCTGTGGCCCATATTATGTTGTAAAATAAATCATATTAAGATCCTTTCAAAAACTGTCCAGGCGAAATGTTACTGAATGTTTCGGCTCGAAATTTTTTATTTATTGATTTTGTAAAAAACGAAGTGAATGCGACTCGAAATTAGTACTTTTATGGCGATCTATGGTACAAAAGTGGTACCACAGTAATTTACACTGTGGCCCATCTTATGTTGTAAAAGAAATCATATTAAAGTCCTTTCAAATACTGTCCTGGCGAAATGTTACTAAATGTTTCGGTTTAAAATTTATGCTTTTAGACGGTTCTATAGTACCAAAAGGGATAAATATGGTACCACAGAAATGTGCTTGAGGTCTATTTTATGCTATAAATCAAATCTTATAATGGTCTTTTGAAAATTCATACTTTTTGAGTAATTAGGAGAAAAAATGGTCCCAAAAATTGGAGTCTATTCTGGAGATGAAATTATAACGAATTTTATACTTTTGTAGTAAAATGGGTCCAAAAATGTCCCAAGTATGGTACAATAGTAATTTGCACTGTGGCCCATATTATGTTGTAAAATAAATCATATTAAGATCCTTTAAAAAACTGTCCAGGCGAAATGTTACTGAATGTTTCGGCTCGAAATTTATACTTTAAGACGGTTCTATGGTAGCAAAAACGGTTCTATGGTACCACAGAAATGTGCCTTTCAAAATTAATGCTTTTGGAGTTATTAGGAGAAAAAGTCCCAAAAATGGGATTCTATTCTGGAGATGAAATTATAATGAATTTTGTACTGTTGTAGTAAAATGGGGTCAAAAAGCTCCCAAGTGTGGTACCGCTGAAGTTTAGAGCGCTATCTTATGACAAAAAAGATTTATGCTCTTCTAAAATACATACTTTTTGATAAATAGCAGAAACACTTTGTGAAATTTGAGCCCCTATCATATGCTATAAAGGTAGTCTTTTTAAGGGCATTTAAAATGCTTGCTGTGTTGTGTAAATAGGGCCAAAAATGATATTTCCTTCTAGAGATAAATATTTATTGATTTTGCAATTTTTCTTGTAGAAAGGGCCAAAATATTAAATATTTACGATCTATGGTACAAAAACGTACAAATTTGGTACCACAGTAATTTGCACTGTGGCCCATCTTATGTTGTAAAAGAAATCATGGTAAGGTCCTTTCAAAAACTGTCCAGGCGAAATGTTACTGAATGTTTCGGCTCTAAATGTTTACACTTTTAGAGGGTTCTATGGTACCAAAAGGAATAAATATGATACCACAGAAATGTGCCTTTCAAAATGCATGCTTTTTGAGTAATTAAGAGAAAAAAGATCCTAAAAATGGGATTCTATTCTGGAGTAAAGTTATAAGTTATATTTTTGTAGTAAAATGGGACCAAAAAGGTCCCAAGTGCGCTACCGCTGAAGTTTGGAAAAATGGAATATTATTCTTTTAAAAAAACATGCTTTTTGATAAATATAAATTAGTACCTTTATGGCGATCAATGTTACAAAAACGGACAAATATGGTAACACAGTAATTTGCACTGTGGCTCATCTAATGTTGTAAAAGAAATCATATTAAGGTCCTTTCAAAAACTGTCCCTTCTGAGTAAATAAATTCAAAAAGGTCCCAAATATGATATTGACTTCTACCGATCAAATTATACTGGTTTTTGTACTTTTTGTGGTAAAACGACTCCAAAAAAGGCCCAAATATAGTACTACAGAAGTTTGGAGCCCTAAAATTTTCTATAGAGTTAATCTTCATAAGCCTCTATAAAACGTTTTTTTTAAGTAAATAGAGGCAACAAATCCCAAATATGGTTTTATCTTCCGGAGATTAAATTATAGTAGATTTTGCATATCTTTTTCATAAAATAGTCCAAAAAAGGGTTCAAATATGATACCACAGAAATTAGGAGTCTCATACCTTGCTTGAAGGAAAAATTCTTAAGGCCCATTACAAATTTATACTTTTTTGAGTAAATAGAGTTTTTATGTAAGTGTTATCTTCAAGAGATTATATTAAAATGAATTTTGTACTTTTTGTGGTAAAATGGGGGCAATCTTCTTAAAGCTCTTTTAAAATGTATTATTTTGGAATGAACATGACAAAAAGGTCCCTTTCGATATTGTCGTCTAGCGAATAAATTATACTGGAATGTGTACCTTTTGTGGTAAAATGGGTCCAAGATGGGCCCACCTGCGGCACCGCTGAAGTTTGCAGCCCCATATTATGCCGTTAAGGAAACCTTCTCAGGGCCGTTCTATAATTCATGATTTCTTAGTAAATTGAGTAAAAGGGCCAAAAAAATCCCAAACATAGGTAACACATTATAATGGATTTTGTACGTTTTGTGGTAAAATGTGGTAAAGAAGGGCCTACATACGGTACCGCTGTAGTTTGGTGTCCCATATTATGCGGTGAAGGAAATCTTCGTAAGGCCCTTTTATAATTTATAATTTTTAAGTAAATAGAGTAAAGTATTCTCTGCTAGGGATTAAACTATAATGGGCTTTTTGTGGTTATGTGGGACCAAATGTGGTACCACTGAAATTAGGAGCCCTACTTATTCTTTAAAGGAAATCTTTTAAAGGATTTAGTAAAATGTATGATTTCTGATTAAATAAGATGGAAATGGGCTGAAGTAAGATATTTTTTGTGTTTTTAAAAATTGTGCTAAATTGCTACTATTGTAGCAAATTCGTACTATTATGGGGTTCATTGGAGCAAAAGTGATAAATATGGTTGTACCACCAAATCCAAATGGCTGGAGCTAGAGTAGTAAAAATTGGTACTAAGGTAGAGACATAAGTTAATGATAGGAAACTATCTTCCCAAATTCAACTGCAAAGAGCGTAATATCCCATAAAAAGGTACAAATAGAAATTTGTAGTGTGACTCCTTATGCTGTAAAGGGAATCATTTTAAGGTCCTTTCAAAATCTGTGCCTTTTGAGCACATAGGAGAAAAAGGTTGCAAAAATGTTCTTTTATTCTAGAGATTAAATTATAATGAATTTTGTACTTGAGGTAAAACGGGGCGAAAGAGAGTCCAAATAATATACCACTGACTTCAGAAGCCCACCTTAGGATATAAAGGCAATATTCTTTAGATACTTTTAAATGTTAATAACGAAATCTTCTTAAATATATCAGAGAAATGTTCAAAATGAAATTTTTGCAGTAAAATTGGACCAAACAGGTTTTAAATTTGGTACTATTGAAATTCTGAATACTATCCTATGGAAATCTTATTAAAGCATTTTGAATTTTGACTAAATACGGACAAAAATATCCCAAATATTTTATCATTGTGGAAAATGGGGCAATAGTGGTAAACAACGTACTTTTTAAGATGGTAAGGGACAAAAAATTACATAAATGTGGTACCAATTCTGTAGATTACATTTTGTACTTTATAGGATAAAACTTAAAACTTTTGAGTAAAATGAAAACTATGAACTCTCTCCAACAAATCAAATAATAATTGAATATAGAAAGTCAACATTTTTTATGATTAAAAGGAAATGGGCCCAAATATAGTACACTCTCTCAGAGATATATCCGATAGATTTTCGAAATTTGTATTATTCTTAATAAACAACGGGCGAACTAACCAAAGTACAGTGGCAAAACATCGTACTTTTTATGGTGGCACGGGACAAAAAATTACCCAAATATGGTACCACGTCTATAGAGGAAATTTTTATGGATTTTGTACTTTTTGGGGTAAAATTGATAACTTTGGAGTAAAATGACAAATATGAACTCTGTCCAAAATATAAAATAATAATTGTATATAGGAAGTCACACTTTTTTTATGATTAGAAGAAAATGGTACCATCTCTAAGAGTAATTTAAGATAGAAAGATTTTGGAAATTCGTATTCTTTTTAGTAAACAGTGGGCGAACTAGTACAGTGGTAAACATCGTACTTTTTAAGGTGGTACGGGACAAAAAAAATTGGGGTAAAATTCATACCTTTTGAGTAAAATTACAAATATTAACTCTCTCCAAAATATCAAATAATAATTGAATATAGAAAATCACACTTTTTTATGAATGGAAGAAAATGGGCCCAGATATGGTACCATCTCTCAGAGATATATTAGATAGATACATTTTCGAAATTCGTATTATACAGTGGGCGAACTAAGCCAAAGTATAGTTGCAAACATCGCAATATTTAAGGTGGTATGGGACAAAAAACCCAAATGTGGTACCACTTCTATAGATTACATTTTGTACTTTTTGGGGTAAAATTCATACCTTTTGAGTAAAATGACAAATATGAACTCTCCCCAAAATATAAAATAATAATTGAATATAGGAAGTCAAAATTTTTTATGATTAGAAGGAAATGGGCCCAAATATAGTACACTCTCTCAGAGATATATTAGATAGATTTTCGAAATTCGTATTATTTTTAATAAACAGCGGGCGAACTACCCAAAGTACAGTGGCAAAACATCGTTCTTTTTATGGTGGCACGGGACAAAAAATTACCGAAATATGGTACCACGTCTATAGAGGAAATTTTTATGGATTTTGTACTTTTTGGGGTAAAATTGACAATTTTTGAGTAAAATGAAAAATATGAAGTCTCTTCAAAATTTCAAATAATAATTGAATATAAGATGTCACACTTTTTTATGATCAGCAGGAAATAGGCCCAAATATGGTACCCTCTCTTAGAGATATATTAGATAGATAGATTTACTCAATCCGTATTCTTTTTAATATACAGCGGGCGAACTAAACCAAAGTGTAGTGGTAAAACATCGTACTTTTTAAGGTGGTACGGGACAAAATACCCCAAATCTGGTACCACTTCTGTAGATTACATTTTGTAGTTTTTGGGATAAAATTGTTACCTTTTGAGTAAAATGAAAACTATGAACTCTCTCCAACATATCAAATAATAATTGAATATAGGAAGCCACATTTTCTTATGATTAGAAGGAAATGGGCCCAAATATGGTACCATCTCTAAGAGATATATTAGATAGAAAGATTTTGGAAATTAGTATTCTTTTTAATAAACAGTGGCCGAACTAAACCAAACTGTTTAAGGTGGTACGGGACAAAAAACCCAAATGTGGTACCACTTCAAATTCAAACGGCTTAAGCTTAGATCGCGAAATTTGAGGCGAGGGTTATCCTTGAGACATAGGATCGAGATGGGAAGCTATTTTCCGAAATTCGTACGTTTAGAGGAACACTGGCCCAAAAAGGGTAAATGTGTTACAGTTAGGTAAAAACGGGTTAGGATTTGAGGGAAGCTCTTCGAACATAAACTATAATTAAGAAGCTTTTTTCCAAATACTTACTTTTGGGTGCAACTTCTGGGCAAAAAAGGTTAAATATGGTATAGAAGGGTACAAACGGTTTAATATGGTCCCAGGGTGAGAGCCTATCTCTTTTAGAGGTATTAAGAGCAAAAAAGTGGAGAAGAGTCCTACATATTGTATCATCTTTCTCACAGATAGAATAATATAGATTTCGTCCAAATATTCTGGCAATGAGAAAACGTATCCCTTTATTGTCAATTTTATCTCTTGAGTCAATAAAATATACCTTTAGCTGATTTAAAATGATCCTTATATTCCGCAATAATTTTTCAATACCAAATATGTTGAAATCTGATCAAATGGATATGATTCGTTCTTTAAATATGCATAATTTTTCTCTCTCTCAGACTAACGCCAACATGTCTACATACGGATTCATTTAATTAGGTGATTTGTCATACATACTTATCGCAAGCCATTAAAAGCTCCCCTCCCCAACAACCAAAAAATCAGTAACTTATTTAGAATTTTAGCATTCATAACATTGTTGCTAATAAAAATGTTTATGTTACGAGCCAAAGTAGTTGGGTTAGCCTTTACAGAAAAAAACTACTTTACAATAAACAACCCAAAAAAGTTTATATGTCGTGTGTTTGGCGCATAAATATTCATAACTTGCAGATTTGCATACCCGTCCATCACGCCGACATTTGTCAGGCAAAAACGAAGTATGTTTGCAGTTTTAATGGTTATCTGATCTGTTTTTGTTTTGTTTTGGGTCTTGCTTTTGTAAAAAAAACCAAAACTAAGTAGTGTTCTACACAGAAGTGAAGAAAAAGAAAAACATATTTTTATTAATCACTCTGAAGACAAACATGTAGTGAATTATTAATTAATGTGACAGGGTTGCCAGGCAAATTCTATACGAAGAGATCATCGTTGTTGACTTTTCTATACGAAAAGACCATCGTTGATGACTTTTCTATACGAAAAGCTCATCGTTGATGACTTTTCTATAGGAAAAGCTCATCGTTGATGACTTTTCTATAGGAAAAGCTCATCGTTGATGACTTTTCTATAGGAAAAGCTCATCGTTGATGACTTTTCTATAGGAAAAGCTCATCGTTGATGACTTTTCTATACGAAACGATCATCGTTGATGACTTTTCTATACGAATAGATCATCGTTGATGACTTGTCTATACGAAAAGAATATCGTTGATGACTTTTCTATACGAAAAGATCATCGTTGATGAGTTTTCTATACGAAAAGAATATCGTTGATGACTTTTCTATACGAGAAGATCATCGTTGATGACATCTCTATACGAAAAGATCATCGATGTTGACTTCTCTATACGAAAAGAATCGTTGATGACTTTTCTGTACGAGAAGATCATCGTTGATGAATATTCTGTAAGAAAAGATCATCGGTTATGATCTTTTTTTCTGTAAGAAAATTCATCGTTGATGATTTTGATATACGAAAAGGTAATCGTTGATGACTTTTCTGTACGAAAAGATCATCGTTGATGACTTTTCTATACGAAAAGGTCTATAGTTGATGACTTCTATAGGAAATGATCATCGTTGATGACTTTTCTATACGAAAAGGTCATCGTTTACGACTTTTCTATACGAAAAGGTCATCATTTATGACTTTTCTATACGAAAATATCATCGTTGATGTCTTATCAAAATATTAAAAAAACTGTCAAGATATACATGTACAGTTAAGAGGTTTTCGTTTGTTTTTTTTTTAATTTTATTATATTTCCTTTTATATTTGGCAACCCTAAACAATTTACTCTCTATAAAAGACCGATAAGTTTACAAGTAAACCTACCCTCCAACAATTGCCAGAATGTAAGTTAAATAATGAATTCGTGATCACTAGAGTTTGTATAATTAACTTTTAAGTAAACTTTTTAGTATTCAAAGAAATGAAAGAACAATAAACGACATAGTACGCGGACACTATGTGAAATATGCATAGGTGCACCTGACATTTGGGTTCAATTATTAATGGTAATACGAAAAGTAACAATTTCGTAACATAAAAAAAATTCTTAGCATCTACTTGATGAATGGGTCTGAACCGACTAAATGCATTTTAATTTGAACGCCCATTTTCGTAAAAGGCTTAAAAAACTTTAACGCGTTGCTCGATGTGTATCTTTCCATGGTTCAAATTGAGTTAGTCTGAAATTGAGAAATGTCAAATGAAATGCAGAAAAAACTTGACGTTTAGGTGTGGTTTACATTCAACATCGGCCCTTACAATTTAACCACCCTTTAGAATTGAATGCAATCCATTGTGGCAGGTAAATACATATATACGAACTTACAACCGTTCATAATTGTTATGGTGAAAATTCTAAAAAAAAAATACTTCCTTTTTTTATTTTAGCAAAAATACTTGCTGTTGTACAACTGAATAAACGATTTTAAGGAGTTTGTGTCATTTGAGAAAGAACTTAGCGGGCTACATACTATCGGTATACCTTAATGTGTACATAGACACCCTAGTGTTTACGTACATACGTCATAAACTCTAAACAAATTGCCAAGTATTTTAATATGCAAGCAATTATTATAGTTCATGGTCTGCAGCTTACATTTATATATATATATTGGCAATTCCATGAAAAATCGAAAGTTTCAACAAAAATTTTGGTTTTAATTTTTCCCATTTGTTTTAGTACACCCGAAAAAACGCTTTGTGGAATTTTTTGAGATTTTTCCAATAACTCGTTCAGAAGTTATCGATATTTAAAAAAATCGTTAACATATCACTCTGTGTATCGGGGTTTTGGTCATAACTTCTTAAGCCATGTTCCGATTTGAAAAATCTTTTTTTTTAAATGTTGTATTTTTCAGTACTTTTTAGAAAAAAAATTTAAAAAAATTCAAAATTTTTTCTGTGTGATTTTTAAAATTTAAACGTCATTTTTTAAATTGTTTGTACTCTCAGATTTTTGCAAGTTTTTAAAATTTTAAAGTTCTGTTAATTCTCGAACATATAAGCTTTGGATGGAAGTGGCCCTAAAATTATTCATTTATTTTTTTAATAACGGGTTTTCCAATAGGGTTGATATGATTTGAAGTGACGTTTCAGCCATTTGTAATCTGTCATGCTCTGTCATTTGTTTTTCATTGTATTCAGTAGTGTTTATCAAAATAATCTACAATTGCAAAAAACATTTTCCAGTCGACCTACGACCTTGACACCCATGAGCAATATTTTAGCTCTCGTTAAGAGTTATCTTTTTACCATTGACCGATTCCCGATCCGACGTACCGTTAAGGAGCTAGATGTTTTTTTTTAAATCCAACAAAAAAAATACTTTCCAGTCGACCTACGATCTTGACATACATGAGCAATATTTTAGCTCTCGTTAAGAGCTATCTTTTTTCCATTGACCAATTGTGACTACGTGCCACACAGCAAATGAAACAATTTAATTAAAAGTTTGGAGATTCGATTATTTCAAGAAATATAGAATTGCCTCCAAGAAGTTGTGATTTAACACCATTAGACTATTTCTTGTGGGGTTATTTGAAGTCATTGGTCTTTCGAAATAAACCAGACTCTCTTAAAGCTTTACAAGTCAATATTGAACGTGCCATTCATGACATATGACTTGATTTAGTGGAAAAAGTGCTCGGGTTCATCGAATTCGTTCCTGCAGAAGAAGTCGTGGAGGCCATTTGAATGACGTTTTATTTAGAACTTAATTGTATCGATTGTACTTCACATTAAATAAACAACTTTTGAATTTCCTTAACAATAAGTGTGTTTTTTTTCATAGAAATCATATCACTCTTATTGGAAAAGCCTTCATGTGCTTGTGGCTTGAAGGCTTCGAAATAGATGTTTCACGTCAAAGAACAAAGTAAAGGAGACACTTCTGGTAGTATTTCTTCCACAACCTCCACCACCCCGCTGATCCCCTTACCATGTGGAATGTTA
The DNA here is from genome assembly GCA_963930755.1 of Eudasyphora cyanicolor. Classification (NCBI taxonomy): domain Eukaryota; kingdom Metazoa; phylum Arthropoda; class Insecta; order Diptera; family Muscidae; genus Eudasyphora; species Eudasyphora cyanicolor. Next base: position 270,898,203 of record OZ005736.1, read on the forward strand.
CGGGTACTAAAAAACTCATTGTACCAAGTTTCAGACCAATTCGTTGATATTTGGGGTTTTTGATTTTATTACTGGAAACATCTTTGGATATGGAGCAAATCATAAAACGATCCTTTTTATACCCTCACTTTAGTGTGACGAGGGTATATATCATTTGCTACGGAAAAAAGTGTAACACATCGAAGGAGTGATCTAAGACCCTAAGTATGTTCGGAGGAAATCCGTTTTGGGTCATTTTAAGTCGAATGAGCAATGTCCGTCCGTCTGTCTGTCTGTCTGTCTGTCTGTCTGTCTGTCTGTCTGTCTGTCTGTGTGTCTGCTGGCTGGTGCGCACGATAACTCTCGAAAGGAGTAACCGATTGACTTCAAATTTGGTATGTGGTAATATTTTGATCTATCTCCGGATGAGTTCGTAGATGGGCCATATTGGTCTACTCCTTCTGGTACCTCCCACACAAAGGGTTAAAATTTAGTGAAATATTGATTCTTTAATAACTTCTATACTACTTATTCGAATCTTTTGAAATACTGCACATAATATATGTATATTAGTCGCTATTAACTCGAGAAAAATGGGTGAAGTTGGCATGCCCCTTTTGGTACCTCCCACACAAATGGACCATTTTGCATCAAAATTTAACTGCTTATAACTTTAATACAAGTGCATAAAAATGCTTGAAATGTTCTACAGTATAATGTTTTTGTAGCGCCTATAGTCCGGTAAAAAATGGGCATCATTGTACAGCCCCTTTTGGTACCGCCCACACAAATGGCCCGTTTCGTACCAAAGTAAACGGCTTGTAACTTTAATACCAGTGCATACAAATACTTGAAATTTTGTACAGTGTAATGCTGTTGTAGTGCCTATAGTCCTGTAAAAAGTGGGCGTTATCACCCCGCCCCTTTTTGTACCTTCCATACAAAATGACCAAATCATACCAAAATTACATAGCTCGTAACTTTAATATACCAGTGCACACAAACGCTTATAGTTCAGCACAATGCAATGTATTTAAGAATGTACTGTTTACCGAAAAATATGTGTATTTGGAAAACCCCTTCTGGTACCTCCCACACAAATTGACAGATTTATTGGTGTAATGTTATATATTACATTACTCACAAAGTGAGGGTATACCTTAGTCGGTTTACCCGACTGAAACTTTCTTACTTGTTATTTAAGTAAATTATTAAAAAAAAGGAACGCTCCAATTTTTAGGCCGCAATTTCTTTAGTCAAACTCATCACCTGAAAAATGTGGCTTAAAATAGCATGTTTGAGAGCTACATCTACATACACGGGGACTACAACAAAATAAAATTTGATTTGTATAAATTTTATTGAGATGAATTCTTGCCGAAATATAATATAAACTGCCAAGTTTCAGCAAAAATTTCTTAGAAAATGTGGTGTTTATGGCCTAAATATGACCTTTTGGGAGCGACATCTATAGGTGGTGTTACAAACAAATACTTGTTCGTCATATATATATCTAGGCCCTTATCCATGAAAATGTAATGAAGGTTTGAAGAACGCTTTAACACTGCTAAAGCGTTCTTCAAACCTTCTTTAACTTTTTATGAATAAGGCCTCTATACTTTACATTTTCATCTACATACCTATGAAAAATTATATTGAAAATTGTGCAGAAAAATGTTTTAAAACTTTAGTTGGAAAAAATTCTGATTGTGAAAACTATTAGTTTCAAAGTTTAATTTGTCAAAAAAAAATAAAATTGCTTTAAACTGAAAATTTACTCTCAAAAAATGGTGTAACTCCAACATGTGGACTATAACAAAATATGAACTGATTTAACAAATTTTTACTGCAACGAATTCTTGTCTTAATTAAATACAAACTGCAAAGAT